>CAUYUJ010002226.1:135000-172500 GCA_963575745.1 Prorocentrum cordatum | reverse complement strand
GGAGGCCCCTCAGCCGCCAGAGGCACAGGAAAGGAAGCCGCAGTCGCTGGGCCAGGTGCTCGGGGCCAGCACCGAGCTGTCGGTCGAGCAGCTTGGCTCGATCTTGCAGGGGTTCGGCGCTTCTGAGGCGATGGCGAAGAACCTGCACAGCGTGCTCGCGGAGGTGCGGGACGCCGAGCAGGCGCGCAGGGAGCAGCGCGAGGCCGAGGACGCCAAGCAGGCAGCAGCAGCCGCTGAGCGAGCCGCGGCCGATGCAGGCGGTGGCAGCGCCAACCCTTGCTCTGGGTCTGAATGGATTCCAAGAGCTGCTGATGCTGATGCGGATGTTCTACGAGAGTTTCTCAAAAGTGTCAACGCTGGTGTGCCAGACACAGACGAAGAACTTCGAGAGGCAGCCAAACGAGCAGGTGAACAGCTGGTGGGCTTCGCGAAGAAGGCCAGGCTTGCCTCAGCGAAGGCGGGCCTTTCTGACTCGTCGAATTGTGGCAATGCTCTTCCACTTATTAGCCATGGTCAGAGTTGTAGCAACTAATGCTACGAGTCACGGTCCCCTCTGTAAGGTGCTGGAGGCGAAGAAGTCTTCGGTTTCGCTCGACAAGGAGGCCATGATTCTTTGTGTGCAGGAACACTACTGGAATGAGACGTTGCCCGAGCCGCCCCTCGTGGCAGGAGGGCAGTTGGCGCCAGCACGTGCCGTGGCAGGGCATGTGCACTCGGTGGTCAGGGGCGGAGTCATCGCGAGTTCGCTCTATGTACTTGCACGTGGGTGGCCAGATGGGCGCCTTCCACACGGCGCTCTTGGCAGAGGGCGCACAGCACTGCGCCCAGTTGCATGAGCTCGGCCGGGAGTGGGTCATCGGCGGCGATTTGCAGATGGAGCCAGGGACCTTGGGCAGCTGGGCCGAGGTGGTTGGTGGAATTATGCCGGCTCCATCAGCGGCCACCCGTCTGCAATCGGTCCCAGGCACGACCATAGACTACTTTGTCATCAGTGCGAACCTGGCTTTTCGCGCCAGCCCAGCAGTTATGTTGGATGATGTGGACACCGCTCCGCACAAGCCAGTGCAGTTGGGCTTGCTGGGAGCGGACACCAAGCTGTGGTGCCGAGTGGCTCGTCCGCCCAGGCGTATCCCGACCATGGCGAAGCCAGGTTGTGCGAGGTATCCACGGCGATGGCACCGCTTCCATGGGAAGGTTCTGACGGCCAAGTGCGGTGCTGACTTGGGCGAGCATTGGGGCGTCTTCTCAAACGGAGTGGAGCGCCAGCTGCTGGACACGCACGACATCATGGGGAGTGAGCGCCGCGCCTACGAGGGCCGCAAAGGACCTCGCGAGGTGGTGTGGAAGAGGCTGCAGTTCGTCCCGAAGCCCAAGGTGCTGCAGGTGACCTCCGAGCAGGCGGCTTGGAGCATGGCGGCCAGGTGGGCCCTTCACCTGGGGCAGATTGACATGCTGCTTCACACCTACGTGCCCAAGCTGGACCTCGACGACGGGGACCAGGACAGGCGCGTGCGCAGGGTCGCCAAGATACTGCTGGACGTGGAGCGCTTCTACGGCCGCATCGCCAAGCTGGAGTGGGTGCACTGCCAGTTGGACTCGCTCTCGAGCGGCTTCTTCAAGGCCGGCTTGTCGGCCCTGGCCGATCCCGCTTTCCATGATTTAGCGCAGCGTATTTTGGATCGCGCCGCCGAGCACGAAGCGGCCCATCTTGCCGAGAAACAACAATAGAGTTTGGCAAAAGTGTGTCCGAGATAGTTTTGCGGGGGGAGCCCGAGGGGCCCATCGGTTCTCGAAGGCCCGTGCGACCCAGGAGGTCATCGGAGCCACCCGAAGGGCCCAACCCCGTGAGCTCTCGGATGATGATGTCGGAGTGGGGGGATATTTAGGCTACCCACGGGTGCTCCCAGCCAGAGATTCCTGGAGACGCGCATCTTTGGGATCCCCCCCCCTGAGGTTTCAGTTTCTGATCTTCGGGCTGCCATTTTGAAGTTTCCTGAGCGCACGGTGGTAGGGTGCTGTCAAATACATCCTCGGTCGCCGATGTACTTGTCCGATGAGGCCCTCGGGGCCTTTGCCGCATTGCTGCATCAATGTGAAGCGTGTCTGTGCTGGCCCGATCGTCGGTTGGTCAGTAGGCTAATCCGTTTAGCTAAGCCCGACGGTGGGCACCGTTTGATAGCGTTGCTGGACACGTTCATCCGCGTATGGCGCAAGCTTCGACGGCCTGTTTAAGAGCGCTGGGAGCGCGATTATAGAACGGACGAGTTCTGGGGGAGTGGGAAGGGGCGGCGTTCTAGCGATTCGGCATTTGATGTGATACTTTCGGCGGAAGCAGCTAAGGCTAAGGATCTCCATTGGATCAATGTGCTGCTGGATATGGCCAAGTGCTGTGAAACAATCAAACTTTCGGTCTCGCTTGAGATGTTCCGACAGGTAGGATTCCCCCTTCGTCTGGGGCGGATGCTTATTCGGTGCTACGCCGCCCTCCGACGAATAGACGCTTTCGGGAGTTTGAGCGAAAGCTACAACTCTTTCCAGGGCATCCTGGCGGGGTGCTCACATGCTTGTGCCGTGATGCCTGCTGTGCTCCTGGCGCCCGTGGGAGAGACGGCCAGGAGACTCCCTGCAGTGAAGGTTCGTGCCCCCATGGGCGACGTCTCGCTGCAGTGGGAAGGGCCAGTAGCCGCGGGGGCCGAGGTGTTCTTCGAGGCGGTCCGATCGCTGCGTGCGCTGCCGAGCTCATGGTGAGCCCGAGGCAGGGTGCATCATGCAGCCTGCCTCGCCACCCATCGCCACCCATCGCGATCCCAACTACGATCCCGTGGTGGACGCGACGGTTCCGATAGTGTTTCGTTACTGCTGTTGGGTCTGGGATCGTAGGGTGAGCGATGTTGATTTGTTGCGGGCCTGGCAAAAAGGCTCACGCAACGCTGTCTTAGCCGCCCTTTTGGAGGTTCGCGCGGGGCCCCGTCGGGGCGTTTTACCTTAGTAACCTCTCCCTGTGATGTACAGTCATCGGCCTGACCTAAGGAAAGATAAATAAGGAACGAAGCCCCTTTTCTATCCCAAGGAATAACGCATCAGGAACGATAAATAATACATAACGCAGAAGGAAATGCAAATAACGCATGCAAACCTAAGGAACGACCGAGCCCCTTTTGAAAAGTAAGTGTTCCTTATTCAAGCCGCTCACTGTAAGGCAGGAGCTCAGAGAGGGCATCCCATCGAGCCCACAATGCTGCAGCTGCTTTCTACCGCCCCGGAGGCGCACGGATCCGAGCAGGTTTGGGGTCGGGCGCTTCGTTTGGCCTTGAACTCGGTGCGAGATCCTGTGCACAAAGGGGACTTTGAGGCGCCTTCCCGGGGGGGGGACTGTGCCCCCCCCCCAGCGCGAAAATTCGCGATGGGATGTTCCAACATATCGAAATGTCAGTTCTGTGGCGAGGCCGAGGGCACATCCGGACACCAGTATTTCGGCTGCGATAAGGTGTGGCAACAAGGCGATGAGGATCCCGACGCTGCACATCCACTCCCCAGCGAAGCGAAGGAGCAGCGGCAGAAGATGATCGATTCGGCTAGGGGTCTGCCGCCCGATTTTGACACCGTCGAGCTGGCCTATGGGCTTCCCATCTTTCCTATCTGCGTCGGGCCCGCTCCTAGCGCTGTCCCTGTCAGGACCTGGGGTGCGTGTCATCTTCCTTGGGGGCCGAGGCTGTATACACACGGTAGCGGCCAAGCTACTGGAATTCCAGAGCTTACAAGATGTGGCTGGTCAGTAGTCGAACTGACTGCCAAAGGTTTTCCGATCCGCGCCCGTTTTGGCGCCCTGGGAGGACGGTGCCAGACGGTGCCGAGAGCGGAGCGCCAGGTGATTTTGGAAGCCTTGAAGCAGGGCCTTGGGGGGCCACAGTGGTTTCAAACCGCATGTCCGCAGTCAAGGAGGGCGCCAGCTGGAGCCCCGAGTTGTGTAGAGGTGCTGGTAATCATGCCAGCATTCGGAGGCAGGCTGTCCAGCTCTACGAGGGGAGGCCAGAGAGGCCTTCTTTCCAGTGGACGCCCGCTCACGGCAGTTTGGATGAGCTCGTGCAAGCCCCCCATGCTCCCAGGAAAGGAGCGGAGGCTTCCGCGGTGTGCGATTACCTCGGGAACACGTGGGCTGATTTCGTCGCGAAGGTCGGAGCTGGGGAGATCCAGCATGCCGATCTGGCGGTAGGCACTCTTCGTGACAAAGTTGAAAGGTGTGTACCGCTCTTTTGATGCTTTGGCTCGGGCGGCCCAGCTTGTGGCCTCGACCTCCACGGCGGAAGAAAGGCCGCCAGCTCGGCCAGATCCCTCGGTGCCCAAACTCGTGTTGCCTTCCCAGGACCTTGAAGAGGTCCCAGAGGGTGGGGCTCGCTGCTTGTGGTGCCACGCTTCAGCGCGCACGCCTAAGTCTCGCGCGCGCCTGGAGCAGCCAGGCGCCGAGTGCGAGACCACTGCCCTGCACTCGTACCTCTCGGCAGTGCGTGCGGCCAGGCGCGATGGCGCCCCGCGTCGGGCGCGCAGCGAAGCCGTGCGCCTTGCCTGGGCTGCTCTCGGTTTCGACGCTGCTCGAGGCGAGCCCCCGCCCCTGCCTCCGGACCTTCCAGCCTGAGGACCACGCGGTCCAGGCGGAGGGTCGGTGTTTTGCTCTGCAGGAGAAGTGCGGGGCTCACTGCCTGATCGAGGCGCCGTCATGGCGCACGCTGCTTAGGCCCTGCGGGGGTGACCCGTCCCCTGGCCTCGCCATCGCTCGGACGTCCATGTCCCGTGCATTTTTCGGTTTCGTGCGTGTTTTTTTTGTTTGCTCGATGGTCCAGGATGGTCCTCGAGGGTCCTCGCCGAGAAAAAAAATGCACACGTCCGAGCGATGCCAAGGAAGTGCGGGGCTCACTGCCTGATCGAGGCGCCGTCTTGGCGCACGCCGCTCAGGCCCTGCGGGGGTGACCCGTCCCCTGGCCAAAAGTGGCTCCGGGATGAGGTCCTCGCGGGGCGGGCCCCTCGCCCATATGGGCCCCCATCGCTGCCGCGGTGCGGTCTGCACTGCGACGGCGGCGAGAGCTCTCGGCCGAGGATCACTTCGAGGGCTGAGGTGGGCTCCCGTCCACGGCGGCCCTCCTCCGTATCTGGACGAGGGAGGTGCTGGCTGCGTTGCGCCTCATCGTCCCAGGGCGTGGCCGAGCCTGATTTAGGACCGGTGTCTCAGCGGCGCGCCGCCTCCTCCCCCTCTCCCTCCTCCCCCTCCCCCTCCTCATCCTCCCCCTCCTCCTCCTCCTCCTCCTCCTCCTCTTCCTCCCTCGTCCTCCTCCCTCCTCCTCCTCCTCCTCCTCCTCCTCCTCCTCCGCTTCCTCCTCCTCTTCCTCCTCCTCCGCGGGGCCGTCGCCAGGCCCATGGGCCGTCGGAAAACGAGTCGGCATGCGACACCCGTCCTGGAGACCAGGTCCAGACCTCAAGGAACCCATGTTGCGAAAAAATCATACAAATCGGCGTACCGAGAGACCGGCGTTGAATTTTGTTACGACAGGTGTTTTCGCCGGGCTTCGGACCCAGGGGTCCTCACATATCGGTCCCGCTCGACAAACGCCTCCAAAATGTGGTCTGGGTCGCCATTCATGTTGTCCCTCGGTGCCGCACTTTTTCGTGGTCGGGGTGGTGTTTGAGCTCTTTCGAAAACCAAATGGGAAGCTTGCTAGCATAGAGGGGGAGGGCTCCCTGGCGAACCCCCAACGAAGAGCTAGGGATCACGCGAATCGAACGTCACTTGCGCGCTCTTCTGGCCGTCCTAACTCCGGGTGAATAGAGGCCTCCCAAATGGATTCCGACCACATGGGGTCGAACTATCGCACGGCATCGCGGATGCAGCGGCGACGTCGGCGCGCAGACAATCGGGCTCCGCATCGAGCCGCACCGCCGATGCATCGGCAATGCGGCGCGATTATCCGACCCCTGTTTACTCCGACCCCACCTAAACAAACCTTGAACAAAAAAATACGACGGAGGAGGAGACGAGGGGGGAGCGAGAGAGAGAGAGAGAGAGGACACAAAATATCAACAAGGGGATCGACTGAAGAAATCATCATCCTACCAGTGGGCATCCCCGCCGATACTGCGAAGCCGGCGAGTCATGCTCCGTAGGTCTACGGAATATTCAACGCACTACTCCAAGAATCGGCAATGCTCATTCTGTTTGGAGCAAATTACTTCTGGAGTCGGCCCCCGACGCCGAGAGACACAGGGAGGGGCCAAGACTGAAGACCTTCTAAAGTCAAACCAGAGAGAGAAAGAAAAGAGAGAGAGAGAGAGAGAGAAAAAAAAAAGAGACGAGAGAGAGAGAGAGAAAGATAGAGAAAGAGAGAGATAGAGTTTGAGCGGGCCCGTGCCTGGCAAACCAACAGGTGGGCGCTGATGCCCCCACCTCCCAGACATAAACAATAAGCCCCTGGGCGACGGGAGCGACAGACGTCCAGGACGCGATTCTTTTTGGCATCGCAGGCGCGGCGATCCTTCGTCCGCGCGCGCACCTGCGTCGCCCTCGGCGGCTCTCCGGCCATGGGCGACGCGCGGGCCGACGATCGCATCGGCGGTCTCCAACCGCTAAGCGGCGAGAACCAACGCAAAAATGGGCCCAGAGAGGGAATCTGGGAGGGAAAGGCCCGAGAAGAACTGGCGCCCAAATGGGCCGCAGAGATTCCCCTTCCCAGCCCCCCCTCACTAAAACATTACGTTCTATGCCGCGCGCGAACACCCACGTTGGAGTGGGCCCGTGCCCCGCATTGACGCTGTTCTCGGGTGCGCGGGCATTCGCCATTGAGGTACTTGTTGCATGGTGCCGACTTCTTGAAGTGGCCGTCCTTCATGCGCAGATTTTGGCTGACTTTGCCGGTCCGTTCTTCCCCTCCTTCGCCCTTGCCGCCCCCCGCAGCATGACCTCGGGAGTTCAGCGTCCTCAGCTGCCTTGCTCGGTTGAGCTGCCCCCTTTCTGTGCGCGTGAAGTCACTGGCCCTCGATGCCAGCCATTCGTAGGTCTTCATACAAGTACCATACTCATCGTTGCAATGATCATAGAGTGCGAGGGTGAAACGCATGCAAGGGCATCCCTGCATTTGGCGGTAGGTGTGTTCCTGCGAGGCGGTGCGAAAGGAGGCGTCTAATTCCTCGATTTCGTCGGGTGTCCTCGCCCATTCGTGGTAGAAGTGGGGCAGGTCGACATCCGCCTTCTTGCCCGCGCCGCGGATCTTTATCTCCATGAGACCCGTGCACGCGCGCGCCTGGCCATGATCCTGCCGGGTAGTCACGCTCGCGGTAATGATGCGCAAAATCTCACGACCTTGCATTATGCTACTGGCGGTCTGCGAGGCGATATCTAGCCGCTCAGTTTCGCTCGCAAGGTGGCGCAACTGTGGCGATGATTGTCGGTCATTCACGATCCCGTTCACCCTTCGACGAAAGATCTGCTGAGATCGCCAGGTCAAGCCGGATGAAAATACCCGGGTCTCTCTACCCCTTCGCATCAACATTTGTCATGTCAAAAGCGTTCGGCATGCAGCTAACGGCCCCCGTCGCAACTCGGCGAGGCCGAATCCGCCGCCCCGACGACGTTTCGCCTCGACCGCTGGTAGTTGGCAGCGCCGGGAATCGCTCCAAGACGATCTCCGCAGTCTCGCCTGTCATGCGTTCCAGTGCGGGGCAGAGGCCGGGGCAACGTCCACCGACGGGAACGGGGGATATCCTCGCCGCCCCCGCCGCCACTCGGCGAGCCGCCTCGCCGCGCCGGCGCCGGAGATCTGGATTGTTCCCCCCGTCTCCATCTGGCGTCGAGCGTTCGTCGTCTTCAGGGAAGTCATCGCCGTCATCCTCGCCATCGCCGTCGCCGTCATCTCCGCCGCCGTTGCCACGAGGTCCAGGGCCGGGGCGGGGCGCTCGTGCCTTCCGCGGGCGCGTCGACTCATTATCCTTATATTTCTTCTTGAAGATGCTCGGCAGACCCCCCGGCGCTGGAGGCGCGCATCCCGGGGGGGAGGCAGCCGCGCTAGCGCGGGCCGCCGCCGATTCTGAAATTCCCACGGCGGCGGCCGCTTCAGCCTTTTCCTCGCGCATCTCCTGGGTCCTCACCCTGCGCTCAGCGCGCGTCCTGACGTTCCCCTCTTCGTGCTGCGTCGCCTGCTCGAGCTTTCCCATGGGTTTCTAATTTGCGGCCCTCGCTGCTCGCTCAAACACAGGAAGCCTCTTCGACTCGGCGCTCTCGGTCCGACGACCGCCACTTCCCGAGGCGTAGCCCTGGGCGCGAATGGGCCGAAGCGAGCGGTCGCGAGAGGGCGCCGTCGGCATGGGCGCCGCGGCGCTGCGGTACTGAAGTGTCTTTCTGGCCGGGCGTTCCTTACTTTCTTTCCCCCAAAGCATTTCCTCATCTTCGTCCTCTTAGCTGCCGAGCCCCCTCCGTAGCAGCGTGCGCACATCTTGCCATCCTTTCCAAAGTGGTCGTCGCATGCGCTTCCGTTGCAAACTGGGCAATCGCGACTCGCTACTTTGGAGCAGAGAGAAAAGCACGGAACTCCGCATGGGGATTATGACCAAGAGTTTCCCTGCGCGGCCGGTCACCCAACCGCTGTCGGCGCCGACGATTTCGCAGTAGATGCGGCCGCTGCATTCGCCTGGGTCGTAGACCCAGTGTCCCGAGTCATTGCTGGAAACGCCCCTCTCGGATGATATTGTATCTGGTGCTGATCAAACTTCCGATTCAAACAGTCTCGTTCCATTTCCCGTGTCATCACCACTTGGGCAGCTTCCTTCTCTGGCCCGCGAGTCTGCGCCGCGACCATCTCCTCAGTAATCGCCTCTACTCGCCGCATTCCCTCGCCAGCGCGTAGCATCTCGGCCTCGGATCGAGCATAGCTCTCATCCGCGACGAATCGGTTCGCCTCGGCCTGCTGCAGAGCAGCGGCAGCCTCTGCCGCCAATCGCGCATTCCGATTCTCTGCTGCTTGCGACTCCGTGGCGTGCCTGTACCATCGTCGCTCGTCGAGCTTCGCCGGCCCCCAAGACGGCGCTCCTCGCTGCTTCTGCCAGATGCTTCTCCGGATGATGTGCCTGACGCTCGGAGGCAACAGTAGATTCGAGTCCACTGGCGAGCTCTATGATTTCCTCCGTCGCGGCACAAGCCTGTTGGGCAGCCGCCGCCGCCTGTTGACGCTCTTCCCGGGAGCGCGCGGCATTCACCATGGCCTGCTGGTGTCGCTCCAATTGAGAAGCAGCAGCCGCTTGTTGTTGAAGTTCCAATTGTCTCAGCTGCTCACGTATATCGTCCAGATCTCGCTCCCTTACCTCCATGATCCCCAACCTCTGCATTTCCTCTGCTTCGCGCCACTCGTTGACGCGTAACCCGGCGCAGTTATGCGTGCCGGGAGCCGTGCACGTCGGGCACGGGATGTTCAGGTTGCAGACAGCGCAGATATCGGAGCACCCGAAACAGACAGGTTTCTTACACTGACCCAATACGCCGGGGCATCGCGACTCTGGCACCACGGCGCACCTTGGCCCATAATTGGCACACTTTGCATTGACCCGCATGCTGAAGGTACTCGATTTACCAGATAAGTTGGACAGGCCAGATACTTCGGATCGCGGTCTCGGGGCCCTGGGATGTCCTCTCTCTGTGCTTTTCTTGCAGGGAGAGCGGGCACGCAGGTCAGGGGATTCTAGCGTCGAGTTCCGCCTTGAAGACCCACGGGTTCAGCTCCCGGGGCGCCCCCCCCCCCAGGAATGGACATAGAGCGTTGCTCAGGGAGATCGCCAGACCTACTTCGCTTCCCGAGCGGCGAGGTAATCGAAAACCTAACAGACTCACGTCGCTGTTTGCTCGCCATCCGTACGGGGCCGTCTACGACCGCCTTGTGTATGATATCCTCCAAGTGCCGTTCTAAAGAATCATCATATGGAGTCGCAGTATATTCGCCACGCATGGGCGGCGCCTGCTCGTGAGGTTGTTGTAGGACACCTAAAAGAACAGGAGACATTCGGTCATGGACCTCGTACCCCTTGTCATGCGATTCCTGATCATCACGGAAGCCAGTCGGCTTCGGCGCTGGCCGGCGAAATACATTTTTCTCCGGTGATCTGGTCTCCACGTTACGATCGTCACTCAAGAGTTGCTCGGAAGCGTCCGCTTGATTGCCGAGCGGCACGAGGTCCAATTAATCGTCTCCTTCTCGGCTTTGCCGAATGGTGGCCTTAATCACCGCTCTCGGAATACCAGGACGAGGCTCATCAGCATACGAGAGGTTCCAAGATATTTTGGTGGGAAGAAGTTGGCTCGATTCCCCGACATCGTCAGCGGAACCGTGTTCAGGAACATTCACGCTGGTCTCATGGCGTACATCATCTTTGTATGGGAGGAGCATCATTCCACCATCTGGTCGGACCACTTTTGTCGAAGAGAGCACTTTCGGTTGATAACAAGTGTTTTGTCATTTTTTGTTGATACGGTCTTATCATTGAGCATGCTGGTAAGCAAAATGTGTTAACGATCGTGTTGTAATCCTTCATCCTCGTCATCTTCTTGTCGGAGCCTCTTGCTCAGGCTTACCTTCAGAGTAAGTGATGTAGGTGATGCGTCCCTCCATGCCATTGCGAGCTAACTACAAGCTGCTAAGCGGGAGGGCCGGCCGGCCGAGGGACGGGCGGGCGCATGCTTTTCTTACTTGAACCAACTCACAGCAGCTGCGACGACGCCGTGGATCATCGGAAGTTGGGGGTGGGATCGCAGTGAAGCGGAGACCCCCGCCGGAAAATCGGTTTCGGTTTCGTGTTCGTGTCGCGCGTGCGGGCGAGGCGAAGCTGCGCGTGAAGTAGCAAGGCCGAAGTAGGGGCGAACGTCCGTTTCCCGTCCGCCGGTGGCCGGGAGGTGTCCCAGTTGGGCTGGGCGGTGTCCCGGGTGTCCCGGGTGTCAGTCGGAGCGAAAGCCCGTTTCCCGTCCGCCAGTGGCCGGGAGGATCCCAATTGGGCTGGGCGGTGTCCCGGGTAGCCTGGGTGTCCCGGGCGTCCTGGCGCACGCATGTCGCTAATCTCATAATTCATTTTTGTCGGCGCCTGCGGCGGGCTTTCTTATCCAATCCAGCTTATCTTATCCAATCCATCTTGTCCAATCCAATCCAGCTTATCTGATCCAACCCATCTTGTCCCATCTTATCGTATCCCACCCAAACCTATCCACCCAACCCCATCCACCAATCCATTTAATTATGCACCTGCGGCGGGCCAATCTTATCCATATTATCTTATCCAATCCATCTCTCCCAATCCAACCCATCTTATCTTATCCAACCCATCTTTCCCATCCAATCCAACCCCCCAACCCAATCCATCAATTCATTTTTGTCGGCGCCTGCGGCGGGCTTTCTTATACAACCCAGCTTTTCTTATCCAATCCAACCCATCTTATCTTGTCCAACCCACCTTGCCCCATCTTACCTTATCCCACCCAATCCAATCCACCCAACCCAATCCATCAATTCATTTGTTTCTGTGCCTGCGGCGGGCAAATCCAATCCGTCTTATCTTATCCAATACATCTCTTCCAATACAACCCATCTTATCTCATCCAATCCCTCTTATCCCATCCAATTCAATACGCACAGAGGTTAGAGAGAGAGAGAGAGACACAGAGAAAGAGAGAGATGAGATCAAGGTGACAGGCTGGGGGTCAATCAGGGCGGGAATTTGATCTCAATCCCCCCACCCTCCTTATCGCCCGCAGGGCGGTCGTATAGGTAGGTGGGCCCCGGCTGATGACTAAACCAACTAAACGGACGACGACGACGAAAACGACGATCGCGACTGGCCTCGACCGCTCTGGGGCCTCCTCTGGCTCGCCCTCCGGCGCGCCCGGGTCATCCTCGTCTGCCATGGCCCCCCCCGCGCGGGCCACGACGAGGGTCGGCGGGCGGCGGCGGCCCAAGGCCGCCGGGGCTCGAGGGGACTGCTCATCCACCACCTCCTCCTCCTCTTGCTCCACCTCCACTTGCTCCTCCTCCTCATCCTTCACTTGCTTCTCCTCGTCGTCATCCTCCTCCTCCACCTCCTCCCCCTCCTCCTCCTCCTCCTCCTCCTCCTCCTCCTCCTCCTCCTCCTCCTGCACCTCGTGCTCGTCCTCGTCCTCCTCCTCGTCCTCTTCCTCCTCCTCCTCCTCCTCCTCCTCCTCCTCCTTCTGCTCCTCATCCTCCTCCTCCGACTGCTCTGTCCTCCTCCTCCTCCTCTTCCTCCTCCTCGACCTCCTCCGCCTCCTCCTCCTCCTCCTGCTCCTCCCCGTCCTCCTTGTTCTCCGCCTGCTCCTGATCCTCCTCATCCGCCTACGCCCCTTCTCCATCACCTCCATCACCTCCTCCTCCACCTGCTCCCCCTCCTCCTCCTCCTCCTCCCTCCTCCCTCCTCCTCCTCCTCTTCCATCCTCCTCTCCTCCTCCTCCTCCGACTGCTCCTCCTTTTACTCCACCTGCTCCCCCTCCTCCTCCTCCTCCTCCTCCTCCTCCTCCTCCTCCTCCTCCTCCTCTTCCTCCACCGACTTCTCCATCTCCTCCTTTTACTCCACCTCGTCGTCGTCCTCCTCCTCCTCCGTCACCTGCTCCTCCGCCTCCTCCTCCTTCCTCTGCTCCTCTACCGTCAGTTGCTCCTCCTCCTCCTCCTCCACCTCCTCCTCCTCCTCCTCCTCCTCCTCCTCCTCCTCCTCCTCCTCCTCCCCCTCCACCTCCTCCTCCTCAACCTCCTCCTCCTCCTTCTCCTCCTTCTCCTCCTCCTCCTCCCTCCTCCTCCTCCTTCTCCTCAACCTCCTCCTCCTCCTCCTCCTCCTCCTCTTCCTTCTCCCCCTCCACCTCCTTCTCCTCCTCCTCTTCCGCAACCTCATTCTCCTCCTCCTTCTCCTCCTCCTTCTCCTCCTTCTCCTCCTCCACCTCCTCCTCCTTCGATTCCACGATCTGATCCTCCCCCTCCACCTTTTTCTTCTCCTCCGCCTGCTGCTGCTGCTGCTCTTCCTCCTCCTCCTCTTCCTCCAGCTCCTCCTCCCTCATCCTCCTCCCCTCCCCCTTCTTATCCTCCTCCTCCTCTTCCTCCGCCTCCTCCGCCTCCTCCTCATCATCATCATCCTCCTCCCCCTTCTCCTTCTCCTCCTCCTCCTCGTCCTCCTCCTGCTCCTCCTCCTCCTCCTTCTCCTCTTCCCTTCTCCTGCCTCCCTCCTCCCTCCTCCCTCCTCCCTCCTGCCACCTCCGCGAGTTGCATGCCAGCCTCTGCTGACGGGCCTATTGCTCAATCAGCATCGGAATCCTAAATCCCTTCCTCCTTCTCATCCTCCTCCTCCTCGTCCTCCTCCTCCTTGTCCTTGTCCTTCCCTTGGTCCGAAGTGAGGGGGAAAGGCAGGACTTCTGATTCCAGGTCCTCATGCTTTGGATTCAGCCCTGAAAACTGACCTCTGCAATACTTACACAACGGGCTCGTTCGACCAATTTCGGGCTCCGGGACCCTCACAGGTCGATATGGCTCGAAAAAAGGTGCAGAACGATTGGGCCCCAGGCTCTGGTGGTGATTTTCACGATGTTGCATTGTTTTCGCAACGTCGGATCTCAGGGCAGGTCCTCAACTGCCTCCCCCCTCCTCGTCTTCTTTTCCATGTCCTCCTCCTCCGGCCCCCCTCCTCGACGAGCACCCCCCGCTCGTGGCCCGGTGGCAGTCGTGGGAGCCACAAGGAAGAGGGGAACCCCGCGGTCGGGAACTGCCGCTTCGCGGGACGCGGCGGCGGCCCTGGTGGCACGCTGTGCCCTGCAAGCGGTTCGCGTCTCGCGGCCGCTCCGCGGGGCGGGAGGCTGGGAAGGACCCGGGCCCATGCGCTTGGGGAGCGCCGAGGCGTGGCGGGCCAGAATCCACAGCGTGACGCCCGAAGCCGAAGTTCCTGGCCGTAGCGCGCGCACGGTGTTGGGCCGCCCACACGAGCTCCGTCTCATGGAGGGTCCAGGGAGGGAGAAGCAGGTCGGGCATGTACGCCTACAGGCGGAGCTTGACAGAACAGTTAAAGAGTCAAAATTAGCCGGACGAAGGACCCAACCATATGCAGCTGCGAGTGCCGCATTGTGGGTACCGCTTTCGGTGGAGCTCCCTCTGGGGCCACGAAACGTGCGAGGGGTGCGCCGAAATCGGTGGCGCGGACGCATGCGGACACCGCCCCTGGGGCCTTCGGTGGAGCTCCATATGGGGCCACGAAACGCTGTCTTGGGTGGGGGAGACGCATGCGAACTGTGCCATTGGGACCTTCGGTGGAGCTCACTATGGGGCCACGAAGCGCTGTCATGGGCGGGGGAGACGCATGCGAACTGCGCCACTGCCGCCTCCGGTGGAGCTCCCTATGGGGCCACGAAACGTTATCCCGGGTGGGGGAGACGCATGCGAACGGCGCCACTGAGACCTTTCGGTGGAGCTCCCTGTGGGGCGACGAAACGCTGTCATAGGTGGGGGAGACGCGTGCGAACAAAGCCACTGCCGCCTTCGGTGGAGCTCCTTATCGGGCCACGAAGCGCTGTCCCGGGTGGGGGAGACGCATGCGCCTTCGGTGGGGCTCCCTATGGGGCCACGAAGCGCTGTCCAGGGTGGCGTTGATGCATGCGGAACCTGCCACTGGAGCCTTCGGTGGAGCTCCCGATGGGGCCACGAAGCGCTGTGCTGGGTGGCGTTGACGCATGCGAGCCCTGCCACTGGAGCCTTCGGTGGGGCTCCCTATGGGGCCACGAAGCGCTGTCCTGAAAGGCGTTGACGCACGCGGACTTTGCAATTGGAGCCTTCGGTGGGGCTCCCGATGGGCCCACGAAGCGCTGTCCTAGGTGGCGTTGACGCATGCGGACCCTGCCGCTGGAGCCTCCGGTGGAGCTCCCTATGGGGCCACGAAGCGCTGTCCTGAACGGCGTTGGCGCACGCGGACTTTGCAATTGGAGCCTTCGGTGGGGCTCCCTATGGGGCCACGAAGCGCTGTACTGGGGGGGTGGGGAGGAGGAGGCGGAGGAGAGGAGAGGAGAGGAGAAGAGAGGAGAGGAGGAGTGACGCGGGGCGCTGTCTTTTCGAAACAAGGACACAACACCACAAGATGGTTGGGGAACATCAAAAATAGTCAAAAGAGCACGACACATCGTCACCTGACTACTTAGTCTTGAACAGTCCTCCTGTACGGAACATGCCCGGCTTAAGTCCGGGGCGGAGAAGGAAAGCGGGGCGAGGCCTCTCAGCTGCGGGCCTGCTTCGCGAAGCCTGATACCGCCAGGACGACGGCCAGAGACTGCCACCCGAAGTGCAAGAGCATCCCCACCAGGTAGTACCGGACGGGGGAGGGGGATCAGGAGCTGCCACCCGATGTCTCCTCCCTATCTTTCTCTTCCTTCTCCATATGTTTCCATATACGTAACACGCAACTCCTCCCTGCCGCACCCCCCGACGTGTCGGTGGTGCGGGCCGAGAGTTCCGCGTCAGACTTCTTCACCACGTGAGGTCCTACAGCTTAGGATTCGTCACAATTTCAAGAATGGAGGGCGGGTGGACTTCAATCCGTCCCTCTCGCCTCAGCGCTGGGCAGATCCGTCTGAAAAGTTCACGATGGCTCCAAGGATGGAGGGCGGGTGGTCTGTGCCGTGCACATTCGTCGTACAATTTGGAACAACTTCAAAAATGGAAGGCGGGTGGTTTTGGAAATGTTGCTCTCGCCTTATCACCGCGTGCATTCGGTGTAAACGTTTGCTATCGTTCCATCGATGGAGGTCGGGTCCTTTTCAAAATGTGACTGTGGCATGCGAGCCGCGCACATTCGGCTTAACCGTCTGCAGCAGCTTCACGGATGGAGGGCGGCTCCTTATACGAAACGTGCTGGTCTCCCCTTCAGTGCCAGGCACACTCGTCTTAACAATGTGCAGCCGTTTTAAGGATTCGTACGGTTGAAATCACAAGTCTTGGGGGCGGCGTTCTTGCATTACTCAGGATTGTCAAGGCGCAACAGTCACGCTGATCTGCGGCGTCGACATACCAGGAACGGTGTTTTGGCCAGTGCGGCACTCCCTGCACGGACAACAAGTTCTTGCAACACCCTATTGAGTGGATCGTTGCAGGGAGGGTTTACTGCAGCATCGTTGACGCGTCTTGGGTATACACTGGTGCTCCTCATCCTCGCACGTAGCTGCGCATCGGGGTCTACCAACCCTCCCTAGTCTCAGCCTGCTGCAGCACCTGGGCACGCGCTGCGCGTGCCGAAGTTGCGAGAGGCGAATGAGACAGATGAGAATGACAGGCGAGATTGTAGAGATAGGAAGCAATGGCAAATCGCTCTTCGTCACTCACCGAGCGAGCGAGCCCCTGGCGTTTCTCGCGGTGGCCCTCCCCTGTGCCCCATCTGTGCCAAAAAGGGTCACAATTGCTCTGAGATCCGGGCGCTGTCGCCCGGCTTCGGGCCTCGGGACCTTCCCACGTCGATCCGGCTCGAGAGGTGCCGCAGACGTCTGCAGCACCTGCTCGGGAAGTTTCTGCCCGGGGCTCCCGTCGTGAGTTCTTCGCGGTGGTGCAGCTGTTTCCCGGCGTCGGATCCCATGGTCCGCCTCCTCCCCTGGGACAGGAGGCCCGCGCGAGCCTCGCACGCAGAGCCCCCCGCCCCGGGACGTCCAGAGACGGCCCAAACCCTCCTTGATCCTCGATCCCCCCTCCACTGGAGGAACGAAAAGAAACCGATACCGCCACTCCCTGGACCTCTCCTGGGTTGCGCTCCGACCAGAGTTGTTCGAGGCGAACCCAGCGGGAGGCCCGCAAGAGGGGGAACACGAGGGAAGGGTAGCGGAAAGTATGCGAACCTTTTCCTCCTCTGACCCTCCTCTGTGCTTCTTTTGTAACCCGATTCCGGGCCAAGGGCGCTGAGGCTTCTTACGCCACTCCAGGGTTCCCAATCTGTTGATTCGGTATAGAAGGTTGCAAGATCATATGTCCGAGCAGCTACTGCGGGTGGAATAATAATCTCACGCGACGCTCAATCTGCCAGCACTCGGCGACGGAGCGGTGTCGACAGCCTCTGTCCATCATGAGATGGTGGCCCCCCGATGTGGTGACCCCCCGGCGGCGCTGCCCCACGCCGCGGTGCTGCGGTGGAGCTTGCCGCTCCCCTGTGGCTGCCTCCACGGGCACGGAGCCGAGGCCGACCCGGGATCGGGCAGCGACCCGATTGCTCTGCGCCAGGCTCCGAGCTGCTTCGGGCCACTGCGGAGTGCCCCCGCCGCCAGGTCCTCAGAAGGAAGGCGGCGCAGCAATCGACAGCACCAGCTTGAGAAGGAGTCGCCCTTTAGGAATGAGGCTGTGGCACTGCTTGACGCTGCGAGCCGTCCGAGCCAAGGATGCCTCGTGCGACTCCTCTGTCTTGAACAGGGACGCCCACCATTCGCGCAGCTGCTGGGAGCCTTTCACACTCCAGTCAGGTGAATATTGTTGGTGAAGTGTTTTAGCGATCGCATGTTGACCTGTCGGAAGCACACGCGCACGTGCACGCGCACACACATGGTTTTGTGCCGCCGGCATCTCTGATCCGAGTTGCGGGCGGACCACGCTGGGGCACTGGCGAAGCAACCGCGCGAACGCGCACGAGCGAGCACGCGCACGCGCACGCCCACGCCCACGCGCGCAGACGCGCACGCGCAAGCGCACGCACACGCGCGCGACCTACTCCTGTCTGAAAGCCAGGCGTGCATACAATGCCAGGACCCCGCCCCCCGGACCCAGTCCCATCGCCCTCCCTACGCCCTGCTTAGATGTTAACCCCTATGCGTGGTGAGGTTCCAGCGCCAATGTGTTCGCGAGGGGAACGGTTGCAACAACTCATATCCATACGGAAGGTGGGCTCCAGCATCCAACTGTTGCGAAGGACGATGGCTTCGGCAGCCCACGGAGTTGGCTCCCGCACCCAGTTTTGACAAGAGAAAATCGCTCCAGCAGATGATGCCGACAAGACGGGTGGGCTGTCGCCTGAAAGGGAAGCCAGAGCGACCCACGCCGCAGGTACGAACCCACCTACAGCCGGTCAAACGTATCACGAGCAAAAGAGTCACCAACATGTAGGATAATGTGCGCGGCACTACGGCGAGAACAACCCTTTGCAAAGCACCCGCCCTCCATGTCTGCAACCGTGGGAAATAAAACGCTCGTGCGGGCCGCGTGGGCGAACACCACACTTCGAAACCGGCCTGCCCTCCATCCGTGCGACTGTTGGACGTGCTCCTGGCGAATGTGCGCGGCTCTGCCCCGAGAGCTCCACTTGTGGACGACCCGCCCTCCATCCGAGTAGTTGGCAGGAGAGCCCAGAATCGAATCGATAAGTCGGATCGGCGATCGAAATGAATCGGATCGGCGGAAATCGGCAGCCGAGTCGGGAGAAAGCCGAACCGGCAGAAATCGACAAGCTAGCAAGCCTCCGATAAGGAAGCGGAACCCAGATCGGAATCCCAAGTCGAATCGAATCGGAATCGGAAGCAGTCGAAATCGAATCGAATCGAATCGAATCGGAGGCATCGAAAGGAGCCCTGAGCTGGTGGAAGCTGCAAGCTTCAAGGTCACAGAAAGTGAGAAGACCTCAAAAGGCCCCCAACGACCCGCCCTGCCGACACGTCCAGTGGCGGGGCGAGAAACACATCACGCTGTCAACTTGGTTGAGGAGGAGGAGGGCGAGGAGAGGATCAATCCCAGGACGAGTTCGATGAGAGAAGGTGGTCTCAGAGGTTTGTGGATGTTCTGGGAGGTGGGGCGCACACTTTTTCAGTGTTCTAGGAAGTTCGAAGGCGTTATGAAAGCCTCTTGGACCTTCCCAGGGCCCTACACGCCGGTCGGAAGAAGTTCATAGAAATATGAAGTAGGAAGCCGCATCAAATAGATAGGGTTCGGGACCGCCCTTGTAATAACAACCAAAAGCCAAACCAGATCGGTAATTGAAGTAGGAAGGCGCTTGAAGTAGATTGGGTTCAACAACAAGTGAGTGCGACAAAGACGACGACGTCGATGAGGAACACTAGCAACAGGAGGAGCAGCGGCAGCAGCAGTTCGCTTGGGCACTTGTAGCCCTCCTCCAGGAAGGAGTTCAGCTCTGCCTGCGCATCGCTCGTCCTCGAGAGGGGGAGAGAAGACAGTAGGAGCTCGACAACTAGAAACCTTACGCAAGAAACCCAACCCTAAACCCATGGGATGTCCATTACTTGTTGTATGGGGACGTCACGCTTCCAATTGCAAAATCATTGGAACCCAAGAAATACAGGGCTCCCTGGAGGCAAACAGGGTGTTTCTTGGCATTGGTTTCCACCACGGACCGAGCACAAAGATGTTCAAAAGGCGCTGGCGTTTAGAACGAAACACAAAACGAACCCGATCGTTGCACAACGAGCCATTAAAACGAAACCGGTGCAAACGAACACGAAAAACGAAACGAGGCCACATCTCATAGAGAAAACAAAACGAAAAACGAAACGAACTTCGCAGACCGCGCTGGAAACAAAACGAACAACGAAACGAAAACATGGGACGACGGCTGGGGCTTGGACCAGACAAAACGACAAAACACAACACACGGACAACAACAAAACGAACAGCGAACCAAGGTTGCGGCGAGGGCTACAGGGCTGGGGCTAGGGCGAGGTCCCGTTTGAGGCGCGTGCGGAAACAAACGATCAACGAAACAAAGAACACCATCACCAACAAAACGAACAACGAAACGAAACATCAAGCAATATTCGATCGGCATTCTTATCAAGCGTAATCAGAACATCGAAGGACAACGGCGGCGCGAAACAAAACGGACAACGAAACGAACCTCGGAATGAACGTGGTACACAAATCGAAAAACGAAACGCAAGCTTGGAAACGCACCAAAACAGAACGAACAACGAATCGCGCGCCCCAAAAACTCTAAACATTCAAACGCGTATAATACAACAACGAACAACACAAAAAAAAACGCAAACAATAACGAAAAACACAACAAGGGCAAACACCAACCTACTAAACAGCGCTGTGCTCGGTCTTTGGTTTCCACTGCACGCCGAAACCAGGCCTCTACGAACCAATGATGATGGGCGATACCGTGGCGTAGATCTCCCGGCCTGGCTGCGAGGCCACCTGCACAAAGATCTGGCCAGACATGGCCCGCGGAGGCTTGGCGGTGCATGCTTGCCGTACCCCTGACGGCCCATTCTCGTTCTGCCGTGCGGGCCCCTCAGGGCTCTCGACCCCCTCCCTGCGTGGCTCTGATTCCTCACCCCGGGCCGCTTCTCCGAGGCCCCCGCGCCCGAAACGCAGGCTCGCAGTCGCAGTCGCAGTCGCAATCGCAGTCGCCTCACGAGCGAGCGCTCGCAGTCGTCATTCTCTCATGGCATGAGGGAAGCAGGTCGGAGCGTGTTTCACGGGCGCCTGCCTTGGGAACATTCGGCGGCTCGTTTCGAACTGGAGGGTGGGCCCCCCCCCCCAACACTCGGCGCCGTCGATCAGAACCAGGGGGCCTCCCCTTCCCCCTAACCCCCCCCCCCTCCCGATCCCCCCCCCCGGCGCCGGCCTGGCGCTGGCGGCCGCCAGCAGCGCCGAAGGCCGGGGCGCAGTGACGATGACTCAGAGGGGGCCCAGAGGGAAGGGGGGGGGTCCAAACTCTCCCCCCCGCGCCAGCGCCCGGCGCCAGCGCCGGCGCTGGCGGCGGCCAGCAGCGCCGACGGCGGGGACGCAGCGACGATGACCAGAGAGGGCACAGAGGCCGCAGAGGGAACACACACACACACAAATCGCCATATCGAGCCCTCGCCCCCCCAGAAGCCACCGAGAGGCCCTTAGGAAGGTCCACGAGACTTCACACATGCTTCTCAGACGCCCCCGAGATCCTTCTGACAAGACCTCAAGAGGCATCTATTAGAACTCTGACCAAAGCCAAAACACGGTGGCGGGAAGAGCCGAAGGCCACACATCCACCACCACAAACCACAACACCACCGCCACCACCACCGCCACCACCACCACCACTATCACGACCACTACAAACCACCACCACCACAACCACCACCATCACCATCACCACAAACCACTACACCACCACCGCCACCAATCACGCCACCAGTTCCAGCACCACCACAACCAACCACGACCCACCACAACCACCACCACCACACCACCACCATACCAATACCAGCACCATCACCACCACCACCGCAACCACCACAAGCATCACCACAACCCACCACCACACCACCACAAACCACCATACCACCACCACCACCACAACCACCACTTTTACCACCACCACCACCACACACCACCCACTACCCACCACCACCAGCACCGCTACCAGCAGCACCAACGCCACCACCACCACCACAGCGCACCACCACCACCACCACCACCACAAACCACCACGCCACCACCACCACCACCAACCACCCCCACCACCACCTCAACCCACCACCACCACCACCAAACCACCACACAACCACCACCACCACCACAGCCACCACAACCACCACCACCACAACGACTCACCACCACAACCACCACAAAAACCCACCACCACTACCACCACCACCAGTCTACCACACCACCACTACCACAGCCACACAAGCACCACCACTACGAGGAGCGCAACACACCACCACCACCAGCAGCAAAAACCACCACACCAGCCACCACCACCACCGCCGCCACCACCACCACCACATCCGCAAACCACCGCCACCACCACCACCGCCACCACCAACACCACAAACCACCACACCACAACCACCACCACCACCGCCTTCACCACCACCACAACAACCCACCACCACCACCACCAACACCACCACCACAAACCACCACCACACCTCCACCAAACCACCACCACCACCACCCACCACCACAACCAGCCACCACCACAACAAACCACCACCACATCCACCACAACCACCACCACCGCTAGCACCACCACCACAACCCATCACAACCACCACAACCACTACCACCACCACAACCACCACGTCAAACCACAACACCACCGCCACCAAAAACAACACCTGAACCCACCACCACAAACCACCACAACTACCAGCACCACCACCAGAAACCACCACACCGCCACCACCACCGCCACCACCACCACAACCAACCACCACAACCACAACAACCACCACCACCAACCGCCACACCACCACCACCACCACCACCACCACCACCACCACCACCACCACCACCACCACTACCGCCACTACCACCACCACCACCACAGCCCATCACCACCACCACCTCAGAGAGTCCCCAAGAGACGCCCAAGAGGCGCCCAGGAGGCTTCACAAATGCCCTTCAGAGGCCGCCGGGAGCCCTCCGACGAGACCCCAAGAGGAATCCACTAGGACTCCAAGAGCGTCGTCGTCGTCGTCATCGTCGTCGCCGTCGTCCTCGTCGACGCTACCCGCCGCCGCCGCCCGCCGTCGCAGGCGCCAGCGCCGGCCCAGACAAGGAAGTCGTCGTCCCCGCCGCCGCCGCCAGCCGCCGCCGACTCCGTCGCCGACCCGAGGAGAGGGAGAGAGGAGACGTAGGGTAGGCGACGAGGGGGGGAGGGGGGACGGGAGTCCGGTTTCAACCCCTCCCCCCTTCCAAGCGACCACAGAACTCTCTCTTCAGAAATTCGGAACTTCTGTTCAGTCTTGATATATACACGTGTGTTGACGGTCCTGTGGCTCGTGGAGGGCCCAGGAGATCGAAAACGGCTAGGGCAAACTACAGGCCCCCTATCCTCCATGAGCTCTCTGTGCTGTTTTCCTGAGATCCGACGTTGCGAACAACTGCAGCATCGCAAACAAAAGCGACCAGAGCCCCACACAACCCCTTTTTCTGCATGTTCCGAGCGGGATCGATATGATGCGAGGGCCTCTGGGCCCGAAAACCTCCGCAAGCATCCATTGTGAACAAACATGCGACGCCGCACCTCAGGGTTCCTGCGTGACGCTGGAGGTCTGGCTCCCCTCTCCCCGCGTCTGAGCACCGTCTGGCCGATCCCTGTCCTCACGGGCGTGGCCTGGGTCCTCTGGCCGATCTACCCCTCCAGATGGGAATCTTTTTTTTTGGTGGGGGGATGAAGGCTCGAACTCGAAATAGGCCAAATCTAAAAAACGCCGGCCGGGTTCACGTCACCCCAAACGGGCTCCGGTCAGATTCCCCCCGGAGGCGACAGAGATGCACCACTGGAATTCCTAAATCACTTCGGTCAGGAACCCCACTCCTATCGAGCACAACCCTGAGCTGCCGGATTTTATATAGTCTGTTCCCTTCGGGCCTCGGGCGGTATATCCCCAACTGGTGTGGTGTGATGGTGGGGCTGAGATGCCATGGCCCGATGGGGATGGGGATACATATATATATATATGCTCGTTTAATACATCTATGTATATATATATCGCTGGATAAATATATATATATATATATATATAGTTTAAATAATGTTATATATATATATATTTAACGAGGCTGAGCGTCCAGTAGAAGAACAGCGGGTGCCTCGCCGTGATCGAGTGCACGGCCTGGGCCTGCTGCACCGCGAGCCGGAAAAAGGCGCGCTGGCCGTCGTCCAGCAGCCGCAGGCCCGAGTGCACCTCGAGAGGGCGGCAACTACGGGAGGTTCGAGTCGTGATGACTTTAGTGAAGGGGCCCAAGGACACACAAATAAATACACACACAAATAAAAGGATTCCCCATCTTTTCACATATTTTTGGGGTTTCTGTCTCCCCCCCCCACTTCCCATATTTTCCTATATTTTCTGGGGGTCGACGATTAATTGTGTCTGTGTGTTTTTCCCCTCCTGAATGACTTTAGGGCACGAAAGCCATGAGATCCGGGCGGTGCATGTTGTCACCAACGGGCGTTTTCGCAGGGTCTCGGGCCGCAAGGGCCATCGCAGCTCGATCTGGCTCGGCCCATGCAACAGAAAGATTGCGCCTGGGGCTCTGGTCGTGGTCTCAGCTATGTTCCAATGCTTGCCCACCAGGTCGTATCTCAGGAAAACTGGGTAAACATAAGCTCTGGCGCTGGACCTCCCTGCATGGCGCGCGGAGCGTCGTCGCCGCATCGCCGATGCATCGCTGGCTCCACACCGAGCCGCATCGGCGATGCCTCGCGATCCTCCGACCCCATCAACTCTGACTTCATCTGGGAGGCTTCAATCGACAGGAAGAATAACCTGCATACACACAATCTTCCAGAACTCCGCGATGACTTCTTGGATTGGCGCTAGCCTGGGGCGGCGCCAGAGGCGCCGCCAGGGGGGGGCACGCGGATCCAAGCAATCCGCGCGGGCCTACGAAAGACCAGTTTGTGCATGTGTTTTTCTTCGGGTGAGGACTTGCGCGTTGGTACTCTGATGCTGCATGGGTCGCTCAATATTGAACGATCGCAGCCTTCCGAGCGGACTCCGGGCCAAGGACCTTGCGGTTCCCAGAGATCCGATGTCTCAATTTCTTCAATGGGGTCCCCAAAAGCCCTGACCCCTTCCCCGGGGCCGGTTTTTCGTCCCGAGCCGTCCTGTGAGGGTCCCGGGTCCCTGCGAGGGCCCCCAGAGGCTGCAAACGGCGAGCAACTTGAGTCTGGGGACGATGTTTCGACCTTTTTTGAATGTTTGAAAAGGTGTGTTTTGACAATGTTTTATGTTTCGTCCTGTAGGGGGACAAGCCCGACTCAAAACGTGAGCCTGATTTAAGCAGATCTCGGACGGGGCTAGGATGAGGATAGATCCGCTCCAGAGCGTTCTGCGTTCCGGGACGCCCTGAGAAGGCCGCGGCGCCCGAGACACCCCCCAGAGCCGCCAGGATCTCATAGATTCCTGTTTTTTCTTCGAAAGATGTTCTCATCGTCCTGGCTTCGTATTGTGTTCGCGCGCGGGCGGCCCGCGGCCAAGGTGCCCCCAGCTTTCCGCTCCACGTCGGAGCCCCAAGGGGCCCTCTGGGCCTCGTGAGGGGGTGTCTGCGCGTGCGGTGGGCGCTCCCCTTCCCACCTGCGGGCTCGGGTGCTCGCCGCAGTGGAAGTCGGCCGCGTTGGGGGAGCAGCAGTCCAGGCCCACCGCCCAGAAGTCGTAGACCTCGAGCGGCAGCACGACCCCCGCATCCTTCCGGCGGCGCGCACGGGGGCGGAGGCGGAGGCGGAGGAGGAGGAGGAGGAGGAGGAGGAGGAGGAGGAGGAGGAGGAGAGGCCCTCTCGCTGCAAGCAAACGAATCTCGGCGGGCGCTGGTTTTTCCGAAGGGCCGGGCCAACGCCACCCTCCCATGAGCCTCTTTTGATTCGCGGGTCGAGAGCGCACCTCTTCCGGTCAAAGCTAAGCGGGCCGCGCAGAACTTGAATTACGCAGAGAAGGGGGAGGAGAAGAGGGGGCGCAGCCATAGAACGAGGCCGGGAGGAGGCAAAGCCTCGAAACCAGGCGGTGTCGAAGTCGACGAACGAGCCTCCCATGAGCCTCGTGATCGTCACAAAACACAGAAATGTTTTTCGCATCCCCCCAGGCCCAGATCAGCGAGGGGCGAGGCGCTTGGAGCCGACGTTCCCCCCCGAGGCCAAAGCCCCCCCCCTCCTCTCGAGAGGCCTCCTAGATGGTGTCGGAGGATCGCGCTGCATCGCCGATACATCGCCGATACATCGGCGATGCGTCGGGGATGCATCGGCGATGCACTGGCGATGCATCGTCGACATCGGCGATGCATCGGCGACGCAATAGTGGAGAAAATCGGGCTCCACATCGAGCCGCATCGGCGATGCGGCGCGATCCTCCCACCCCATCTACTCTGACCTCATCTGGGAGGCCCAAAATCTCTGCCACGCGCAAGGGGAGGCTACCCTTGGTGCACGGCTTGCCGAACCCCAGGAGAGACGAGGTCCAGACCTCCAGGGGTACACAGTGAATGATGGGCCTGGTTTCCACCACCACCACTATAAGTTGGAGGGGGGGAGGAGGTGGAGGACGAGGAGGAGGACAAAGATGAGGAGGAGGACGAAGAGGAGGAGGAGGAGGAGGAGGAGGAGGAGGAGGAGGAGGAGGGGCAGGAGGAGGACCCCCTCCGCCTCAAACTTATGGTGGCGGTGGTGGAAAGCAGGCCCATCAGTGAAGCCTCACGACGCCGAAGATGTGGCCGGTGCGAGAGGGACGGCCTTCTGAGAGAAAGCGGGGGGATCCCTTGTGCGCGCGAGGCCAGATCCTTGACGGTGATGGGCGCCACGCAGTAGGTGTCCTGATCCCTGAAGCCCATGGACCTGCTGAGGTCAAGCGTGGCGTTCTCCGAGAAGTAGACCAGGCCTGCGTCCATGAACTGCTGACCGGGGGTGAACTGCTGGCCTGGGCCGCGGGACGGGTTCACGTCCCGGTACTGATTGAGCGTCGTGGTACTGTAGTACCAGTGCAAGTTGGTCGAGTAGTTGAGGTCACCCAGTATCAGCCCCATCGCATATGCTGCTAACGTCGTGAGGAAGGCGAAGACCACCCAAGAGGGCTCCCGCCGGCGCCCCCTGATGGGATATTGGATGTGGGAGTCGGGTGAACAACATGGTCAATACTCGAATATCTCCAGGTACTCCCCAGAGTTATTCCCCTGAGTAGTCCTGGACTTACATTTGCGAGAAGATGAAGGGAATGACCTTCAATAGTGCTCATATGAGGGTAACGGAGCACATCTGCCGAAGTATTCCACCGTATACATGACACCACCAACAATCACGACCAGAGGTAATAATTCACCCCATCTTTAATCTTTAGCAGTGCCTCCGACAAGGGTCGACTCGTGAGCCTGAGAGCCCCAATGCCCCAGACCAGTCCAAAAACCCTGGCCATAATTTTTCTCGGGGCGCCCATTTGCCAAGGCCGTCCCGCAAATCCGCTGCGTCGTGATGCCCCTCTCCCCAGAACGCCAACGCCGCGCCTTCTGCCCCGACCAGGAGCAGCTGTTCGTCGCGGGCTGTTCTCTCTGACGACGCCAGGGCCCAGGGACGGCCCCCCCCAGGGAGTCTGAGACCACGGACAACACGCCGCAGGGTGGGGGGGTCACCCGACCTCGGCCCAAATTAGGACGAGAACGATCCCAGAGTTCTGGAGGATCCAGCGTCCTCCGTTTCTGCAGCCCGTGTGGACCCTTACGCAACCTTGTAATTCCAAGGAATCTTGGAACGCATCGGTCTGACCCATCAGCATCGTGATCATTAGCTCTTGCTCATCAAGACCAACACCCAGCCCCCGTCCCGTTTCGGGGAGGTGTGAGACTCGGGTCCGGGGACTCTGCCTGGCCCTGCGAGGCCGTCGAGAGAATGGCGAGACCCAATCCGAAACTTGACGCGAACCCGCGCTGCTGCCGCCCCACGACAACTGGACCGTCACAGCTCCGGGACTGGCTCGTCAAGCAACGGCACACCCGAGCTCCGGTGGTCTCAGGTCTTGCGTCTTCACGACCGCTGCGCTTCGGTCGGGCATGTCCCCCGACAGGGGGATTTTGAACGAAAGATAAAGAATACTCCAAACAAGTACTCCCAAAATATGCCGAGATTGTCAAACAATAGTCCTCAGACTATCTTTTAAAACTCTTTTTGCATATTCCCCCTGTAGAGGGACAGGCCCGACTTCCCGCGGCGCGCCCCGTCGGGAGGACCTTGGTCTCGAGGCCCGGCCGCGGCGGCAGAGGCCCCGCCGGGGAGGCCCCGGGAGAGGAGCGCCCGGAGCGGCGCCCGACGCGCGAAGAGGCCGTCTGGACCTGCTGCCCCGAGCAGGAGCCTCCGACGTGCGACTTGAAGCTGCCCTGCCTGCACCTTGCCGTCGCTCGGACGTCCATTGCCCGTGCATGTTTCGATTTCGTGCGTGTTTTTTTTGCTCGATGGTCCAGGATGGTTTTCGGTGGCTCTCGCCGAGAAAAAAATCACACGTCCGAGCGATGCCAAGTCACAGCGTTGCGCTACAGACTTCTCATGGGAATGCCCCAAAAAAAACACAGAGCAGTAAGACGAAGCCACGGCGAGGACAACATCGGGCGAGGATGCACGGTGAATCTCTGAGATCTGGCGGCTCTGGACGATGCCTCGGGCGCCGCGGCCTTTCCAGAGCGTTCCTTGTCGCTCTGGGAGCGTTCCGGAACGCTCTGGAGCGGACTGCTCCTCGTCCTAGCCCCGTCCGGAGACTCCCACAGGTGCTACGGGGAGCCCTGGACCGCCAGGTCTGCCAGCCGTAATTCCTACACCTGAACCAGAAATCGTGCTCTCGCCCCAATGCCCGCTACATGTTTGGTTGGGGCGGCCACGATCCCTGGTAAAAACACACGCACATATGCCCATGGCCGTGCCCCCTCGAGGCGGTGGAAAGGTCGGAGGGGACACGTCTTGAAAACTGCATTACCTAAGCAAAGCCCTTCAATAGTAGCAAAGGCACAGAGGCGGGTCGAGGAGGAGATCGGCTATAGCAAGTATGTCTGTAAGTGTATACGGCCGGACCCAGGACATATCAACACCCTTCAAGAACATGAGACGCTCCGCCAGCCAAACTAAAGAACACTCGAGGGCACCCTCCCCCAAGATGCACAAGAGCACCCAACAAGCACGAAGAATGTTAGGACACCCTCCCAAAGCCGACCTCGACCTGTACCTCGGTCCGACCGTTCGGTTCTCTCCCTCTCCCTTGCCGGATCCCTCTCTAGGCATCGGAGACGGCGTTGAGCCTCTGAAAGCTGCGAGGCGGCCGGCCCTGAGACACGGACAGGAACGTCAAGGCCAAGGGCCGAGGATGCTGGATGGGCAGGGCAGGGCGCCCCTGGCCATCCTCGCGAGCCCGCCCCAGCCGTCCTCCCCTTCTAGACCTTCGCAAACTCGAGAGGGACCGACAGCTGCGCAAAAACATACCTTCTCCGAGGCCCACGCCCAGCGCCGCTCCCACGACTCTGACCGCGGACCTCCCTCCTGCTTTTGCGCCGCTCTCTTCAGGGGGACGAAGGGCGGTAGAACGAAAGCAGGCTCTTCCGCCGTCGGGGGCCCCTGCCCAGGGGCAGCTGAGAAACTAGTGTCCCTGCGGGTGGCACGCTGGGGTACACACAACTTTCTGGCCGCCGTGGGGCAGGCGCTCCCGACGGCGGAACTGGAGGCCTCCTAGATAGGGGTCCGAGCAGCTGGGGTCGGAGGATCTCGCCGCATCGGCGATGCATCGGCGACGTCGGCGTGGAGAACATTGGGCCCAACATCGGCGAGGCACCGCCGACGCACCGCCGATGCACCGGCGAGGCGGCGCGCGAGCCTCCGACCTCAGCTGCTCCGACCCCAACCGGGAGGCCTCGAGAGGAACGGTCCACTCGGTACCGCCCGTCGCCCGCCGGCAGGCCGTCCCTGCTCGCTCGCCACCCCCGCGGACGGCCGTGCCGCGCGCAGGCGCCTCGCAGCCCGCCGGCAGGCTGTCCCTGCTCGCTCGCCAACCCCGCGGACGGCCGTGCCGCGCGCAGGCGTGCGAGGCGCCCTGCCGCTGCCCCGGTCCCCCCCCCTCCTCCTCCTCCTCCTCCTCCTCCTCCTCCTCCTCCTCCTCCTTCTCCTCCTCCGCCCTGCCCGCCTGAGCCTCTGCACCGCGGCGGCCGCCGCCGCGCAGCCCAGCGCGAGCACCACGAGCCCGCAGGCGGCCGTCAGGGCGCGGCACGCCAGGGGCTGCTCGAAGCGGAGGCGGAACGACCTCGGCGGCGCAGGGGCGGGGTCCGCCAGCAGGGGATCGGCAAGTCGGATCGGGTCGGAAGGGGCGGCGGATCGGGCTGCGCCAGCACGTCATCGAGATCGAGTCGGATCGGCTGCGCCAGGATGCACAACGACCCCGTGCAAGCATCGGGCCGCATCGCATCGTCGGAGTAGCGCAATCGAATCGGATCGGGCCAGTCGGAATCGACATCGAATCGATGAGTCGGATCGACATGGACCCTGGGAGGCAGAGCCTCAGATCCTCCAGCGCGGCGAGGGGGCGGGGGAGGGGCCTCCGAAGAGGAAGAGGTACGGAGACCGCTGCTCGTCGTGGGGATCCCGCGCCACCACGGCTGGACTCCCCTTGAGATTCTGGCCAGCATGCACCCGAGCAGAGGTCCAGGTTTATGTCGGGCGTGTCGCCCTGCAGGGGGATTTTCGACGAAAAATGAACAAAAAAAACACGAAAATAACCCAAGAAGGTCTAACAATACCCCAAAAATAGTCCCCAGACAATTCTTGGACTATTTTTGTATTATTTTGGGGATATTTTTTTTTTTCGTCGAAAATCCCCCTGTAGGGGGACAGGCCCGACTTAAGTCCAGGCCGTCTGTCCTGGACTTCCGGCGATCTGATGTGGCTCCCTCCGGGCGCGTCTTTCCTCGACGTCGGCCGCCGGGGCCCGCTCCGGGGCCTCCTCGGGGCCCGCAAAAACTCTCTGCGCCGGCGGCGGGGCGGAGCAGCTGCGCCGGCGGAGAGCCGACTAAACGGGGGTACCGTTGTGGCGAACGGAGGAGGAGGAGGAGGAGGAGGAGGAGGAGGAGGAGGAGGAGGAGGAGGAGGAGGAGGAGGACCGTAGCCATTTTGGCTCAAGTTCGAAACGTTGCCCTGGCGCTTCGAACTTGGACGCAGCCAAGGGGTTGGCCCGAACGTCCCGAGGATAGACCTCGCAGATTTTCACGTTTCTTGCGATTTCTACCCCTGCGTGAGCTTCAGTGCCTCGCAGACTTCGTTTCGGCCACACGACGGGGCAGGCCACAGCAGACAGCCCGCCACAGTTCAGATATGATGACATGGAACTGCCAGCGATGTTATCGGGTGGTCAAGTTTCATCACGTTTATTGTCTCTGTGGACAGCAACGGCCCAATGGCTGGATGGCCGAATATCAGTCAGATGTGAAAGGTGCAAAAGGAAAAGGGAAAAGCAAAGGCAAAAACACGTACCCGAGCGCCAGAAGATATCCGAGTCGCCCGCGCAGCCGTGCTCCCAGTCTGCCAAGAGAAGATCATCATACCAACAAGTTAGCTGCGATGAACAAGTCGATCGTTCAAAAAGTGGTTTCGAAGATACCCATGGCGTCGCCCTCCGAAGCAGAATCACATCCAAAGTGGATTGCTCCGCCAGTCACGGACGACCCCATGGAGGTTGGAAAGTTCAGGAGAGATTGTTTCACCAAGATCAACGGGCTGGCAATGGTCGCATACGCCGCTGGTCAAGCGGGTACCAATCACGACGAAGTCCGCACGGAGATCGCCATGTACATGTACGCAGTTTCGATGCTCAAGCCGTTGCACATACAGGCACATAATGCATCGAAGAGGAAGGCCTTGATCGAAGATTGTCTCGAGACAACCCGAAAGAAAATCGAGGAGCTTTCAAAGACCCAGTACGATCTAGAGGAAAAGCTGATCACGATCAACGAACACATCGAGTTCATCGAGAGAGCCATCCAAGAGGAGAAGGCCAATCGCGATGTCAATATGAGCGTCGGACGAGGAGAAGAACCAGTTCAACAGCAGCAGCAGCAGCAGGAGCCCTCTGCACCACCAAGCCGTCCTATTCCAAGCCCGTTCACAGCGGCGACCTCAGGTACAAGAGGAACACCAGCCACAATGTCGGCTTCAACTGGGCCTTTCGGATCATGTGCGTCATCTCCCTTCCATGTGCAAAGGGCTCCGCCAGCGCCAGTGATTCCGCCATCTACTCAGAGCAGTGCCATGGTCATGCAGATGCATCAAAATATGCTTGCCATGCAGCAGCAACAGGCTCAAATGCAATCGACGATGCAAAGAATGGCCGACCTGATGACACATGGCAAGCCGACTCTTTCTCAACAGTGGGCAGCCCAGCATTCCAGTCCGACTCCTGGTACGGAAGAGAGTTCAGTTTTTCAAATTGCCTCGCCAATCGTAGTCGGGGACACACCCCCTCATCCACAGGAACCTCCAGATGTCGAAGCACCGAGGACGCCAGTCAAAAAGAAGCCAGACGCTGCGGACATGGAGGTTCCAGATACACCAGGACCGACGCAGATGTGGGGCTCGATGATCGAGGAGGTTCCCTATTACGAGATGGTGTCGCCTACCCAGCCGATGGACATGACTCGGGTGGAACAAATCCAGGGACCCGATTCAGTTACACATGGGCCATCGCCTCCACGGAAGCGTCAGCGCCTGGAAGGCTACGAGCAAGAGGACATCTGAGCAGGGATGCAATTTGCCAGAGGAGATGGAGGTCGAAGACAGCGACAAGGGTTACGTTCGCTTCTTCGGTCATCCATCCATATGACGCATCAGTGAGTAGCCAGCGTGGCTCAGCAGTTCCACACCATCAAGAGGCCAGCTCCTCCCGCCACCCAGTCAAAAGCATTTTGGAGAGGAAGGATGCAACGGGAAGCATCCCTCCAGCCAGCTTAGACTCCAATTTCGATGTGCCGCTTTGCGGGCATGCTAGTCTCTTCGGGGTGTCCAATAGTAATAAAAAATAAAGGTGCTGCTAGGGTGAGACAGGGGAGGGTCCCCCTACAGTTGGACAGACTTATAACTAGTTCTCAGGTTTCACATGGGCATCATCCGTCGGGCTGCGCAGAGAGTGCACGTCCTAATACCCACAGCGAAGGAGAGGTCAGGGGCAGATCTCACACGCGTCGCACCTTTGCGCCCCCGATACTGTGTTTAGATTCGTTGCTTTTTCCGAGGGATGGTGAAGGCCGAGTGCAAGACTCCCCGGGTGAACATAGGATCCTGGGTCTTGCGACTTCACCGCGTGAGTCTTCTGAGGGAGCTCATGTTGTTTATTGTTCAGTTCTGGAGGACGCCGATGTCTTTCTTGAGGGGAGATTGGTTCGGAGGCCTGGAACTTTCGCATGAGATCAACGATATCGACTTACATCCTGCTGCAAAATTCGCAGTCGATGTCGCCCCCAGAGCCGAGTCGTTCACAGACCAAGTAGCCATATACACTGGTGGCTCGCACTATGAAGAACATCAAAAGGATGATGCGTGGGCGTTCACGGTCTGCTTCCTAGACCACGACGGCGTCAGTTTCAATGGGTATCGTAAAGGCTTAATAGAATGCACGATTCCAGAGGATGCCATACCAGCCAAGCCTAGCAGCACAGCTTCTGCGATTGCTGCGTGCATATGGTCCCTATCTTGGCTCCTCCTCGCTTCCCACACCGAGGACTGGCATCCTGCAGTATCCATTGGAACGGATTCGCTGATCACCTTATGCATTGCGGAAGGTACTTGTGTCTCCCATGAGCTGGCCAATCTTGCGGACATCATGCTAGGTTTGCATGACTGAGTGCGCAGCAGAATGTCTCTCTCTTTCCACCACGTCCCCTCCCATAACTTTCATCCGTGGAGCGAGCTGTGTGACTCTCTTGTCCGTTCGCCGCAGGCCTTTGAAGCTCATGTCCCAGAGCAGCTGCGCCCGTGGAAGTGGCCATGGTGGTGGGATGCCACGCCAGAGCGAAAGGCTGCCTACCCGACATTCAAGGATGGATGTTTCAGCGCCCAGTGGAAGCCACAGAACTGTCATCCCGAAATGGTTACTACCCCATCTCTCCCCTCGTCAAACCCCAAGACCGTTAGGCTCACCCTCAAAGTAACTACGCACAACGCCCTCGCTGCCAAAGATGAGGTCATTCAAGGCAAGCAAAAGCTCGTGACCAATAGGGGACTCTACCTACGGCAACAGTTCTCTCTTGACAATCAGGTCATAGTAGGCATCCAAGAAGCAAGACTAGATGAAAGCCGAGACGTGCGTAATGGATACATTACCTTTAACAGCCAATCTGATTCAGGGAATCTTGGGTGTTCCCGTTTGGGTTTCTTTACACCACCCATACGGCGCCAAATATGGAGATCCCATGTACTTGCATGAGCGACACTGCCGCCCGCTCCAGGCGTCTGCACGCATGCTGGTGGTGGCGATTGACGCCCCCCACCTTGCGCTCATTGCATGCGTAGCGCACGCCCCTCATGCTGCAGATAAGGAAGAGGTCAGGGAGGAGTTCTGGGAAGGAGTAAAGGAGGTGCATGAGAAACGGGGAATTGATCTTCTTCTCTGTGACGCTAATGCGCACATTGGCTCAGAGTGCTCATCTGCAGTCGGGCCTGAAGGATTTCGCGAGCAGCAAGATCAGTCAGGAAGTATGTTTCATGGTGCCCTTCCCTGTATGCAGCATAAAGCCATCAATACTTTTATCTCGCCTGGGGACATGCATCATACATACGTTAAAGATAAGCCCCAAAAGGCCGCCTAGTTCCCCCAGGTTCCCAGAGAGACTCAGGCATGCGCGAACAGGTTAAACGTCGGAAAAATTATATGTGCATAGCTGATCGGCTTTGGCCCATGGTGCAGGGCTGTTGGGTGATTTCAGCTGTAGATGGTTTGCACGGCGCCAGTGATCACATGCCTGTCAGTGCAGTCTTGGACACGACGGCTGTCAAAGGTGCAAGGGCACCACTCTCCTTTTTCCGACCTCCTGTGCTGACCTCCGATGTTCAATTAACCTTTCAAGAGCGCATAGCCAATATGCCAATCCCGCGGTGGGGCACTGACATGAACCAATACTACCGCGATTTCTGCAGTGAGACATTATGCTTTCTCTTTTTCCTCGGCCTCCCTCTGCACCCGAGACCCCTTTTGTTACTCCCCAATTGGTTGACGCCATTTCTTTCAGGAGGAGAATCCAACGAGCTCTCAGAACATTCAGGCAACAAAGTGCTCCTGCCTTGTACTCCCTGGTGAATGACCTTCATGAAAGGAATTCCCCCCCCCCCCCCCCCCCCCCCCCCCCCCCTGTTGCCCGGAAAGAAAAGGGTCATACCCCTACTCCCCTTGCTCCTCCAGGTGGATTACTACAAACAGGGTGAAGCTCCCCACGACTCTGTCTTATCTGCTCTTGTTTCTTGCCTTGCCCAGTCCCGTAAAGGTCATGCAGCGACTCCCCCGAGACAGCAGGGCGCAATTTCTACAGGAACAGGCGCAGACACTTCATGATAATATAACAGGGAATGATAGTCAAGCAGAGTGGAGGACTCTTGGGATTCTGAGGCGCTTCGGAAGATGGAAAGGGAAAAAGTCAAAAACCAAGCTCGGTCAACTACAGATACGAAAAACCCCAGATGGCAACACACTCCGTACCAAAGAGGATATGGACAACGAAGCCCTGAGAGCCTTTGCCAGCATCGAACGTGCCTCGACCCTCCCCCGTTCGGAACTTTGTGAGGTGTATACTAGAGATCAGAGACCCCCTCCCTTTCACCAAGTTCCCTCTTCTCAAGTTGTAACGGTTCGCGGCCTCCAAAACAGTATCCTCGCCAGCAAGAAGCATAAAGCCACCAGCCCAGATCTCATCAGCAATGATTTTTTGCGAGTAGCGGCCAGTGAGTTCAGCTGCCACATGCATCCTCTCGTTTTGCGCATGCCTCTCTTTGCAGAGGAACCTCTCGCACTCGAAGGAGGACAAGCTGTGCCTGTCTATAAGGCAGGCCCTGGATCAGCGATCGATACTGACTACAGACAGATCCTTCTTGGATCGCATGTCATCAAGCATCATCATGCCTTTCTGAGATCCATGCTCCCCCGTGTGGCCGAGAGGCTAATTGGAGAGGTCCAGCTAGGAGGCCTCGAGAAGAAAGGCACAGAGCATGCCATTGTGTTGACGCAGGGTTTCATTAGCACGTGCAGAATGCAAAGGAAGTATGCCCTCCTTCTCTTCAGTGATCTCAAGAACGCATTCTACTCAGTTGTCAGAAATTGTCTAATGCCAGCGGGGCATGGCGGAGATGTTGAAGAGGTTTCACGCAGCAACGAGACTCCACCATGCCTCCCCGAGCCGATCAAAATGTTGCTCTCCGCACCCGCTGTCCTAGATGCCGTCGGTGACCCCCACATTAGGAGAGGTATCCAAAACAGCCTACATGGCACTTGGTTCGAGGTAGGAGGAGCCAAGGACGTTGCTCTTGGTAAGACAGGTGCCAGAGTAGGCATGCCCCATAGCAGACTTTCTTTCCAACCTGAACTTTTGGCCTGTGCAACACGAGATCACAAGCTTTGGCAAGTAAGGGATGGCTCCTAAACGCCCCTCCCACTGATGATCATAGCAGGCTTATTTCCCATGAGGGTGAGAACCCCCCAGTTGCACAAGGTCCGTCATATGTTGATGATCTTGTCACCTTTGTTGCCATAGACAGATGCGACCAATGGCCACAGGCGTTGGACGACGCCACCATCGCCTTCTACGAAGCTGTAAGAAAAAGAGGTCTAGCCCCAAACTTCAAGAGAGGAAAGACCGAGGCTATGTATTTCCCGCATGGAAAAGGACCCAAGAAGCAGGCAACATATTTGTACGCTGATAGGTGTGCCCCACACAAAATAACAAAATATGATATCCAGATACATCCCACAAGGCAGTACAAGTATCTCGGGTCTTTACTCCCCTCGGATTCTCTCTATGGGCCCTGAGATCCACTCCAGAACCCAGAGAGCCAGCGATGCCCGAAAAACCATCCAACGTACCGTTCATAAGGGTGCCGATTTGGACCTTAAACATCATATTAAACATTGCCCGGCAATCGTCTCCTCACACCTCTTCCATAATTGTTCGACTTGGCCCCAGCTATGACAACGGGCGAGAGACCGCCTGGAGGCTGCCCACGCACATGCTTGCAAGGCCGCCACAAAGATGACATGGGATGATGACAACATGCGCCAGTTTCCGAAACATGATGTGTACATTCGTGCCAGTGTCTTGCCATCTTCTCACATTTTGTCTTTTAGGCGGCTACGTCTCATGGCCAGGATCACGCAGACAGGGCCACCCATTCTCGCGCGGCTTCTAGAAGGTCAGTTCGACGTAGCAGGGACGTGGAGCAACGCGGTGAAACAGGACATAGAATGGATGACACAATATATCCTCCTCCCCCAAGAACACAGGCCCCAAGGGGATTTCACGTGGTGGATTCGCAAGGCCCAGGAGTCCCCCAGACAGTGGTTCCGACTTTGCACTCGAGCCGAAACTGCCGCCCTGTCAGTTTTTCTGGATGAACAAGCTCATCACAAGTTTCAATATATGTTTAGCAAAGTCTGCTCCAAGTGACGTCCCCCCATCCCTCCCCACATGCAGCACCAAATAAGGGACACCCGCTATGTGTGCTATGACTGTGCATTCGTAGGAAACACAGCAGCTGCCCTAGCAGCACATAGAACGAAGTCTCACCCAGCCTCTGACATTGCAAGCCAGTTTGCTTTCAGTTCAGATTGCATTGCATGTGGAAGATGCTTCCACATGCGAATCCGACTTTTGCGTCATCTTCGAAATGGGTCGAAGTACTGTCTGCCTCGCCTGATCAGGGTGCTCCGTCCCCTCTCTCCTAGCTGCATGGCTGATCTCGCAGACGAGGATCGGACAGTGGCACTAGATTTGGCAAAGAGGGGACGTGCAGCTACCTTTGCTGAAGTTCCTCCATATCGTATTATAGGGC
>CAUYUJ010002226.1:117500-130000 GCA_963575745.1 Prorocentrum cordatum | reverse complement strand
GTCCTCCTCGAAAGGCACAACACCTCCTCCTCCTCCTCCTCCTCCTCCTCCTCCTCCTCCTCCTCCTCCCCCTCCTCCTCGAAAAGCACAGAACCGGCATCAGCATGAACTGTCGGAGGTCCGCGCGGACCTCGTGGGTCGGTGCTGGGCCCCCCTGGCGGCGCCTCTAGCGCCGTCCCCTGGCGCGCCCCGCGCGCTGGTGATCAGGGCCGAGCAGAGCGCCAAGCGCCGATCCAAGAATTCCGCGCGGACCTCCGGAAAATTACGCATATGATTAGCACTCCACAATTGCGGATAAGAGTGAGGGGGCGGGCGTGGGGTGGATCGCGGCCGGGTCGCGGGTATGTTGCGTGTGGGTTGTGGGTGGGTCGCGGGTGGGTCGCGGGCTGGGTCGCGAGAGGGAGGACGACAACAACGCAACGCATCGCAACAACAATCCGCACCGCGGGACCCCACTTCGGCCACGCACCCAGGGACAATGAATGACCGTTCGGCCCCTTCACTCTGATAATGCTTTTTCTTCTTCGATCCTCATCCTCAACAACTTCAACCCGGATGCCCTGGTGAGCCTCTGGAGGCCCGCTAGCTAGCAGCGGGAGTGTCCGGCCCTCCCAGCCCTGTTGCGCCGTCCGGTCGGGGACAAGCTGCTCCAGTGGCTCCATTTGCCCGAGCTGGTGCGCCACTCCATCTTGCGCACGGAGGATGCACGGGCGATCAGCGCGAGGACCAGGAAGTGTCCTCCTACTTCTTCCATGATTCCTCCTCCTTCTCATCTTCAATCTCCTCCTAAGACCTCAGGGCGTACACCAGGCAGAAAAACAGCCACGGGCCGAAGAGGCACAGGCCGGCGGACCGGACGCTGATCCTCTGGCGCTGGCAGCTGGGGTGGCCAGCCTTGCCGATGCCGTCCTGCCAAGAGAACGTCGACGGCGGCGGTGAGGACGACGGCGACGGCGAAGACGACGGCGGCGGCGGCGATGACAACGGCGGCGACGACAACGGCGACGACGGCATCTGCGGCGGCGACGACGACGGCGGCAGCGGCGACCTTGAACCTTGACGACCGTGCCGAAGCTGTCCTGGGAGTAGCCGCCGAAGCCGCCGTAGAGGCCGCGCCTTGCAAACAGGGCCTCCTCGCGCAGAGGCGAAGGGTGGTGGAGGCTGCCCGCGTCGGGCCTGAGCACATGGGGTCGGCTCAGAGAATCGCACCACACAGCCGATGCATGGGCGATGGTCGGCGGCGTTAGGGTGGCGCAAGCGGGGACCCCGGATCGCGCCGCAGCGCCGACGCGTCGGCGATGCGGCGCGATCCTCCGGCCCCGTCTGCTCCGACCCCGTCTGGGCGGCCTGGATCTGTGCGCGCCACCCTGTCGGGGGGTCGGACACCCAACGGGTGGGTGGGCAGAACAGTCCGCAGGCCCCACCCCATGACACCTGGGTGCTGCATGTCGGGGATGGACAGACCCCCCTTTAGCAAAACGTGGTTTAGTGAAAACGACCTGAGGCCCAAACCTGGCGGGCGCAAGCCTGGAAAATAACGGCCACGGCGCCCTCTCGAAAACCGAAAACGGATAATTCACTTATCGACGTGTCACTGTTGGGGGCTCTGTCCACCCCCGAGCATGTTCTCTTCACGCAGGGCGTTTGTGCCCGGCTTCGGGCCCCTGGGGGCCTTCACAGACCGATCCGGCTGGAGGAATGCCGCAGGAGGATGTGGGGCCCCTCGCGCTCGGGTCGCTGTCACCCCACGGGGGGGAGCACAAGGGGGATTAGGGGGGGCAAAACACACCCCAGACCTAAAACGAGGGCAAGATGAGGGTAGATCCTGATGATCACTGAGACGGCGTTGGGGATCTTCGAGAGCCGGCGGATCTACAGGATCAACCAGGCGCCGCGGCGGACTGCTCTGAAGCGATTATCCTCGTCCCAGGCCTTTGCAACAACCAGTTGTTGTTTCATACGGCTCTCTACGTCTGCTTGGGATGGTTTTGACGCGTGGGGACCAAAGACCACAAGGAATCGAAACAAAAACGCGGCCAGCGCGTTTGTTACACATGATCCTGGGTCGAGGGCTCGCAGGCCCCCCCTGCCCGGATGGGATGAGCCTCAGGGTTCCACAGGTGCCCCCCCGAGATGGGATCCGGGGGGTCGACGACGACGACGACGACAAGGACGACACAGACGACGCCGACGCCGAAGCTCAGGCCAAGCTCATGGGCGCACCCATGTGGGCTTGAGCCCCCGTCGGATTGGTACCCCCGTGAGCCGCGCGAATGCCTGGCGAATGGGATCGCTCCACCCCCCTCATGTGGTCGTGGCCTTGTGGGCGTGGCGTGGTGGAGGGTGCCTGTGCACCCCCCCTGTGGGTGTGGGGTGGTTCGTCGTCGCCGTCGTCATCGCCGTCGTCTTCCGACGTCGTCGTCGTCTTACGTCGGCGTCGGCGTCGGCGTCGGCGTCGGCGTCGTCGCCGTCGTCGGCGTCGGCCTCGGCGTCGGCGCTGGCGTCGTCGTCCTCGTGTCCCCCTCCCATCCCATCTGGGGGTGCCGTGGATCCCTGGGGGGCCCATCCCATCTGGGCGGGGGGGGAGCTGTGAGCCCTCGACCCGGGACCATGTGGCCCTCTCGGACAGCCCCCACCGTGCAGGGATGCACGCGCCTGGGGATCTGCGCACGGCTCGCTTCCCCCCGCTGCCGCCCGCCTCTGGCCGCTCCCGCTCTGTGCTCGCCGCCCGCCGCGGGCCCCCCCCCGCCTGCTTCCGGCGCCGGCACGCCGCCGAGACCGCGAAGGCGCGGCTGATTGCTGCTTGGAGCGCGCGCTCGGCGCTTCGGCCTCCGGAGGCCGTGTGCGCGTTACCCGGCGGCCATCCCAAAGGCCATGCGAGACCCAACGGCACAGTTCAGGGGGCCCACGCGGCGGAACAAGAATGCGTTGGACGAAATACAGTAGGAGCTCGACCACAAGACACCCTCCACAAGAAGCCCGACCCTGAGACCTCAGGACATCCACTGATGTTTGGTGTGGGAGCGGTTACGCTTTCCACAGCAGAAACCATCGAAGCCCAAGAAACCCAGGGAACCCTGGAGGCAAGCAGGGTGTCTTGGCATGGGTTTCCACTGCAGCTTCCAACGAGCATCGGCAGGTCCGATGTTGCCCCACATCCTCTGGGTGCGCCGAAGAGGGGGGGAGGTAACGAAGAGGGGAGCTACAAAGCATCATCACCCGAAACTCTGCGAGGACGGGGGGTAGGGGACATAGTCAGGGAAGAAGAGGGGGCCTTCGTACACGGGAGCTTTCATGGCTCGTGCCCACCCTTCCCAAGTCCTCACCCCCCTCGTGACGCCCCCGGATCTTGACAAACATGACGTCCGGGCCTGGCTCGGCGCCGACACTGCACTTGCTGGCCGACAGCGGGCCCCTGTGTGCATAACTTATTGAGAACCACCGTCGTCGTAAAAACCACCCTATGCTAACACAACCATCTAGCTTTGTTGATGCACCCGAAATGAAGGGATCAAGCAGGGCGTGGCTGCTTGGCAAAAGCTCTGGGGCTGTTCAATAAACGCCAGTGATCGGGGTCGGGGAAGTCTTCCCACATACGAAACGGAAGCCGCCGCCACCGAGATCCCATCGGAGGGGCGGGGGGCGACCCGTGACGGTGGCGCGCCCGAGCGACTCATAATGCGCGACGACGCTCCTGGGTCGCCCCCCCCATACACACACACCCACCCCCACCCCGATGGTTCTCGGTGGCCGTGGTTCCTGTTTCTCCTCCGACTTTCTCCAGCAGCAACGAGAGACATGGACAGAGCCGGACAGGGATGCAGCGGGGCTCTCCGAGATCCAGCGGCTCTGGACGTATATCGGGCGCCGCGGCGCTCGCAGAGCCTCGTGGAACGGTGTGCGCACTCCTGCCCTGCTCCGCCCCGCTCCCTCGAGGACGCGGCAACCAACTGGTGTTGAGCAGGGACCGACCGTCCCGGCATCCCTATAGTCATACCACGAAATGTTCTTAGAACCCAGGAATGTTCTTATAACAAAAACAGCACTCTTAGAACAGAAGCCCGATGTGTTAAAACAAGACAGTCCCAGCCAGAAATGTTCTATAAACATTTCGTGGGAACCACAAGAGGTTCTGAGAACATTGCTTGGTGGGGCTATAGGGGAGCCGGGACGCTTCGCCACTGCTTGGGGGTGAGCACACCCCCGGGCCGGCCGAGGCCCCACCGCGAAGCTCGGCCGGCCGCCCAGCAGCTCCCGAGGCCCGGGCCGGCGGAGGGCTGCAGACGGTGGGCATCGGCCCCACGATGGCGCCGGGGCCAGGGCCGGCCAAGAGGGGATCGGCGAGCGAAGAGCACACGCACCCACACCCACAGGGCGGCGGAGGGGGGGCCATGGGTGCACGTGGTCGGATGGGACTCCCCGCTCGAACGGGGGCCTGCCCAGGGGTCCGACAGCCCGCACCCCTGCTGCCCTAGCCAGCCCTCCTTCTTCCGACCCCCCCATGGGTCTGGGTGTGTGTGTGTGTCTTCGTTCGTCAGGGATTGGCTGACCCCCAATAGCGCTGACCCCCGCTACGTGAGTCCCGGCGTTTCCTCCCCCGACTTCTCCCAGTCCTCCTCGTCCGCCTGGTGGAAATACATGTGGGGGCCTCGGCGCAGAGACCGCGCGAGGAGGTAGATGCGGTAGGGCGCGAGCAAAACGTCGCTCTTGCTTTGAATACTGAATGCTGCTTGCGGTTTTTGTTTTGTTTTGTGTTTTCTTTTTTCGTTGAAAGATGGGAAAACGAACACGGCGCCACCCCCCAAACATCCCGTCTCGTTTCAGACCGTCGCCCGCGAAAACGAAGACAGAACGGCCTCGCGCGCTGGCGCCCGAGAGCACAAAAAACTGGGAAACGACAACATCGGCACGCGCACACATCGCAAAATCTGAAGGCGCCCTGGGACACACAAACAAACACACACACACACAAATCAAAGGATTCCCCATAGTTTCCCAGATCTTCTTGTTTTTTTTTTTATCTTCCCCCCAAATTCATCTATTTTCCAATATTTTCCTGGGAATCGACGATTTATTGTGTCTGTGTGTGTTTCCCCCTCCTGAAAAAAACAACATCTCGCTCGCGCCCTGATATGCAGAGCTTCGCTGTCCGGGTAGATCGGCGGCGCCGCGGCCCGTCGCGGGGGGAGAGGTTACCCCCCCGACCAGCCCGCGCGCGCCCGGGGTGGGCGCGGCGCGATGGAGAGCACGTGGCAGGGGTCTTGAGCCAAGCTGCGGGTGTCAGACCTCGGCGTGCCGCTGGAGTGAAGTCGGGCGTGTCCCCCTACAGGGGGATTTTCGACGAAAAATCAAACATACCCCAAGACTATTCCAAAATTTTCGAAAAAGTCTCAAGAAAAATAGTCCACCGACTATTTTTTGACTATTTTTTTATGTTCCCCCTGTCGAGGGACAGGCCCGACTTCAGGCTAGAGGGCTCCTGGATGGGGTGCGGGCAGGCGGGGTCCGAGAACCGCGCCGCATCGCCGGTGCATCGCCAGTGCATCGCCGATTCGTCGCCGACGTGTCGGCGGTGCAGCGGCGACGTCCGCGTGCACAAGATCGGGCTTCACATCGAGCCGCATTGCCGATGCATCGGCGATGCGGAGCGATCCTCCGATCCCATCTGCTCCAGCCCCATCTGCGATGCCTAGAGTCGCGCACCTCTCGACACCATCCCCCGGGAGCGTATATGCGGGTCGCTTGCTGGATGGCTCATGTGGTGTTGCATTTTCGGAGGAGCGTGTCTGCCCCACCGCGCCGGTATACGCATCGAGCCCGCGACGACTCCGCGTCGTCACGCAGAGTCCGCGTCGAAGGTACATCACACTCGCTTCGAATCCGCGGGGGGGGAAAACGAAGAGACAGCAATCTGCCGCACCGACCATGCCCCCCAAAAAATGCAACGCACCCCCGGGATGGCGGAACTTCCGCGCGACTCCTGCATACCAGGGTCCCCACGTGTCCACCTCTGGTCCGGGTGTGGGCCTCCTGGGGCCAGACACATACAAGAAGGGCGCCAGCACACACACACACACACACACCAAAGACACACATCAGTCGGAGACGCGGCCCGCCCACGACGGCGGCGGCGACGGCGACGGCGTCGAGCCCAAGTGGTCGCGCGGGCGCAGGCGTTCGACGTCGGCGGCGTTGGGAGAGGCCGGGGGCGGGGAGCACAAGGGCTCTTGCTGCACCTCCAGGGCCCCATGCCTGGCCGAAGCCCGAGCGCTTGGCCCCGAGACTGGGGTGCCCAGCAGAAGTTTCGGGGAAGCCATGCGCTGTTGTGTCAGACTGAGTTCAATTAAGCCGATACCAGCTGAAACTAAGATCTTGAAGCATCTGCCACACGAACTTCCATACCGTATCATATCCTTGAGCCCTTCCGATACCTCCCCCCTGGCCAATTTGCGTCACTTACCTTTTAGCCAGCTTCGGTATCAAAGCGCTTGCGCTGGATGCAACAAATGTAAGATTGTGTTGCCAACGATTGCGCTGGCGAACTCCAAACACTTCCCCTGGCCATTTTCGTTATCCCAGCGCTTTCGCAGGATGCAAGGCAACTGTGTTGTTGTGTCGCAAGAACTTCCAAATCTTTGTGTTGGGCATATCAGGCCCTCCTTTCTCTTCCTCTGTCGGATCGATCTCGGCACACCCCTCACACGTTTCGCGGCCCCGTAAGGAGCTCCACCCAAAGCCCCAGTGTCAGCGGTTGCATGCCGCGTCGGTCCATTCGGGCACCACGCGCTTCGTGGCCCAATAGGAGGAACTCCACCGGAGGCCTCATCATAGGCAACGGTCCCATGCCTTCTCGGGTCGACTTCAGCACACCCCATCACACCCTTCGTGGCCTTATAGGGAGCTCCACCGACAGCCCCAGCGGCAACGGTCGAACGGCGGTACTGACCCATCTCAGCACACCTCTCACACGCTTCGCGGCAGCGGTCGCATGATGGCATTCTAGTGGCCAGAAGCACGCCCAGATGGAACAACATCAGATCGTCGGAGATCTAGGCAAGAGGGCCGGGACCTATCCTGGGGAGGATCTCGAGGAGAATCCGGCCGTGGTGGCGAGGAGCCTCCACGACGAGCGGCGGTACCGGCATCTTTCTGTTTCTGGAAGCCCCTCCTCTGCCACTGCGCCGCGCAGGGGGCCTCGCCCCCTTCGCGAGCGCGCGCACGGAGCGCGCGCGGCGCGCGGTATACCCAACCTGGCCGCGCGGAGCGCCGCAGAGGCGCGGCGTCGGCGAAAGGGGCCGCCGTGGTGGATCTTCCTGGGCCGGCGTGGCGGGCGGGGGAGCGAGGCGAGCGGCGAGGGAGGAGGCCAGAGGGCTGCGGAGGAGGAGCCAGGCGTCGCAGTGGAGGTGGGGGGGGGGAAGGAAGGAGGGAGGAGGGCGAGGGATAGAGGAAGGCGGGAGGGAGACAGAGCAGAGGCGAGGACCCCCGCGAGGGTGGGGCGCGCCAGCATGAGCCGCGGATTGAAGAACATATCGTCTGATGGCTGACGATGTCTGGGAGCAAACATCGGACGAGGATAAATCGAAGATCTCTGAGATACGGCGGCTCTGAAGGATATCTCGGACGCCGCGCCCTTCTCAGAACGTTCTGGAACGCTCTGAAGCGCTCTGGAACGCTCTGGAACGGATTTAGCCTCGTCCTAGCCTCGTCCGAAAGGGGGGGAGGGGGAGCACCGAAGTCGGTACCACGGAAGCGCGTGAGAGCGGGGCCCAAACTGGCTGCATGCAGCAGTGTTCATAACACCCTTTTCCCTGACCCTCCCCCCTCGTCAGACCCAGGAGGGACTGTCCGTTCCGATCGCGGCCGTGTCTCCTGAACTTCAGCCACTCTATGAGAAGCGGCGGCTGGGACCTCCAGGGGCGAGGATGTCTGGGCATGCGTTTGCCGCGTTCGTCGGGGCAGTCTGCTGCGGTCTCCGGCGACCCCCTGGCAAGCTTCGGAGGCTCCCGGCACGGAGGCCAGACGGCTGCGCTTCGCCAGGAGGCCACGATCGCACAACCAACCCCCCAACACACAACACCTCCCTCGCCCACCCTCCCTCAGGCGAAGGCTCCACTCGACGGGGGGAAGTAACGACGTCGAACCAGTGAGCTGGCAGCGGGGAACCTCAGCGCTCAGCCCTACTCGTCATCAGCGGCCGGGGTGTTCTCGCTGTTGAAGTGGTCCTGGCTCGCAAGCTCCCTGGACCTCCTCACCTCTGCAGCTGCGTCGCTGTCGTCGCCGGTGGACACAGGCCCGTCGCGGGCGTCGTCGTTGGCAAGGAACTGGTGCACCGAGTAGTCCGCGCTGTCCTCGTTGCGCGCGTTCATCTCGCGGTCGCCGTACTCGTACCCGTCCCCGTAGTCGTCACCGGGCATCTGGCGCCTGCTCTTGCGCTTCTTCGCCTTGAGCTGGATGAAGTCGTCATCAGCGGCCGGGGTGTTCTCGCTGTTGAAGTGGTCCTGGCTCGCAAGCTCCCTGGACCTCCTCACCTCTGCAGCTGCGTCGCTGTCGTCGCCGGTGGACACAGGCCCGTCGCGGGCGTCGTCGTTGGCCAAGAACTGGTGCACCGAGTAGTCCGCGCTGTCCTCGTTGCGCGCGTTCATCTCGCGGTCGCCGTACTCGTACCCGTCCCCGTAGTCGTCACCGGGCATCTGGCGCCTGCTCTTGCGCTTCTTCGCCTTGAGCTGGATGAAGTCGTCATCAGCGGCTGGGGTATTCTCGCTGTTGAAGTGGTCCTGGCTTGCAAGCTCCCTGGACCTCCTCACCTCTGCAGCTGCGTCGCTGTCGTCGCCAGTGGACACAGGCCCGTCGCGGGCGTCGTCGTTGGCCAAGAACTGGTGCACCGAGTAGTCCGCGCTGTCCTCGTTGCGCGCGTTCATCTCGCGGTCGCCGTACTCGTACCCGTCCCCGTAGTCGTCACCGGGCATCTGGCGCCTGCCCTTGCGCTTCTTCGCCTTGAGCTGGATGAAGTCGTCATCAGCGGCCGGGGTGTTCTCGCTGTTGAAGTGATCCTGGCTCGCAAGCTCCCTGGACCTCCTCACCTCTGCAGCTGCGTCGCTGTCGTCGCCGGTGGACACAGGCCCGTCGCGGGCGTCGTCGTTGGCCAAGAACTGGTGCACCGAGTAGTCCGCGCTGTCCTCGTTGCGCGCGTTCATCTCGCGGTCGCCGTACTCGTACCCGTCCCCGTAGTCGTCACCGGGCATCTGGCGCCTGCTCTTGCGCTTCTTCGCCTTGAGCTGGATGAAGTCGTCATCAGCGGCCGGGGTGTTCTCGCTGTTGAAGTGGTCCTGGCTCGCAAGCTCCCTGGACCTCCTCACCTCCGCAGCTGCGTCGCTGTCGTCGCCGGTGGACACAGGCCCGTCGCGGGCGTCGTCGTTGGCCAAGAACTGGTGCACCGAGTAGTCCGCGCTGTCCTCGTTGCGCGCGTTCATCTCGCGGTCGCCGTACTCGTACCCGTCCCCATAGTCGTCACCGGGCATCTGGCGACTGCTTGTGTGTCTCTTGGACGATTGACTGAGCTGAGCAAAGGCATCGCGGCCCGCTCGCTTCTTGGAGCTTCTCGCCTCGGACGCAGCGACAGCGCCAATGTCAAGCGCATCGTCAACGGTCAAGAATCTCGCTGGCTGGTGGAGGTCGCTCGCTCTGCCGCCGTACACATACCCGTCCAAATCGTACCAAAGCGATTCCTTTTGGCATGCAGGAAACAAGTCCTCCGGGAAACGGGTCCTCGAACCTGCAACCTGCCCCTGAGATCAAGTTTCCATCCTGCGAGAAGTTCTTTGAAGGCCAGAGCGCTTTTCAGCCCCAAATCGGGGGAAATCCTCCCGGGACCCGATTCCCTCAGGACCCCTTTCCTTCATGGCGATTCCTTGCTGCTGCCTGCGCTGCGCAGCCGCGTGGAGCCCACCTCGAGGGCCAGCTGGGAGAGCAGCAACCCTTGCACGGCCGCCGAGAACCGGGACGCCATTGTCTGCGATGTTGATGCGCGCGCCCTGCGGAAGCTGATGTGCCCTGTCTGTGGCTTCAGTAAACGGGGGGCTGAGGCAGCCTGCAGCACCTTGAGCCAACTCGCCCTGAAACCATAACATGTTGCCGCCTCACGTTTGCTTCCGCCGCCTTCCGCCCACCTTCTGCCCGCTTCCGACGGCGGCGCCGCCCTCGTTGTACTTCCGCCAGCCTCCGCCGAGGCCGAGGCGCGCCAGAGGCTGTGCCATTTCCTTCGTCCGTTCCGATCGCGGCCGTGTCTCCTGAACTTCAGCCACTCTATGAGAAGCGGCGGCTGGGACCTCCAGGGGCGAAGATGTCTGGGCATGCGTTTGCCGCGTTCGTCGGGGCAGTCTGCCGCGGTCTCCGGCGACCCCCTGGCAAGCTTCGGAGGCTCCCGGCACGGAGGCCAGACGGCTGCGCTTCGCCAGGAGGCCACGATCGCACAACCAACCCCCCAACACACAACACCTCCCTCGCCCACCCTCCCTCAGGCGAAGGCTCCACTCGACGGGGGGAAGTAACGACGTCGAACCAGTGAGCTGGCAGCGGGGAACCTCAGCGCTCAGCCCTACTCGTCATCAGCGGCCGGGGTGTTCTCGCTGTTGAAGTGGTCCTGGCTCGCAAGCTCCCTGGACCTCCTCACCTCTGCAGCTGCGTCGCTGTCGTCGCCGGTGGACACAGGCCCGTCGCGGGCGTCGTCGTTGGCCAAGAACTGGTGCACCGAGTAGTCCGCGCTGTCCTCGTTGCGCGCGTTCATCTCGCGGTCGCCGTACTCGTACCCGTCCCCGTAGTCGTCACCGGGCATCTGGCGCCTGCTCTTGCGCTTCTTCGCCTTGAGCTGGATGAAGTCGTCATCAGCGGCCGGGGTGTTCTCGCTGTTGAAGTGGTCCTGGCTCGCAAGCTCCCTGGACCTCCTCACCTCTGCAGCTGCGTCGCTGTCGTCGCCGGTGGACACAGGCCCGTCGCGGGCGTCGTCGTTGGCCAAGAACTGGTGCACCGAGTAGTCCGCGCTGTCCTCGTTGCGCGCGTTCATCTCGCGATCGCCGTACTCGTACCCGTCCCCGTAGTCGTCACCGGGCATCTGGCGCCTGCTCTTGCGCTTCTTCGCCTTGAGCTGGATGAAGTCGTCATCAGCGGCTGGGGTGTTCTCGCTGTTGAAGTGGTCCTGGCTCGCAAGCTCCCTGGACCTCCTCACCTCTGCAGCTGCGTCGCTGTCGTCGCCGGTGGACACAGGCCCGTCGCGGGCGTCGTCGTTGGCCAGAAACTGGTGCACCGAGTAGTCTGCGCTGTCCTCGTTGCGCGCGTTCATCTCGCGGTCGCCGTACTCGTACCCGTCCCCGTAGTCGTCACCGGGCATCTGGCGCCTGCTCTTGCGCTTCTTCGCCTTGAGCTGGATGAAGTCGTCATCAGCGGCTGGGGTGTTCTCGCTGTTGAAGTGGTCCTGGCTCGCAAGCTCCCTGGACCTCCTCACCTCTGCAGCTGCGTCGCTGTCGTCGCCGGTGGACACAGGCCCGTCGCGGGCGTCGTCGTTGGCCAAGAACTGGTGCACCGAGTAGTCCGCGCTGTCCTCGTTGCGCGCGTTCATCTCGCGATCGCCGTACTCGTACCCGTCCCCGTAGTCGTCACCGGGCATCTGGCGCCTGCTCTTGCGCTTCTTCGCCTTGAGCTGGATGAAGTCGTCATCAGCGGCTGGGGTGTTCTCGCTGTTGAAGTGGTCCTGGCTCGCAAGCTCCCTGGACCTCCTCACCTCTGCAGCTGCGTCGCTGTCGTCGCCGGTGGACACAGGCCCGTCGCGGGCGTCGTCGTTGGCCAAGAACTGGTGCACCGAGTAGTCCGCGCTGTCCTCGTTGCGCGCGTTCATCTCGCGATCGCCGTACTCGTACCCGTCCCCATAGTCGTCACCGGGCATCTGGCGCCTGCTTGTGTGCCTCGTGGACGCTTGACTGAGCTGAGCGAATGCATCGCGGCCCGCTCGCTTCTTGGAGCTTCTCGCCTCGGACGCAGCGACAGCGCCAATGTCAAGCGCATCGTCAACGGTCAGGAACCTCGCTGGCTGGTGGAGGTCGCTCGCTCTGCCGCCGTAAACGTACCCGTCCAAATCGTACCAAAGCGATTCCTTTTGGCATGCAGGAAACAAGTCCTCAGGGAAACGGGTCCTCGAACCTGCAACCTGCCCCTGAGATCAAGTTTCCATCCTGCGAGAAGTTCTTTGAAGGCCAGGGCGCTTTTCAGCCCCAAATCGGGGGAAATCCTCCCGGGACCCGATTCCCTCAGGACCCCTTTCCTTCATGGCGATTCCTTGCTGCTGCCTGCGCTGCGCAGCCGCGTGGAGCCCACCTCGAGGGCCAGCTGGGAGAGCAGCAACCCTTGCACGGCCGCCGAGAACCGGGACGCCATTGTCTGCGATGTTGATGCGCGCGCCCTGCGGAAGCTGATGTGCCCTGTCTGTGGCTTCAGTAAACGGGGGGCTGAGA
>CAUYUJ010002226.1:42500-112500 GCA_963575745.1 Prorocentrum cordatum | reverse complement strand
GAGCCTCGTCCGCAGGACGTCCGCCAGGGACCCACCCAGGGCCCGGAGGCTGGCCTCGGCGATGTCCAGCGCGAATGTCGTCTGCGCCCCAGCGTCGTCGCCGCCCACGGCCCGGCCCTGGCGCGTTGGCGTTGTGCCTGAGATGCAGACGCGGTCGCCGAGGCGGAGTGCCCGGGAGAAGCCCGCGATGCCCTCCCAGGAGGTGCCGGACTGCACCTGGAGCCTGGGGAAGTCGGGCGTGTGGCCGGGCAGCTGCTTCACCTGGAGCAGGAAGGATGATGAGATGCAGAAGCACATACCCTGAGTTTCCCGGGCTTGGCATTTCCTTCACAACGGGCGTTTTCGCCTCGCTCTGGGCCCTCGGACCATCGCAGATCGGCCCAGCTCGAAAAATACAGCAGGAAGGACAGGGATCCAGGGCTCAGGTCGTGATTGTCTTGAGATTGTCATATTTTCGCGACGTCAGACCTCAGCGTAGACTGTCGGGATCCCGCACGGAGTTCTTCGGTCGGCGCCGGGCCCACCTGTCCAGCGCCTCGGGCGCCGCCCCTGGCGAGCTCCGTCAGCGCCCGAGAGGGTGGCCCAGCGCTGATCCAAGAGATCTGCGCAGGCCTCCGAAAGTTTCCTGAGCAGCTTGTCTTCAAGAGTCTCTACATGATTCGTCGAACGACTAGTGAGGGATACCAGACCTCTGAAGTCGGTGGCCCATCGTGGCTCCCCATCGTGGCCCCCCTCTTCGTATCTGTGTAGAGTTGCCTGTGTCGTTGGTGCTTATCTTGTGTGTTCTTCTTCCGTTGCCTCGAAGGCCATGGGCACGTGGCTCAGGTGATCCGAAAGGTCGCCCTTGGCTGTGAGGAACGGCGGCCGCCGGTACTCGTCGCCGCAGTCACCATGTATGGGGGAGGCCCGCGCCAGCACACGGTCGATCTCCGCGCGGTCTTGGTCCGTGAGGTCGAACTGGAAGACGCGCAGATTCTCCGCAATGTGCTCCGAGTGGCCCAGGCGCGCCCCGACGAGGACCGCGGCCACGGCGGCCTGGCCGAGGACCCAGCGCACCGCGACGTTGGCGATGGATAGGCGGCGCGCACAACGGGATAGCGCGAGGGGTGACTGCCTTCAAAGGGCAGGGGAGGGCTCCTGATAAGGCAGGGCCTTCTCAGGAGGGCCCGGATGCTGAACTGAGAATGCTTCTCCGAAGCAGGCAGAGCTTCTGAGAAACCCCCTGCCTTCTTTCAGAAACTTCCCCTCCACCTTGCGCCGCCCCTGCCACTTCCCAGACCCCTGCCCCCGACGTCATGACTATTTCACGACGTCGAACTCCAGAGAGACCAGCTTTCACCCTGAGCTGTTTTTGACGGCCGAAGCATGCCCCCCCCGTCGTGTCTTTTGACGGCGCGAGGGGGTCTGCGTTCCCTGAGATTCGGAGTCGAAAAGGCTTGCACCCCGCCTCCCTACGACAATTTTCGAGCCCGATCGATGCGATGGCCCCGCGGCCAGGAACCCTGCGAACCCGCTCATTGCAACAGCATTGCAACACCCTGATTTTTCAGAGTACGCGCTGTGCAGCTCTCTCTCCCTCCTGCCCACAGTTGCCCGAGGCTCCAGGTGCAGTCCGCCACCTCGGCCTCGGCTACCTGCAGGCGGGTGGGCGGCAGCCCGCCTTTGGAACAGCGCGGCGCGGGAGGTTCGGAGGAGTCCATCAGGGGCGAGGCCCGGAGGAGGCTCGGAGGAGGCTCGGAGGAGGAGGAGAGGAGGAGGAGAGGAGGAGGAGGAGGAGGAGGAGGAGGAGGAGGAGGAGGAGGCGGAAGCGGCCTTCTCCTGGGCCCTCCGCCTCGGAGACCGCGTCCGCGATGTCCGCCACCGCACGGCCCTGGGGCCCTGGGCTCCGGCACGACACCGCCCACGCTCCAGGGGGCCGGGCCGTGGGCGGCGACGCTGCGGGAGAACGCAAGCGCGACCTCCGCGCCGGACAGCACCGGGGCCAGCCCTGCATGGGGCCTCGGTGGGTCCCCCGCGAGAGCGCCCGCTCTGCAAAAAAAATACGCGGCGCTCGGGCGTCAGGGTTGTTGGGAGGCCTCCTGGATGGGGTCCGAACAGATGGGGGCGGAGGATCTCGCCGCATCGCTGATACGTCGGCGATGCATCGGCGATGCCTCGGCGATGCCTCGGCGATGCGCTGGCGGCGTCGGCGATTCATCGGCGATGTCGGCGTGGAGAAAATTGGGCCCAACATCGAGCCGCATCGCCAATGCATCGCCGATGCATCGGCGATGCGGCGCGATCCTCCGACCCTATCTGCTCCGACCCCGTTTAGGAGGCCTAGAGTTGTGCGCGCCGCCAGATGGACACTGGGACTCGGGGGCGCTTCGCGGTCGGCCCCTCGCAGCTGCCGTCGACATAGTGGCGGTCGGCGACGCCGCGGAGCACCCGCAGTAGCTCCTGCAGCAGCGCCCAACCGCCGAAGCTCTCGACGAAGCGCCTGTACTTCGCGAGGCTCCAGGATGCCTCTCCAGACATGTCTGCGTCGGTAAAACATCAGGGCGGGACGTTTTTCACAATTCTCGGCCTCCTGGGATCCTCGCTGGGCCCTGGGACCGTCAAGAAACGACTCGGGGTGAAAAGCTGGCCCCGGGGAAAAGGTCGAGACTCTTGGGGACCCCGCAGTTGAAACATTATCCTGGCGAGAAACCCAACCCTCTCTAAATTGTTCTCCAAGCAGCTTGCTGAACAGGGTGCCGCTCTTGTGAAAGAAGCGAATGAACTCCGGCCGAGGGAGAGGAGAGCAGAGACATCCTCAACCAAGCTTCGATGCTCTCGGCCGTTTCGGCGGAGACGTCCTAAAAAACTCTTGGCTCCGGGACGCCGTGCGCGAGGTGGTCTGGGCCGTTGCGCCCGAGACGTCCTCAGAACTGTAACAGCCCCGAGGTGACGTGCGAGAGGCTCTGAGGGCCGTTTCGCCCGAGGCATCCTCGAAAGTCTGGCTCGGGGACGCCGCGGCAGGTGCTCTGGGCTGTTTTGCATGAGGCATCCTCGAAAGCTAGGCCCAGAGATGCCGTGCGAAAGGTGGTCTGGGCCGTTTCGCCTGGAGCATCCTCCAAAATACAGGCTCCTGGACGCCGCACGCGAGGTGGTCTGGGCCGTTTGCCGTAGACATCCTCGAAACTTTCACCCTCGAGATGCCGCGCGCGAAGTGCTCCAGCTCGTTTCGCATGAGACATTCTCGCTACTTTGGCCTCCGAGATGACGGGCGCGAGGTGGTCTAGCCCGTTTCGCCTGAGACAGCCTCGCGCGGCTCCGAAATGCCGCGCGCGAGGTGGCCCTGGCCCAGCTCATATTGCCTGAGACATCCTCGCAACTCTGCGCTCCGAGATGCTGCGCGCGAGGTGGTCTGGCGCGATTCGCTTGAGACATCCTCGCAGCTTTGACCTCCGAGCTGCCGCGAGAGTGGTCTGTCGCCTTTCGCTTGAGACATCCTCGCGCCCCTCAGCTCTGAGATGCTGCGCGACAGATGGTCTGATGCGTTTCGCCTGAAACATCCTTGCAACTCTGCGAAAGGGTGTGTCGCCGGTATCGCTTGAGATATCCTTGGACATCGGGGTTCTGAGATGCTGCCGGCGAGGTGGTCCAGCCCGTTTCGCCTGAGAAATCCTCGGAGCTCAGGGCTCCAAGAGGGGGGAGAAAGGAGGGAGGAGGGGTCAGACCCAAACGAACCATTTGATTCCACTTCTGCTGTCGAGTTGTGCTCTGGGAAGGGTCTGGGCGACGGTGAATCAGAACATCCTCAGAACTCTGAGCTCCCAGATGTCGCACGCGAGGTGATCCAGCCCGGTTCGCCAGAGACATCCTGGCAACTCGGGGTTCCGATCCCCGAAGCTCTGGGTCCCGAGGGGGAGCAAGAGTCGGACCCAAACGAATCATAATATTACACATATGCTGTCGAATCGTGCTCTGGGATGGGTCTGGGCGACGCCTGCGACATCTTCTGAACTCCGACCTCCCAAATGTCGCACGCGACGTGGTCCAGCCCACTTCGATTGAAACATCCTCGCATATCGAGAATCCGACATGCTGCGCGCGAGGTGGTCTGGCGCGTCTCGCGTGAGACATCCTCGCAACTCCGGGCTCCTAGAAGATGTGCGAGGGGTGGTCCGCTTTTTTCGCCTGAGACATCCTCCCAAATCTGGGCTCTGAGAAGTTGTGCGCGAGGTGGTCAGGCGCCTCTCGTGTAAGACATCCTCGCAATTGGGCTCCGAGCTGCCGCGCTAGAGGTGGTCTGGCGCCTTTCGCTTGAGACATCCTCGGGACTCTGGGCCCAGAGAGGGAGGAAAAAAGAGCGGCGAGGGGTCAGATTCAAACGAACCGTTGGAATCCCCCCCCCGCTCTCGAGATGCGCTCTGGAGAAATCTGGGCGCCCCTGGCCCGACGGAGGAAGTAGCTGGCGCCGAGGCGTGAGCACGATGCTTCCGTAGATGGCACGGGCTGATCACGGGGGGGGGGCCCATGCTGGAGCAAATCGCGGCGATGCCTCGACTGGAGCGCGGCGCGCAAGGAGGAGTCAGGAGGGGGGCCGGAGACCGAAGGGGAGCCGGATGTAGCCACGAACCCCGACCTTGGAGGACAAGTGGGCGTGACTCGCGAGGAAGAGAAACAAAAAAGAAGCATATGCCTATACGGTGCATGATGTTGATTCCCGCGTTGTCCGTTTGACGCTGTGCCGCTTTACGGCGCAGTATGCTGGTTTCCGCGTTGTCCGTTTGACGCTCTGCAACTTGGTCGGGGCGTCGCCGACCATCTTGGAGCCCTGTTGGGCAGCCTTCGGGCGCTGGGGCGTCTCCGACGACCATCTCGGGATCGTCTTCAGCAGTCTTGGGGCCCTCTTGGGGGTCTCTTGGGGCTTCCCGGGGACCTCAAGGAAGTTTCTTGGGGCCTCTTGGGGCCGCCTGGCGGGTTTATGGGCGGAGAACCCAAAATGCTGGTCCGTGCTCCCCCTCAGGGGCCCCTTGTGGGGATTTCCTTTAAGCCGTCTTGGAGACCTCTTGGGCCGGCTTGGAAGCGTCTTGGGCCGTCTGTGCGCTCTCTTGGGGGCGTCTCATGCCGTCTCGGGGCGATATGTAAGGCCTTTTGGGCCGTTTTGGAGCGTTGGAAACCGAAAAAGCGAAAACGCGAAAAACCTTGAAAAACCCAAAGGGGGAATCAATGCATGTTGATTCTTGGACCCTTGGGGTTCTGTTGGGGGGGTCCTTGGAAGCCTCCAGGGGCATCTTGAAGGCTTCTTGGGCAATCTTGAGGCTATTCTTCGCGTCTTGGGGCGTCTTGGACCGGTCTTTCGGCGACTCGTGGCTCTCTCGGACCATCTTGCGGACCATCTTGGGGCCGCCCGTGCCGCACGGAAGCGCGACTGCCGAAATGGTGCCGCCCGTGCCGCACGGAAACGCGTTCGCCGCGTGGCCGGGGCCATGTCCTGGGGGTACCCCCCAGACCCCCCCTTAAGGGAACATTAAACGGGAACCCCTTTCCGCAAGGTCGAGGAAAAAACACCGAGATGCTGCGCGAGAGGAAGAATGGAGGAGGGAGGCGGGACCATTCTCAAACGCACCCTGTTTGAGGGCATTCCTGACGAGGGTACCTCCTGAAAGCGGCATCGAAAGTGCGAAAACATCCCTGGCATGGCGGAGGAAGCGGAATAGAACAGGGGAGAGGAGGAGTTCGGGCACGGGCTGCGCGCTCAGGGCGAGTTTGTCCTGCTCCGCTGCTGCTCCGCACCTTCGCCAACGGCGCGGCCCTGCACCACGCGCGAGAGCACACGCTTGACGAGGCGTGGTGCCAGGCGCACGACGCGGCGGTTCGCGGCCACGTGCACGAGATCCTGCAGCCGCCCACACGACACCAGACTCTGCTGGACGACGCGCGTGACCTGGCCCTCCTGCCCAGCGCTGGCGCGCGGGCTCGGGCTGCAGGGCCTCGCGCGCCGCCGCATGCCCGATGTCGCAAGGGCTTGGCAGGCGTGCCTGGCGGGCGTCTGCAGCGAGCTCGGACTCTCCAGCCTCGAGACTCTCCAGCGCGCCTGCCCGACGGCGCGGGGGGCGGCCGAGGGGGCGGGCCGCGCTCTCCAGGTGCGTGGCGCGACCTGGTTGTGCGCCGCCGCGGACCCCCGGGCGAAAGCACAGCGCGCCCTCGCGGCGCCGGAGCAGCACACGCGCTGGCAGCGGCTCCTGGGCGCCTTGCCACCAGAACGGGTAGCGCAGCTACGCTTGGCCAGCGGGAAGGGAGCGGGGAGTTGGCTCCAGCCGACGACTGCGGAGGACCACGTGCTGGCGGACGCGCGCTTCCTCCCAGCCCTCGCGCTGCGCCTCCAGCTGCCCCTGCCAACGACCGCCAGCGCCACCTGCTGCTGGTGCAGGGCGCAAGGAGGACGGCACGCGCTGCGGGGCCGACCTGACGGTGGGCCACTGCCTGGGCTGCCACGTCGACGGCGGCACGATCCAGCGCCACGACGGCGTCCGGGATTGGCTCGCCCGCTGGCTCGGCGCCCGCGGCGCGAGAGGGGGGCCACGGAGCAATTCGTGCCCGCTTGGGACCGCGCGCGCCCCGACGGCACCGTGGAGGCCGCTCGCCTCGTCGTGGCCTTCACAGACCCCGCGGTCGGCGTTGCCTACGTCGACGTGGTGGCTCTCGGCGCGAACGCACCGGCGTGCTGGGTTCGCGCCGCCCGGGACGGCGCCTCTGCCGCTGCATGGGAGGAGCGAATTTAAAGCACGCGCGCTACCCGGGCCCAGCGTTGACGGCTTTTGCGCTGGAGGCCCTCGGGCGCGCCGGAAAGGGGGCGCAGGCGCTCTTGCGCACCTGGGCGCGCGGGGACGCCGAGGCTCTCGCGGCGGCTTGCCAGAGCCTCGCGGCGACGCTTCAGCGGGGCAACGCCGTGGCGCTCCGCTCCGCTTGCTTCGCTGCGCGCGGGGCGGTGCGCCGCGGGGTCCGCGGCGGCGAGCCGGCGGCGCGCCGCCCGCGCGCTAGCTGGGCGCGCACCCGCGGGCCTGCGGCGCGGGCGCTAAGCAGGGCGGCGACTCGTTAGGCGGGCCAGGCAGCCGGGCAGCGGCGGCACGGGCGGCGCGGGCGGCGCCGGCGCCGGCGGCCGCCGGGGACGCTGCGCGGAGCGGCGACGCTGCTGGCGGAAGCGAGCGCTGGGCGCTCGAAGAAACTGACCGGGATGCGGCGGCGGGGGGCAGCAGGGCGGCGGCGCCGGCGGTGGGCGGCGGCGGCTGGCTATCGCGCACCTCGCCTCGAGTTGCCGGCGCTGGGCGACCTCGGGCACCTCGCGCTCCCCGCCGACGCCGCGGCGCCCCCAGCGCTGGTGGCCGCTGGCCGCCGCTATAGGCGGCAGCCTGCGGGCGCCTCGAGCTGGGGAGGCAGGCGCCGAACTGCCGCCCGAGCTGGAAGAGCAGGGTGGCCATCCGGCCGGGGGCCAAGCCTCCCAGACCTTCAGGGCTGTCAGGCACCCGGCTGGGAGGTGTCGTGGCGATGCTCAAACTCTCCGCCGCGTTCGCGGCAGAGCACACTGCGGGCGCGGGGGCGCGGCGGGCGGCGGCCTGCGGGAAAGGTCCCGCGCCGCGCGCCGAGCGCCCCAGCGATCCCCCCAGACTCGGGGTCTTCGGGGTCCCGCTGCCGAGAGGAGGAGGAGGAGGAGGAGTAGGAGGAGGAGGAGGAGGAGGAGGAGGAAGAGGAGGAGGAGGAGGAGGCGGAGGAGGAGGAGGAGGAGGAGAAGGAGGAGGAGGAGGAGGAGGCGGAGGAGAGGAGGAGGAGGAGGAAGGGGAGGAATAGGAGGAGGAGGAGGAGGAGGAGAGAAGGAGGAGGAGGAGGAGAAGGAGGAAGGAGGAGGAGGAGGAGGGGGAGGAGGAGGAGGAGGAGGAGGAGGAGGAGGAGGAGGAGGAGGAGGAGGAGGAGGAGGAGAAGAAGAAGCAGGAGGAGCAGGATGAGCAGGCGGAAAAGAAGAAGGAGGAGGAGCAGGAGGAGGACGGGGATGACGATGAGGAGGGGGAGCAGGGGTTGTAAGAAGAGGAGGAGGAGGAGGAGGAGGAGGAGGATGAGGAGGCGGAGGAGGAGGACGAGACGGAGGAGGAGGGGGAGGGGGAGGAGGGAGAAGGAGCAGGAGAGGAGCAGGAGGAGGAGGAGCAGGCGGATCAGAAGGAGGAGGAGGAGGAAGAGGACGGGGATGACGATGATGCTGATGATGATGATGCTGATGATGCTGATGATCATGTTGATGATGATGCTGCTGATGATGATGATGATGAGGAGGAGGAGAAGAAGGAGGAGGAGAAATGCAAGGACGAGGAGGAAGAGGGGGAGGAGGAGGAGGAGGAGGAGGAGGAGGAGGAGGAGGAGGAGGAGGGGGAGGAGGAGGGGGAGGGGGAGGGGGCGGGGGAGTAGGAGGAGGAGGAGGAGGAGGAGGAGGAGGAGGAGAAAGAGGAGGAGGAGGAGAAAAAGCAGGAGGAGAAGTAGGAAGAGGATAATTTCGACGAGGAGGAGAAGGCGGAGGAGGAGGACGAACGCGAGGCGGGAGAGGAGGAACACAAGGAGCACAACGAGGAACACCGCGATCCGGAGGTGGAGCAGGAGGAGAAATACGAGGAGGTCGATGACGAGGTAGAGGATGAAGGGGAAAGGGAAGTGGAGGAGAACAACGACCAAGAGGAATATCACCACGAACGTGAGGATTTCGTAAGGGGCAGGGGTCGAAGAGGAGTGATATGATGAGATACAGGAGGAAAAGGAGGAGGAGGCAGACAAGAAGGAGAAGGAGGAACAGGAGGAGAAGGAAGACTGGGATGAGTAGGGGCAAGAGGAGGAGGAGGAGGGGAGGAGGAGGAACGGGAGGAGGAGGAACGGGAGGAGGAGGAGGAGGAGGAGGAGGAGGAGGAGGCACGGGAGGAGGAAGAGGAGGAGGAGGAGGAGGAGGAGGAGGAGGACGTGCAGCGGAAAGGGAAGGGCGAGGGCAAGGACGACAAGGAGAATTACGCGGGTACGGGGGAGGAAGACGACACGAAGATCACGCAAAAACCAGACGACGACGCTGAAGGCGCAGGCGGATCATAGGCAGGAGAACGCGCGAACACTGTTAGGACCACCTCGGCTCAAAACAGCACGCTGCTTGAGGATACTGGTCCCTGGCTAACCTAACTTTAACGTCGCTGCGCGGCAGAGGCAGTTTGCGCGCGCAGGTGGTCTGGGCAACGGAAGATGCAAAATAACCGGTGACAAGAGGAGGGGAAGACAAGCGAAAGCGGCCGCGAGGAGGGAGGGTTGGAGGGAAGGGCACTCATATGGCGAGGTGCGTCGCCGTGGAGCGGCCTGGTCGGCCAGCCAGTGCTGCACCCCTGGCTGCGGGCGAGGGGCGGCACGGCCACACCCAGGGGACGAAGCAGGGGCTGCAGCGCATGGAGTGGAGAAAAGGCACAGTACTGAGATAGAAAACGAATGGCCACGTCGACGACGATCCGGTCCAGCAGCGGGCCAAGAGGTGACCCCGGGCGGCAAATGCAGCGGGGATGGCCAAGGGATGGCTGGAGAGGGCGGGCAGCGCTGCGGGCGGCGCGGGCGGGGGGGGACTGATCCCACCAGTAGCCGACCACTGCGGAGGCGGTGCAGCAGGTGGCGGGGTCGCAGTGGCGCGCCCACCCAGCAGTGCCACGGACAGCAAGGACCAGGACGAACGGCGGAGGCCCGTACCGGCCTGAGGTGGGCGGTAGCCGGGCAAACGACTGGGACCCCAGGTCGCCGTCCAGCGAGGTGGCAGGCATGCGGAGCCAACAGCGGCGCGCAGGCCTGAGATCGACAAAGCGCCGGGAGGGGGGCCCCGCACCCAGCCGGCGCACGCATCACAGCTGAGGGCGGGTGGCACCCTGCCCCATGCGGAGCGAGGCGAAGGCTCCCCGCGACAGGGGCATCGGGAAGGCAACAAAAAGGGCCAGCGCCAGCCGGAGGCATGAATGCAGGCCCGGGCGGCACCCTGCCTGGAGGCAGCCCACGCAGCAACGCAAGCGCCCAGGCGGGGTGGCAGGGGGGCGCTTCCTGGCACAGGGCCAGATGGTCCAGGGGCGTGGCTGACGGGAGGCAAGACTCTGCGCCCAAGCGGCCGCCGCAAGCGCCACCCTGGGCACCCAAATCACCTGCAGGTGCAGCGTTCCGAAACAGCGGCGGCCGCGCCGGCAGGGGCCAGCGCCATCTGGAGGCGTAGCAGCAGGCCCAGCTTGAGGCAGCAGCCGCGGAGGCTCCATCGCCCAAGACGGGTTGACAGCCGGGCGCCTCCTTGCACGCTCCACGGGCCAGCTGGCGCAGGGGCATGGCTGACGGGAGGCCGACCAGAGCTCCCTATGGGGCGACGAAGCGTGAGAGGGTCCTGTAAGGGCCCCCCTGAGGCTGAAACTAGAGAAACAACGTCCGTCTCGAGGGGCTCTCGGTAAACAGCGTGTGTACGGGTCTATCAGCTACACGCAGGAGTGACCCCAGGCAAGAGAACGACCATTGGTGCGCGGCTTCTGGGGGCCGCGGGGAGGCCAAACCCAGGCGCGCAAGCCGCTGCTATCACGTCGCGTATGGCCGTCTGGGGGCCCCAGTGAGCCCGCGCCAAAAGTCACTCTGGCGAAAGGTCACTCTTACGTGTAGCCGCGTCTCTGAGCATCGTTTATCCGATCCCTATCCCCAGCGGAGTGGCCTGGGCACCACTGGCCGATTTACCCTCCTCGATGGGGATGTAGGCCGTTCCCTTCGGGTTTCGAGGGCTGTATCCCCAACTGGTGGGTAATTTGGTGGGGGTCTCGAAGGGGATGGGGGCCGGTCACACGATACGGAGTCTCCACACGCTGCGTCCGCAGGACGCCTGCAGTTCGGCCTCGGACGGCTCGGGGCGGCCCAAGAAGCGGTCCGTGAGAAGGCCGCCGGCGAGCACGCCGTAGGCGAGGATGCCGACGCCGCGCGCCTGGCAGAGCGCCGACAGGTCGCCGGCAGCCCGCCGGTCGATCAAGGAGAAGGACACCTGAGCGACGACAGTTCGTGGCCAGAAGTATGTCCACGGAGGAGGGAGGAGGAGAAGGAGAAGGAGGAGGAGAAGGAGAAGGAGGAGGAGGAGTCCACAACTTAGTGGCAAATGGCGGCCCAAGCGCAGCGTGTATGTACACCTGTGTGAATTTATATCTTCCCCCCAAAACAGTGCTTGCATTTAGGGGTTCTTGCTTCTGCTCTGAGGAACTGGGCTGGTGTGGGCAAAGATGAGGGGTCGGGGGATGTGGCGCAACCCTGTTGAATCAATTGATTTTGCCTCTAGGGGCCATCTGGGAAGCGTTCGCCGAGTCCTCTTGGGCCGTCTAGGGACATCTTGGGACGGAAGACTCGAATTGTCGTTTCGGGCCACTGCTCTCGGGCCCCTCTTGGGGCCGTCTTGGGGCCCTCTTGGGCCGTCTTGGGCGCCTCTAGAGCTGTCTTGGGGCCCTCTTGGGCCGTCTTGGGGCCCTCTTGGGGGCCTCTCGGGCCGTCTTGGGCGCCTCTAGAGCTGTTTTGGGACCCTCTTGGGCCGTCTTGGGGCCCTCTTGGGGGCCTCTCGGGCCGTCTTGGGGGCCTCTTGGGAAGTCGCGGAGCGACGGAGGCTCGCAAAGGCGAGAACATGTCCAGAACATCGGAACGTCTCAAACAAAAAGTTGGCTTTTGCCTCTTGAGGCCCTCTGGGGAGCTGTCGTCGAATCCTCTTGGGCCATCTAGGGGCAACTTGAGATGGAAGGATCAAATTGTTGTTTCGGGCTCCTGCTCTTGGGCCCCTCTTGGGTCCGTTTTGAAGCCCTCTTGGACCGCCTGGGGCGCCTCTAGGGCCTTCGTGGGGCCCTCTCAAAAGCCTCTGGGGCCGTCTTTGGGCGGTCTTGGGGGCCTCTTGGGACGTCGTTGACTTGGGGCCCTCTTGGGGCCCGATGCGCTCGTCGAGTCCTCTTCGACAGTCGTGTCTCTTCGACGCCATTTATGGCGGTCTGGGCGGCTCTTGGGCCGCTGGAGAGGCTTCCCGGGGAGGCCGGAGCACCCGTGGCGACACGAGGCACCAGGGCGAAGGCCCCCTACTATTGATATGTATATACATGTGATTCGACACACACACACACACAAATATACATATAGGTATATGCCTTGAACATGCATACGCGCAAATAGATATACTTATGTTTATGTGTGTGCACATTAGTATATATATATGTATGTGTACATATATGTTTACATGCGTATACGTATTCTATAGATATACGTACATAGATGTGTATATGTGGATCTAGATGTATACGTATGCATACGTACACTAGACGATGTCCTGTGGCACTGCTGCGAACATCCATCGGACCAGTGCCCGGCTCTTTTAGTGTATGTGCGCATGGTTCCTCATCATCGGCGAGCTGAACAGAGAAGGCGGTCGGCTATCGGCGGTAGGGGGCGTCACAAGCGACTGAGGCACAAGGGGAGGGGGAGACAGTACGGGAAGATGGGGAGGGGCCGCGAGACGACCAAAGAGATATTCGAATGTTACGTACTTGGAGACGTGCCGAGGTCAGACTGAAGTGCTCGACGCTGTCAGTACGGGCGCATGTGCACGGCGAACTTAATAATAGCGGAACAATGCAATACATAAACATAAACTTCGCGCGGATTTTGTTGACCAGCGCTGAACACCCTGACGGCGCCTCACCTGGCGCGCTCCTTGCGCCAGGAAGAGGGGACAAGCGCGGATCCAAGAGATCAGCGCGGACCTCCGAAAGTTCATGTCTGTGCCACTCTGTGCTTCTCGATATAAAGGAGGGGTGTCTTGCGCACGACGGCATGGCCACCTCGCGCAGTGACTTGCGCAGTGGCTTACGCGGGTCACCGGCGTGGCACGCCGCCGGGAGAACAAGGCGCTTGCGCGCGACGCGGAGGGCTTGCGTTCGTGATTATGAGAGCCTGTCTTAGTCAAGACGCTGGCGGATTAGCTGCACATAGCGGCTACAGTCGGGGCGTTGACCCAAGGAACCCAAAATAAGGAACGAGGCCCCTTTTTTCCATAAGTTAAACTTCGATTTCCTATTGAAAGCATAAGGAAAACCTGAGGCAAGCTGTGAAACACTTGAGGAACGCGGAGCCCCTCCCCAACCAAAAGGGTTCCTTCTTCAGGGCCCCGACTGTACCGGTCAACGGCAACTAGCGGCACACGCCCCGCGCCAGCCGTCCACCAATCACCCCCTATTCGCCGCTAGTGGCCGCTAAGCGCCAAATCACAAAACTTTCAATGGAATTCGAGGCTTCCATAGCAACGAACCTAAGAAAGCGAGAGAGCGAAGGTTCGGGAAGCCAACACCGATGTTCTGCCGCCGCGCGCCTGGTCGCTGGCGACGGAGATGCCCTCGGCGAGCGCCAGGCGCAGGTGGGCGGCGTCGACGTTGGTCAGGCCAACGTGCTCCACGAGCGCGTGGGACTGCAGCATCTTCAGCTGGTCCAGCCAGGCACCCGGGCCGTCCAGGTAGTCCTGAGGGGAGGGAGTCACTGCATCTGACCTGTTTCTGTTGCCTGGACACAGAGACTAGCCTGATCAAGGAGGGGTCCAGGTAGTTCTGAGGGGGGTCGCTGCGTCTGAACCGTCCCTGCTGCCTGGGTACATGGACTGGCCTGGTCAACGTGGGGCTTACGCGAGGCGCACGTTATGCTCATGCTGTCCCATTTATGGCGACACCCGCTCGCCGCACCACCCACCGCAGGGAGGGTCGACGGGGGGGAAGGGGGACGCGCTCAAGGGTGGGAGACAGTGGCCCTCAGTCCGCGAAGCGTCGCCGATAGATCAGCGAGAGGCCCCCGATGGCGAAACCGCACGCTGCTGGGCGAGTCGATGCTTCCGCCCACTTGGCCAGATCTCCCCCCTTGATGAGACAACAGCACGCGCTCAAACCTAGAGGGAAGGAGGAATGGGGAAGGTCAAGGAGATGTTGGCGCTGAAGGTGTGGGTGCGGGTTGTCGGACGCCGAGGGGGGCCCTCGCTCGAGCGGGGACCCCATCCGACAACTCGCATCAACAGCCCCCGACGGAGTTCCACCCCGAGAAGCCCAGGGGTCGCACAGGCATGGCTGCACTAGTAGTCAGCTCGTGACTTGCGTTGGCCCCCTAAAGTCCCAGGTGTGGAACTGGAGCAGCGGGATCCGTGGCAGCCGGAGCCGAGCCAGCGACAGGCGGACCGCGGCGTCGACCGCTGCCTCTTGGCAGTGCGGGGAAAACCGGTAGGATTCGAATATTGGTAGAACGCCCTTTATCAAAACGCCTTGTGTAATGAAAACTGCCAGAATGGGGGATCCACGTGCGCACAGAGCCGGACCCTGAGTGGACCCCAGAGGGGTATAGCTAATGGGCGTCCAACAAGTCTGACGAAACGCACGTCGATTAGAGAAATTGACTGGGGACTGCACCGTACACTCGAACGTCAATGTCGAGTGCACTGGCGCAGATTTCCTCAGTCGATTTGTCTGGGTTGGCGCTCTCTCGATGCCCGTACGATGCCCGATCCGAAACCGACAGCGGCCGCTGTGGAGCAGAAGACCTCCTGTCTCTGAGTTGATAGCGTCCGCGGCGGGGGCAGTGCTGCTGTCGGCATTCTCGTGCCCATCCCCTGACATCCGCCTCCGTGCGCGTCGCACAGGCCCCGACCCCCTCCCCAGGGCCAGTTTTCGGGGATGGACAGACCCCCCTTTAGTAAAACGTGGTTTAGTGAAAACGACCTGAGGCCCAAACCTGGCGGGCGCAAGCCTGGAAAATAACGGCCACGGCGCCCGGCGCCCTCCCGAGAACCCAAAACGGACAATTCACCAATCGACGTGTCACTGTTGGGGGCTCTGTCCACCCCCGAAGCTTCCCCCCCAGACCAGTTCGCGCGGGTCCTGGGGCCTGAAAAAATCAAAGGGCCTCGGAGGCTCGGAGGCCGCAGCCGAGGAAACGTACGGCCAGATTGCCACAGCCACACCGCTGGAGCTCTGGGCGCTTTCTCGATGCCCACTTCGCTCCACCGCTGCCTCGGAGGCGCTCTCCGGCCCCGGCTTCGGGACCCACTTCGTCAGCGCCTCCGTCGGCGCAGCGCCCGGCGGGCCGCTGGCCAGGCTGCCGACCAGCTCCTCCGCGCTGCCGTAGTGGTCGGCCACGTCGCAGGCGGTGCGACAGGGGCGACACCAACGGGGTGGTCGCCATCTCCTAAAAAGGAAGCGCCATGTTTTGAGGAAGTGAGGCCCCCAGAGCATCCCAGAGACCCCCCGACGACGCCTGACGTCAACAGAGACACTCGAACTTCGATCCTGTACCAAGAGGCTTCCAGGTCGGAGCAGATGAGGTCAGAGGATGACGCCGCATCGCTGATGTATCGGCAACACCGACGAGGGGGAATCCGGGCTCCACATCGAGCCGCCGATGCATCGGCGGCGCGACCCTCCGACCTCAGTTACTCGGACCCGTTCTGTGAGGCCTAGGGTAACCTCGATCCTCGAGGGGAACTGGTGACACCCCATGGCGCTGCACCCCATGGCACTGCTTGCATGTCGCAAGTGGTGATGCCAGCGTCCCTGTAGGCCGCGAGGGCCCGGATCGCGGCTGCGTGGTCGATGCCCGGGCCGCCCTCCCGCTCCAGGTCCGCCACCTACTGGCTGCACGCAAGCACGGAGATCCAAGACATCCAACGTTTATTTTTCGCCCGCACAGTCAGGCGATGTGCTCCTATGGTGCGTTGTCGTCGGATGCCCTGGGGCCTTAATGAACTCAAAATGGCGTATGATGTCATACCGTACCCTGACCCATGCCTGAAGTAAACAGGCACCGATCATAAGGGGGGAAGCCCAAGCACGCCCTGAGATCCAAGGCATCCAACGTCCTGAGCAACAACTAATGTTCTTAATCTTCGGCCTCTGGCGACCATCGCCAGGCCACCGGGCCATCACAAAACGGCACACGATGCTGGGAAACGGTCGGGCCCCGTATTGAAAAGAAGTATCAAGACACCACATGTCTGGAGTCTGGGATCTGGGCGTTGCATCTGTTTCACATCAGGCGTGCTCTCGCCCAGCTTTGGGCCCCAGGGCCCTCACAGGTGGATGCGGCTTGAACAGAAAGATGGAGTCTGGGGCTCCGGGGCTGATTTCTGTTGCTGCGGCGTCGGAACTCGGGGCATGGGTAAGAGCGACCTTTGGTGCGCGGCCTGCCTGCATGCGATGCGGCAGTAGCGGCCTGTGTGCTTAAGGTTGGGCCCGCAATGACATGCCCCCACGGAAGCCGGCGCAAAAGGACACACTCAGGCGAAGGGCTACCCTTCCGTATGGCAGACTCCCTCCCTCCGCTGGTTTCCGCGTCTCTGGCGGCCGTTCGGGACGATTCTGGCACCTCTGGCACGCTCTCGGAGAGGCGCAGCTGCTGAAATGCATCCCGGGGCATGAGAAAAATCCCGCGAGACCTCCTAGAGCCTCCAGAAACAAACCTCCAGGAGAGCCTGGGCCGAGAACCCCTCGGACGCTGCACGCTGAAGGTCACGCTGGCGAGAGGCCACGGCGTGCTTTGTCACGACGTGGCTGCTGAGAGGCCTGGCCCGTTCTTGCCCTGACCTTCCAAAGAGCTTTTTTTTTGCACGGGAGACCTAAAAACCGAAACATCGAAACGAAACAGCCTAAAACAAAGACGTATAATAGCTCTGGGATAGGTTTTTAAGTCGCGTGCTATGTTTTAGCCCTCCTGGAAGGTCAGGGTGGGGAGCGGCCCTTCATCTCTCGAGTCGCTGTCTCTTTGGGCCTGGCAAGGGCCACTGGAGGCGGAGAGGGGGCAGAGAACGACCCGCTGTGATTGCTGCCCCACAGGAGCAGGAGGAGGAGGTAAGAGGAGGAGGAGGAGGAGGAGGAGGAGGAGGAGGAGGAGGCAAGCTGGCTACACGCACGATGTATCCGAATGAGGTCCGAGTAGATGGGGTCGGAGGATCGCGCCGCATCGCCGATGCATCGCCGATGTATTGCCGACACATCGACGGTGCATCGACGACGTCGGCGATGCATCGGCAACGTCAGCATCGAGAAATTCTGGCTCCACGACAGTGCAACGGCGTCGTCGGCGATGCATCTGTGACGTCGGTATCTAAAACTTTTGGCTCCAAATCGAGCCGCATCGCCGATGCATCGGCGATGCGGCGCGATCCTCCGACCCCATCTACTCGGACCCTATCTGGGAGACCTAGAGCATCGCAGTCCCGCGAAGGGCCACGCTGGGCTGTGAACCAGCCTCGGTATTTTTTCCCCGAGCCCTAAGATTGACAAGCCCAGCTGCGACGACCATCCTACGCATGCGCCCTCAGAAATCGACGGGAACCGTACGATCGGCGCCGAGATGAGGCGACGCCGAGCATGAGGAGAAGGATCGGCTCCAGATCTGTTCGAGGCCCGTGCTGGCAGAAACGAGGGGGCTCTTCCGGCCACGGCGAGCCCGGCCCAACACCGGGCTCCAGGACACAGACGCAGAGGACGACCCGAAAGCTCGAGCCCCTCCAGAGCCCCAGGCGGTCCTTCTTTCAACGCCTTGGCTTCAAGCTGTGTCGGGGATCTGCGGACCCGGGTCAGTGCGCACCCGGGCCAGCAGAGGGCGTGGCAGGATCCTGCAGGATCCTGCAGGATCCTGCGCCCAGGCCCGGGCCAATTTAGGGAGCCAGATGCGAACCCTACCCCCACGCTTTCTGAGGGGGGGGTAGGGGTAGGGTTCGCATGTGGCCCCCTACCAATGCAGCCCTGGCTCTGCAGGACCCTGCAGGATCTGGCGCTCCGACTGTGCACGCGAGAGGAGCTCCGGGCCCGCGCACGCCGCCGCCTGCCACAGCCCCACGGCGAGGCGGCTGACCTCCAGCCCGGTGGCCAGGCGGCGGCGCGGCACGGCCGCCATGGCCCGCGGAAGGCCGCGCCGCCGCGGGGGGCACGCGGCGGCCGCGGCTGCGCGGCGGGCGCCTGGGCCGCCCCCCCCCCTCCCGCCCGGCGTTGGCGGAGGAAGCCGAGCAGGGCGACGAGACCTCAGGACGCAACCAGAACGAGAACATCATCGGGGGAGGACACAGCGGGAATCTCTGAGATCCCGCGGCCTTGGACGATGTCTCGGGCGCGGCGGCCGTCTCGGAGCGCTCCGGAACGCCCTGAGGTACGGGGCCCGAACGCACATACCACCACCACCTCCGTCACCCCCTCCATCTCCCAGGCAAGAAGAGAGGACGAAGAGGGTAGAGGAGGGAGGAGGAATCGACGTGGTGATGGTGGTGGTGGTGGTGGTGGTGGTGGTGGTGGTGGTGGTGGTGGTGTGGTGGTGGGTGGTGGTGTATATCCCCGGGGCACGCAGCTGGAGGAGGAGGGAGGAGGAGGAGGAGGAGGAGAGAGGAGGAGGAGGAGGAGGAGGAGGAGGAGGAGGAGGAGGAGGGGAGGAGGAGGAGGAGGAGGAGGAGGGGGGGGAGGAGGGAGGAGGGAGGGAGGAGGGAGGAGGTGGAGGAGCAGCAGGAGGAGGAGGAGGAGGAGGAGGAGGAGGAGGAGGAGGAGGAGGAGGAGGGAGGAGGGAGGAGGAGGAGGAGGAGGAGGAGGAGGAGGAGGAGGAGGAGGAGGAGGAGGAGGAGGAGGAGGAGGAGGAGGAGGGGGAGGAGGAGGAGGAGGAGGAGGAGGAGGAGGAGGAGGAGGAGGAGGAGGAGGAGGAGGAGAGGGAGGAGGAGGAGGAGGAGGAGGAGGAGGAGGAGGAGGAGGAGGAGGAGGAGGAGGAGGGAGGAGGAGGAGGAGAAGGAGGAGGAGGAGGAGGAGGAGGAGGGGCGCAGGCGCCGCTCCTGGGCCCTGGGTGTGCCTGCCCAGCTGGCCTCGGGTCCCCCCCTGCTGCTCACGGCCCCCCTGCCGCTCCCCGCTGCTGGTCCTCCTGCGTCAGGAGGGCCCTCCACCGGCTTCCTCGTCCTCCTCGTCCTCGCTCTCCTCGTTCTCCTCGTCCCCGTCCCCGTCCTCGTCCTCGCCCTCGTCCACCAGCGTCCTCGTCCCCGTCCCCGCCCTCCACCATCCTCCCCCCCCCCCTTGGCTACCACCGTTTGATGGCAGAAATCCTGGAAAGTCATCCTCCCTCCTTGGCGGAGGAAGGGCGCCACCTCGCGCTTGGGGCGCCTCGCGCTTGGGGCGCCATCCTCTCGGGCCCCGTGGTCCCGTGGCCGTGGGTGGACCGATCCGGCCCGAGGGCCCGCATTTTCAGTCGCAGCGGTGGCGAACGCGCACAGCGTCCGTATCCTGAGCGGGGGCGACCCTAGGGGGGAGGAAGCTCAGGGGGAGAAGCGTCGACATGCAATCGGCGATACATTGCCGATAGATCGGACATATGCCCCCGATAGCAAATTCGCACGTGCCTGGGCGGGGTGGGCCATTGGGCCCACATCGGCCATCAATGGGCGATTGGGGTCGATACGTCCCCCCCTGAGCCTATCCCCCCTGAGAATAGTCTCACAGGTAATTCCGTGAAGACAAGCTCCGGCAAATCACCTTGCCGTTTCTCTGACGTGCCTCAAAGCGGTAAGGCTGCTCTCCCAAGACTTGTGGCCAGGCAGCTGTTGCACGATGAATCCAAAGACGAGTTTCACCCTGAGTGACGCCCTGGCAGTGGCCCCATGGTGGCGTTTGGCCCCCTGCCAGTGTGTTCAGATGTTCCCCTCCGATGGGTGCCTCTCTAGGCCATTGGCTCTCGTTGGCTTTTCTACCCCAACCCTCCTGTGTGTTGGGTCCTCGTCGTGAATAGAGAGCCGCGGTCGCAAACCTCCTCCTCCTCCTCCTCCTCCTCCTCCACCCTTCTCCTGCGGTGTTCCCTGCGTGGGTGCGGACTGCGCAATGGTCGCCACTTTCGTGGGCTCGGAGGCACGGCGGAGTAGGGGAGTAAAAGGACCCAGACTAGACCTCGCAGCTCCCTGGGGGGCTGCGAATTGTGCCGCTGTCGCCACCTTCGTGGGCTCCTGGGAGGCACGGCGGAATAGGGGCGTAAAGACGGGACCTCAAGGCTGCCTGGATGGCTGCGACCTGTGCAGCGGTCGCCACTTTCGCGGGCTCCTGGGAGGCAAGGCGGAGTAATGGAGTAGACGGACCCAGACTAGACCTCACAGCTCTCTGGGGGGCTGCGAACTGGCGACTGTCGCAACTTTCATGGGCTCCTGGGAGGAACACGGCAGCGTAGGGGAGAGAACGCACCCAGCCGAGACCTCGCAGCTCCCTGGGAGGCTACGAACTGAGCAACCGTCGCCACTCGTCCTGCCTCCTCCTGCACTGTTTCCTGGGAGCCTGCGAACTGCACAATTGTCGCCACTTTCGTGTGCTCGGAGGCACGGCGGCGTAGGGGAGTACCCGAGACCTCGCAGCTCCCTGGGGGGCTGGAGCTGTACAGCGGTCGCCCCTTTCGTGGGCTCCTGAGAGGTCCAGGCGGAGTGGGGGAGTACCCGAGACCTCGCAGCTCCCTGGGGGGCTGGAACTGTACAGCGGGTCGCCCCTTTCGTGGGCTCCTGAGAGGTCCAGGCGGAGTGGGGGAGCACCCGAGACCTCGCAGCTCCGTGGGTGGCTGCGAACTGTACAGCGGGTCGCCACTTTCGTGGGCTCCCGGGGGTCCAGGCGGAGCAGCGGAGTACGCGCATGCAGCCGAGACCTCGCAGCTTCCATTGGGGACTGCGAACTACGCAACTGTCGCCGCTCTCGTGGGCTCCTGAGAGGTCCGGAGGAGTCAGGGGCCACGCGGATCCAGCCGAGACCTCGCTGCCTGACGGGAGGGTGCGAGCTGCGCAACTTTCACCTGCTTTTCGTGGGTCCTGGAAAGTCCAAGTGAGTCTGAGGCCGCTCGCACCGACTTGAGACCTCGCTGCTCCCTGGGTGGCTGCGAACTCCGCAGCTGTCGCCGCACTCGTGGGCTCACGGGAGGTCCAGCGGAGTCGGGGGGCCACGCGGATCCAGCCGAGACCTCGCAGCTTCCTGGGAGGCTACGAACTGCGCAACCGTCGCCATTTTCGCAAGCTCCTTGGAGGCAGGGCGGAGATGAGGGCAGCCCTGATCATGCATATCTGGCGATGTGTTTGTTGTTGTATGGAGCGTTGATAAAAAGGATGGGGCTTGGGCTTGTGCACGTATCCGGTAAGTTGTTGTTTTGTTTTTTCTCCGTGTCTCTCTCTCACTCTCTCTCTCTCTCTATTTCTCTCTCTCTCTCTATCGCTGAGGCTTGCGATCCTGCTCCCCTCCTCTTCCATCTCCTCGCAGCCCCGACGACGGCAACGTTTGATAACGGCTACGGCGACGGCGACGACGGCAACGACGACGACGACGACGACGGCGGTGACGACACCGAAGCCGACGACGGCCACAACGACGACCCCAAACGTCAGACAATATGATCTGTTCGATGCGCGGCCCAAGAAGTCACGACCTCTTCCCCTTGGATAGTTTTCTGTCCTGGGTCAGTGTCTGACGGGGACGGGACCGACAACAAGCCCCATAGGCCGAAATCTGTGAAAAAAATCAAGGATTTGAGAAAATCATGGGGGAACCAGAAAGGTACCATGATTACCTCCACTCCCCGGACCTCTCCCGGGGTGCGTTCTGATCCGAATTTCAAGGCGCATCCAGCCGTGGCGACGAGGGCCTCCCAGGAGAGAAAAGGCGACGACGAGGAAAGGGTAACTAGCCGTATCGGTACCTCGTCCTCCTCAAAGGGGCCTGCCCCCAGCCAGTCCTGCCCCCCTGCTCCGCCAGGAGCATCAACAGCACGCAGCAGCCGAGGCCGTACCAGTCCCTGGAGGCGTACCAGTGCATGCCGCGCTCGCCCGGGGCCTGTGCGCGGAGAGCGCTCCAGCTCGCCTTGTCGAGGCTCGAGAATCCAGATTCGAGCATCTCAGGTTCGAGGATATTTCTATGTGTGTGGATGTATAGATGTGTACGTATTCTAGGCACATGCGTCAAAACTGTTGTTCAATGTTTGTCGGGATCTCGTCTTTTCGAGCTTCCGTCGTCCCAAGTCGAATCAAGCGCACCCGCCCGCTCCCCGCGCACCTCCCACGGCCTGTTGGCGCCGCTGCCGGGAGGCCGGCCTCGCGGGCGCACCCGCTCTCGGGGGCATATGCCGCACATGTGGCCACGGCGGCTCCCGCGGGCCTCGGATATCGCAGTCGGCGGCTCGCCGCACGGGGGCCGCTCAGAAGGACAGGCACACACTCATTGGAAAAAGATTTTTAGAGCATCCCAGATTGAGGGCGGATCGTTTTTTTATGTGGTTCCCACCCTAGTTTCGCGCACAGTCGTCGCTAAAAGGTGCAAGGGCTTCACGGATCCAGAGCGGCTGGTTTTCATATAATGCGGCTCTCGCCGTATCGACACTCCAGAATCACTGGAAGTGAGAGCGGGCAGGCCTATCCGGAGGGCGGCGGCGCGCCACGGGGGAAGCGAGAGGGAGCCATCACAGGCCCTGCGGCCAACTGATTTTGCCCGACCCCGACAAAACAGGGCAGAGCGTGGTCAAGGATGATTCGCCGATAGTTGGCGCCTCCCGTGTGTGATTACCACTTTCTCTTCCTCGGGATGGCACCTTCCCAGATCGGCCGTTGCCGAATGCCTCCGCTGCCTTTGTCAAGGTGCTCCTCGAGTTCTTCGGGGCCGTCGGCCACATGGCTCGCCCAGACCACGCACGGACGGCCTTTAACTCGGGGATGGACAGGCCCACCTTTAGTAAAACGTGGTTTAGTGAACACGACCTGAGGCCCAAACCCGGCGGGCGCAAGCCTGGAAAATAGCGGCCACGGCGCCCTCTCGAGAACCGAAAACGGCCTTATTCAATAAAAGACGTGTCACTGTTGGGGGTTCTGTCCACCCCCGATTACTGTCGGGGCCTTGACCTAAGACACCCTAATTAAGGAACGAGGCCCCCTTTTCCCATGAATTCAACTTCGATTCCCCATGGAAAACCTAAGGACAACCCAAGGCAAACTGTAAAACAGTCAAGGAACACCGAGCCCCTCCCCAACGAAAAGGGTTCCTTCTCCAGCGCCCCGACTGTGACAGGGCCCTACTCAGACCAGGCCCACCTTGCCCAAAAGGAACCACGAATCAGGGCGGCCCACGGCGCAGAGCACCACACAGCAGACCGACCGGGCGCCAAAAACACTTCGGGGCCGCATCTCGGGACACGGCCCTGCCCCAACGCTCGTGCGGGGACCTTTTGCAATCATGCGCTGTACTGGCACGGCAACGATGCTCCGAACAGGTGTGAAAACCAAAAGAACGAGTGCGACAAAACAAACATCCGGACAAGTGTGATACCACACCGAACAAAAGTGATAGCAAACTGTGATACGAACCAGTGCGATAACAAAACACGTACCACGTTGTTCCCTACCTAGGCTCTGCCTAGAAGGGTTCTTACTCTCTTAGCTTAAAGGGGCCGGGCAGTGGAACACGCCCCGGGCGGTTCCCCCAGTCCCCTGGGAGCGGTTCCACCCAGTCCCCTGGGAGCTTTAGCTTTAGCTTTAGCTTTAGCTTTGCTTTAGCTTAGCTGTAGCTTAGCTTTAGCATAGCGTTTCGCTTAGCGTTTCGCTTAGCGGTTCGCTTAGCGTTTAGCTTAGCTTTAGCTTAGCTTGAGCTTAGCTTGAGCTTAGCTGTGGCTTAGCTGTAGCTTAGCTTTAGCTTAGCTTTAGCTTAGCTTTATCTCAGCTTTAGCTTAGCTTTAGCTTAGCTTTAGCTTAGCTTTAGCTTAGATGTAGCTTAGCTTTAGCTTAGCTTTAGCTTAGCTTTAGTTTAGCTTTAGCTTAGCTTTAGCTTAGCTTTAGCTTAACTTTAGCTTAGCTGTAGCTTACCTTTAGCTTAGCTGTGGCTTAGCTTTAGCTTAGCGTTACTGTTACTACTAATGCTGCTTTCCTAGGGGTTCCAACTCCTAGGTAGGGTCGCACTGGGATAATTTGTTTTAACACTTTTGTTATAACAAAAACACATACCACGTTCACAACAATTGTATCACACTTGTTTGTTATCAGATGCGTCACGCGTTTGGTATCACAATTGTTGTTGCAACACCCTTGTTTCTTGTCCGTCGGAACCGTCACAGTCCCACCAGGAGACGGTGAGGTGGCTCGCCGAGCAGAGGAGGAGGCGGAGGAGGAGGAGGAGAAAAAGAAGGAGGAGGACGAGGAGGAAGAGGAGGAATAGAAGGAGGGGGAGGAGGAGGAGGAGGAGGAGGAGGAGGACGAAGGGTGAGCGGCACCCTGGGGACGGGTGCTTCGGAACCCGATGGCCCTGGCGCCCACCCCCTGCCCGTCGGGGAGGGCGAACCTCTTTGTTGCCACCCCGCGTGGGCTTGCCTGACGCTGGTGAGGGCCAGCGACGGGCCCCTCACCAGACGAACTGGCCTGGGCTGATTGCGTGCTGATCCTCCTCCTCCTCCTCCTCATCATCCTCATCCTCATCCTCATCCTCATCCTCATCCTCATCCTCATTCTCAGCATCAGCATCAGCATCATCATCATCATCATCAGCATCAGCATCAGCATCAGCATCATCATCACCACCATCATCATCATCATCATCACCATCATCATCATCATCATCATCATCATCATGATGATCATCATCATGATGATCATCATCATCATCATCATCATCATCATCATCATCATCAACATCATCCCGCTGCTGTCTCCCCCTGGGGCCCGACGTCGCGGCAAAAGTGCAGCATCGCGAACCGAATCACGGCCAGAACCCTGGAGCCCAATCCATCTGCGGCGCTTCTGGGGCCGGACGCCACGCGAAGGTCACGACCCCGCCCAGCGGGAAAAACTGGCAGCGCCCAGGTTCCTCCCCCTGGGCCGCGGCGCACCCGCCTGCGTCTCGTCCGACATGGCCTCGGCGGACATGAACGCGGGAGTCCCGGCCTGGCTCTGTTTTGCCAGGGGCGGAGGCTGGCTCGGGAAGGTGGGAGTGAGGCATCAGCAGGCGGGAGGAGGACGGGGAGAAGGAACAGGGAACGGATTAAGAGGATTGAGGAGAAGGATTAGGAGGAGGCTCTGGAGGATTAGGGGGGAACTGGTCGGAGGGAGGAGGATCGGAATGAGAATCAGGATAATCAGGAGGCTGACCAGGACGAGAATCAGGAATATTGGGAAGCAAGAGGAGGAGGAGGAGGAGGAGGAGGAGGAGACGAGCGTACGGGGGGGGGTCAATCCAAAGAGGAGGAGGAGGAGGAGAAAAAAAGACTCGGCCTTGCTTGTAGTCTCTGGTCGGGCCTAGCGAACATCGGGCGACAAACGGAAAACCAAACAAAAACTCTGAACGGACGATCGAGCATCGAAAGCGATCGAAATCAGGATTGCTGCGTACCGTGCAGCACGAAACCACACGGGGCCGGCTGTTGCACGTATTGTGCTTCTCGCGGGCCGGGGGTGCTTCCCCTCGGGCTCCGCCGAGGCCGAGCCCTGCGACGCTGCAGGCGTCGGGCAGGCCCCCAAAAAGCACCCACCGAGCCCCGAGACAGTCGATGAAACCCGAAAAGGTCCCGAACCAAAAATTTGGCCGGGGCTCCACGACCGAGAGCACTCCCCTCGCCATCGCTCGGACGTCCATTCCCTGTGCTTTTTTCAGTTTCGTGCGTGGTTTTTTCGCCGAATGATCAAGGATGTTCCTCCATGGTCCTCGCCGAAGGAAAAATGCACACGTCCGAACGATGCCAAGTCCCCCCTTGGTCGGGACGCGGCTCTCGGCCGAGCCCCCCCCACTCGGGGGCGGGAGGGAACGTTCGACAGTGGGTGGGGCCGCCAGCAGGCAAACGAGCGGGAAAGGGTCCCCCCGGGCGAGCATGGAGGAGGAGGAGGAGGAGGAGGAGGAGGAGGAGGAGGAGGAGGAGGCGAGCAGGAGGAGGAGGAGGAGGAGGACGAGGAGGAGGAGGAGGAGGAGGAGGAGGAGGCGGGGGGAGGAGGAGGAGGAGGAGGAGGAGGAGGAGGAGGAGGAGGAGGAGGAGGAGGAGGACGAGGAGAAGGGTGCGGCAGCGGCCAGGCCTCGATCGGAGGCGCGCTGCGGGCAGGCCGACGGGCCTAGATGAGGTCGCAGCTCACGCGGTGAATGTCCTTCTGGGGCCGAACCGGCGGGCAGAGCTTGTATAAATCGCCCGACGTTCGGCTTCTGACTCCTGCAGTAGTCTAGCAGAGCATTGAACGGTGACCAAGCGATTGTGGCAATGTGTGCTCGCGGAGTTTTCCGTAACCGCGATGGTTCCAGATGCAGAGCAGGAGCATGCTTGACATCGTGAGCCTGTTGCGGCAGGCGCGAGCGGCGTGACCCCTGCAGTCGTCTAGCAAAGCACTGAACAGTGACCATACGATCGTGGCAACGTATGCTCGCTGAGTTCTCCGTAACCGCGATGACTCAAGAGAACGCGGGCTCAGGTTGATACAACCATTTGTCAGCCTCGCGATCTGAAGGAAGTCACCCACAGACGACTTCGAAATAGAGTGTTTGCCTGGAAGCTGAAACGCCCGAGCTCCACGGCGGAACATGTGCCTTGTTCTCTGCTGACATTCGTCAGTGAGCGCGCCAGACTCGGTACATAGATTGTGATCCTGTGGCATGACCAAGTCTATGGTACAATCGGCGAAGAGAGTCGGTGGTGGGTTGGAGTTGAAAAGAGTCCGCTTCATTAGAACTGACAGCTGCGTGGGATGATAGCATCGGCGGCGAACGAGATGAACTGTCGTCGTCTGTGTCACAGTCCCGAATTCGAATACACGTAGCACCTTCAGTGTTTGATTCCCTGGTGGTAGTAATATGGAATATGCAGTGGCCCTGGTGTAAGAACTTTGAACTGCAACCCGGAACTTATCCGTGCATCTCCCGTGCCCCGACCCCCTCACATAACGCTGACCATCTCTGATCCCAAGACATGGCTACCTGCGGCCTCCTTTCCCCTTGGTTGGCTTCGAGCGGTCCAGAAGTTTCTGCGCGAGGGCCTCAAGGTGTCCCTGGGGCGCGGTGCCCAGCTTGAGTCTGCCTCCCAAGCAGTCCAGGGCTTACTCTGTGCTCTGTTCCAACTCCAGTTTCGAGAAATTGAAATCCTTCTTCCCCTCCTCCGTCGGTGGTGCCTTCCCGCAAGGCGTCATCTGGTCCGCTACCGAGAACTGCAATATTGTGTACTCGTCGTTGTCGCACTTCTTGAGACAAGACGGAAGTGGCGCAGCATCGAGCCAAGCTCCTTCACCCACGACTGCAAGATGAATTTGTCATAGCATTTTGACACGAGGCTGTGCGCCTCTGGCGCCTGTGTCCGAACGGTGTCCGATTCCACCAGCGACTTGTACGCGGCTCGCACGATGTACAAATCTGGTGGGCCCAGGTACGGTTTCGCCGCCGCGATCTGTGCCGCTTCGGCGTACTGTTTGCCAGCTGAACGCTCGACCACAATCGACTTCGTGGGGAGTACCACGCTGAGCCAGTCCGACGCCAGGTCGCTCAGCTGCTGTGCGTGCTGGCATGCCATCTTCAGCAATACGTTGAGTGCATGCTGCAGAACCTTGGCCTTGAAGGCCTACTCGACCGCCTGGAGAGTGTCCTCTGCGTCGTCGGCCATCTGATCTGTGCCACTCCTCTGGTCTTCTTGCCGAGTGGGGCTTCTTATGGAGCCTTGTCGCCTACGTCCTCGGGCTTGTGCTTTTTGAGCAGCACTGGAAAGTCCATGAGATGCTGTGCGGGGGCTGCCGTGGCCGCGGCGGAGGCCGACATGTCGCAATGCGCGAGGTAGTCGGGGTCGACTGGGCTCAGGCTGAGAACGATGACCATGCATGTGGAGTTGGAGCGCCAGGAGCGTTTGAGGAGAGACGCTGCATACGGGACACACGAGTGGGACCGGGACGCGAACTTCGTGCTGTAAATAGGTGCTGCGTCCGATCGTGCAAAATCTAGTAGCGAAGCTCCTCATCACGTGCCTCTGTGCATTCTTCTTGTGCTCAAAATCTGCAAGCATCTAAAACACTGATTTGTGATCGTGAGCAACGCCGCTTCGTTTCGAGCCCCATGGACCCTGCCGGCATGTAGTAGTAAGGCCTTCGTGGTCGCGAAGCGAGCCGTGCAGATCCTCCCCCCGTCGTCCTTCATCCTGCACACCTTGTCCCTCCCGATGTCCTCCTCCTCCGCCTTCAGCGTCCAATCCTCGTTTCCCATAGGGTCGGCGGTGTTACCCTGGTGGCGCGATAGCTGTACTGAAGCATTCGGATCCAAGGCTGGTGAAATCAATGAAGGCCCAGTCCCTGTGTTCGCCTGCGCAGAATAGCTCCAAGAGTGAGAAGTCAGGCGGTACCAAATCTCGAAACTCCTCGGCCCTCTCGAAAGCGTAATACATATCGTCCAGGAGCTGCCTGGCCCAGGGGCTGGCATTCGGATGCCAGGTGTCGTCTCCCGTCAAGGAGTCTCCGTCGACCCAACTGCCAACTGCCGAGGATGCAAGCCCATGCCTGACGGTGATCACAGGGGTATTTACACCAGCTCTGGTACCAACGAATGCGGCGGATCCAAATCTCGATAGCCACGGGTATGATGCGCCAGTATCGGAACATCCTGGCAGCTGACCATCGTCTCAGCTCGCCGCGCTCCTGCTCGAGGAGCCCATGTCTGCCAGCAGCTCGACGCATCGCCCTCTGAAGAATACTGTCTGACATCTGGTGGAACTGGAACTCGAGAATCTTCCCCTCCAGGCCCGAGGGAAGCGCCCCTTGGACGAAAGACAAGATCGCCATCCGCTTGATGCCCAAAGAAGCCTCGTGAAACAGGAAATTCGTGATGAGTCCTAGACCTGCCTACCTGCCAGAAGTCGTTTCGATTTCTCGACGGCCAAGGAACCTGGAATAGTTAGCCTGCCCCCCAATATCCGCATGTGCCGCCCAAGTGAGCCGTGATATGGGATCGAACCGCTGTAGATGAGCTTGCTTTGGGCATTGCAGCCCGCCCCCAAGACACGGACCAGGGAAGCGCGCTCCTCTGGGTTCAAGGAGACCCCGATGTCCCCGAGGGCCCTTGCCAAATACGAGATGCTGGTGGAGGCCGCCTGGAGCACCTGGGTGGCCTTCGCGGGGGGGGGGGGGGTCGGCCTTCTTTGTGATGTCCTCTGCGTAGACGTAGATCGTTATCCCTACGTCCGTTGTCTCCCCCGTCACCTCCAGAACTTCCGAACGCCCACTGGAACTGGCCCCAGCACGCGCCGCCAGGAAGCTCTCGATCCCCTTCTGGTAGAACTGCGGAAAGGCCCGAGCGGGGCTAGGGCGGCCCAGGAGGAGGAGGAGGAGGAGGAGGAGGAGGAGGAGCAGCAGAATCAGGAGGGGAGGCGGATCCAACATTCCTTAACCATATAGGGGAGCACCACCTGCGGTGGGACCACTTGCGGGGTCCCAGGGAGGAGAAAGATGCCCTGGTCAGAACGCGATCCGGGAGAGGTCCCGGAGGCGAGGATCGGATTCGGCCCTCCAAACTGTCGAGTGACCTGACCTGGGCACCGCCGCGTGGACCCGAAACGAACCTGCCTGACTTTCGGGCCCCAGAAAACCCAACGGTATCCGCGCATCCTGGGAATATGAGATGATCGGTCCCCAGAGCGGTGGTCGGAGGCGAGGGGGTGAGATCGCAGTGGAACGGACAGCCCCCCACCTGGAAATCGGTTTCGGTTTCGTGTGTAGCGCGTGCGGGCAGGTCGAAGCTGCGTGGGTGCACGAGAGAAATGATGCCGCCTTGGCTTGGGGCTGTGGAGCCGGCTGTCTGCCCGGCCCCCCCCCCCACCCGGCACGCGGTGGGCGGGGGTGTCCTGTCGGTGGCGCGTCGGTGTCCCGTCGGTGGCGCGGCGGTGTCCTGTCGGTGGTGCTGGGTGTCCCGTCGGTGGCGCGGCGATGAGATGGATAGTGTGATCGATAGTAAGATCGATTGAAAGATCTGTTATGAGATCGATGGTGGGATTTGTGGTGATATCGCGAGATCTGTAGTGAGATCGGTAGTGAGATATGTGCGAGATCGATGGTGAGATCGCTCGTGAGATCGATTGTGAGATCGATTGTGAGACCGGTCGTGAGATCGATGGTACGAGATCGATAGTGAGATCCATATTGAGACATGTTGTGAGATCGATACTGAGTCCGGATGTAGGGTCGATTGTGAGTTCGATTATCACATCGATGGTGAGATCGATACTGAGATTGATCGTGCGTTCTTTTGCGGTATGGAACAATGAGATCGCTTGTGAGATCAACGGTGGGTTCGATTGTCAATCGATAGTGGGGTCGATTGTGAGATCGACCGTAAGATCTGATGTGAAGTCGACTGCCAGATCGATTCTGAAATCTGTTGTGATGTCGATAGTGGCATATATTGTCAGATCAGTCGTGAGATCTGTGGTGAGAACGATGATGAGGTCGCTCGTCAGATCTATAGCATAATCCACAGTGAGATCGATACTGATATCGATGGTGAGATCAATTGTGAGAACGAAAATGAGATCGATGGTAAGGTCGATTGTGCGATCGGCCATGAGACCTACAGTGATATCTGTTGTGAGACCTCTAGTGAGTTCGAATGCAAGATCGATAATGAGTTTTCGATTGCCAGGTCGATGGTGAGATCGATTGGGAGACCGAAAGTCAAATCTGTAGTACAATTAATCGTGAGATCTCTTGTACTATCGAGTGTAAACTCCTGCGTCAAATCGATGGTGAGATCGTTCGTGAGAACGATCGTGGGATCGTTTGTGAGATCGATCGTGAGATCGACTGCGAGAACGATGGTGGGATCGGTTGTGAGATCAAAAGCTTGATTGATATCAGATCGATCGAACGAGACGTTGGTTCCCCCAGGACCTCCATATCACCCGAAGGGTGGTCGTATAGGTACCTTAGGTCCTCGGACCACAACGACTTGCCGCCACGCGCGCATCCACGTCTGGCCTGGTCCAGACACAGAAGGTGTGTCCATCGGAGGAGGCAGTTGAAACAATGGCGGCCCTCACGCCCAGCCCCAATCCGCTCAGAAAATCAAATCCCCGGGCTCCTCGCAGGGTCCATATCCTGATCTTTCCGCCGAGGCGGGTCCAGCCGTTGCGACACGAGGCCCCCCAAGGAGCTCGCCAAAGATGGCCGCTGTTGTCTCGACTGGGCCTCCTCCGAATCCGGCCTCCTTGCACTTTCATCCGCCCACCCCGTTCCCTCCATGTTCCCCTACACGCTCGCCGCCCGACGCGCTGCCACAAAAAAGAGAAATCCAGAGTATTGCGGCGCGCTGGCCTTCATCGTCAGGCGGTGGCCGACTGGCGGGCGCAATGCTCACGGGCCCGACGAAACAACAGCCATGGTTAGAATCCCGAGTGCACAGTGGTGAGGAGACGATCGCGTTAACATCCCTGGACAAGTCATCACGTCCCGCCGCCGTTTATCGCATGGTCGTAACACGTGGACCGCCGCCGACTGCTGCAAGCAAACGTGCCACGTCAGAGACGGCAGAACAAGTCTGGACTCGACAGCGGATGCCGCACGAACGGACAAAGGGCGGGAACGTCGCGTGGCAGCGCACATCCGTGAGAAGCTGCGCTGGCAGACTGATGAGGCACAGATCGGGAGGAACGGGACCTCTTGGAGGAGGGCAACCCCACAGCCCCCCCGCTCCCTCCCTCCCCCTGTGTGCGCCGCATCCTCGCCCTGGCCCTGCCTCGCGTGCTCCCCCTCTCCTGAAATCTGTCGCCGGTCGCTCTTCCCCGCTCCTCCTCCTCCTCCTCCTCCCCGTCCTCCCCGCCCCCCCCCTTGTTGAAGCTGATGGCTTACCCATATGTCGGAAGAAGTAGGCAAAAACATGAAACAGGAAGGTGCTTGAAGCAGATTCAGTTGATCACGTTCGCTCCCTCAGGAGGACGGGAAAGGTGAAGCCACTCGATCATTGAAGTAGGAAGGCGCTCAAAGTAGCTTAGAATCTGGGAATCCAAGAACACCTACTCTCAACGGCCGATGGGTAAGCATGGACTCATGCTCGCAACCTGATGTGTGTTCTTCCACTCCGCCCGCTGGACCCGTGTTTTTTTTCCAATGTTCAAGCGCCCAATGTGGAGATCTGTACACGGCCAGCTATCACTGGGCGAATTCCTAAGATTGTCATCGCCTTTTGGCGTGTCAATCTTAGGGATAGGGATACGTTCGAGGCTGGTAAGGGACCTCCTGGAGGAGGGCAGCCCCACAGCCCCCTCGCCCCCTCCCTCCCCCTGTGTGCGCCGCATCCTCGCCCTGGCCCTGCCTCGCGTGCTCCCCCTCTCCTGAAATCTGTCGCCACTGGGCAGGCATCTGGATAGAGCACGAGACATGAAACCTTGAGCCTCCCCCCTGCTCCCCCGGGGGGGCCCCCCTCGCCGCTCCGCTGCCCCGCCCCCCCGGCCCCCCCCCCCCCGCCCGCCGCCTTCCCCCCCCACCATCTCTCCCCGCCGGAGGGCCCCCCTCCCGCCCCCCCCCCCCCCGCTGCCCCGCCCCCCCCCGCTCCCCCCTCCCACTAAAACAAGGCTAGGATATCGGTATCCGGAGCGCTCTCAGAGCCTTCCGGAACGCTCTGGAGCGGCCGCGGCGCCCAATACATCCTCCAAACCCGCCGATTCTCAGAGATTTCGAGTTATCCCGATCCGATTTCGTCCCGATCCTCGCGTTGTTTTACCCACCCCCACCCGCGGCGGTCAGCACGGGGCGCGCGGGCGAAGGGCGCGTCCGCCGTTCGAAGGTGTGGTCTGCGGCGACAGGATGGTCTGCAGGGACCTCTCCCCCCGGGGCCGCCGCCGCAGGCCCGGCCGACGCGGGGGCGAGGAAGACGGACCTCAGACTTCGACCGCGGAGGAGGAGCGAGACCGCTTTCCCTGCTCAGCCTTGCTCAGGACCTCAGGCCACAGACCTTGGCGGATGGAGTTTTCAAATCGGCCCGCATGGGGCCTACCCTGGTCCTGCTCCTCCTCCTCATCCTCCTCCTCCTCCTCCTCCTCCTCCTTCCCCGCGTCCTCCTCTCCCTGCGTTGAGCTCGATGGTCAAGCAAGGGGTTCGGAGGCACATCGATAGGGAAGCTCTCCACAGGCTCGCTGATGGTGACTCACGAGTCCCTCAAGGCCCTTTATCGTGGATACCCATGAACGAGGTCTTACACTCAAAGCGCAGTAAGTTGCCGCCAAGGGAAAAGAGGGCTCTCAGGGGCCTGTGCTCGGGGGCCCACTGGTGCCAGTACAGGGTCTCGAAGTCCTTCAACGGGGAGCCCTCGGTATGCTTGAGGTGCTAAGGTTGCCCAGGCACGTTCTATCATAGGTTCTTTGAGTGCGACGCGTACCACTGATTCAGGCAGGAGAGGCTCCCGAAGGAGCTCCACAGCGCAGTCAAGCGTATGAAGCAGGCCCCTGAGGCCCTACAGACTCTTTTCTGCCGCGGCCTTCTTCCTGACCCTGCTCAAGCGTTCGCTTATCCGAGCAGGAACCCAGTACACCACTTTCATGACATGGACCGTAAAGGAGTTGTTCATGTTGAAGGAGGCTTTGTTTTCACTGACGGAAGTGGGTTCTACACTAACATACCGTATATGAGAAGCGCTGGATGGTCAGTTGTTGTATACGACCATGAGCGCAGGAGGGTGGCCAGATACTACGGTGCAGTGCCAAAAGACTTGTGCCCCCTACAAGTGGCAAAGTGTGGAGAGGATTATGCGATGTTGATGGTCAGCAGGCAGGTTCTTGGATCATACACTGTGCTCTCAGACTGCAAGGGCACACTGGCGTACTGTCGTTCTCCTAACCTGGCAGTGGGAGCAGGCAATCCAAGAGCCAATGTGTGGAAGATGATTGCTCAGAATGAGGAGTTCCATCGGCAGGCGTTCAAGCATGTGAAGGGCCATGCAACACCGACGGATGTGATTGAAGGTGTGTTGTCTGATTTTGAGTTGACAGGCAACTCCACAGCGGATGCTTTGGCGAAGCGAGGGGCTGCATACAATATGCCAGATGATGAGCATGTTGATTTCGTTCGTGGCTGCAGAGAGTTGCACAACATGCTACTGCAGTACCTTGGGAGTTTTCAAGCGTGGCTGTATGACTGCAACGCTGAGGGCCTGGACTACCATTTCCCGCTGAAGGAAGATGTGGCGCAGGAGGACCCAGGACAGCCTTCCCTGCCCGCCATGGTGGGCAATGAGCCTTTCGGTGAATTGATCCTGGAAGACGAGCTCGATGGTTTTCTGGAGCCATGGAAGGTGTCAGGCCACAGCCTAGTGGAATATCCGATGGTGGATTCGCCGCATTTTATTTTGTTCTGTTCTACGTGCTGTCAGTATTTCTGCTCTGATTCCAAGAATCATCGAGGGCTGGCTCAGAAGTGTAAAGGCAAGCATGGAGGTGGCCGCGAGGTGGAGAACCGACGGCACTTCGATAATCTCAGGCATCCACAGGCGATACGAGCTCATGTTAGGCTCGAGTCTCCGAGATCGCCATCTGGGCCAGCACGAAACATGGTTAGAGTGACCAAGAAGTGGGAGTTGGAGTTGAGCAGCCGCTCCGTTCAGACCCCAATGAAGAAGCAGAGGCTCCTGGACACTTCACGTATTCTCCTGGCACACGGGCTCGAGTATTTTGAGGCCGTGGAGCTAGGCCACATTCCCGAAGATGATGATGACGACCAAGAGTCGGAGTGAGTGTGCAGCCGCGGCTGCATACAGTGGTGGAGCCGCGATGTGGTGTTTGATCCTCGGCGGCTTTGACAACTTGTTTTGCTTTCAAATCCTGTGCCCTTGGGGCGGCAGGTTCGTTCGTCGCCAGGTGGGTGACTTTGCTGGCTCTTGAATGCTCTATGTGGCGGGAGCGCCTGTCCGCTTTGCCGTGGTTTGATCGAGCTGCTGTGTCTCAGCGTCCCCGTCGATTGCCACGTCGGCGGCGTTTTTCACGAGGGCTTGCCGATCGCTGACCTGGCGCTGAACTGGGTGTGGTGGTTGCACCAGCTCATGGCGCTGGGAGCCCTCGTGGTGCTCTTCGGCGCCCTGGAGGGCCTCGTGCGGGTGAGCACGGGCCTGCCGCGGGCCCCGTGCTCCCTGGCCGCCCGCGGCCGCGTTGAGGTAGGCACGTCCCCCACGCCCCGTCCTGGCGCTTGCAAGGTGGTCCTGGCCTTCGGGCTCCACCGTGTAGGTGCTGGGTGGGGGTTGTGAGGGCTGTACCTCCCTCCCCGTCTCTGGATCCAACTGCCCCTCGGCTTCCGCTCGCTCGCTCGCTCCTCTCCCTGCGCTCCTCCTCCTCCTCGCTTGCCTCCTCCCTCCCCCTCCCTCCTCCCCCCCGTCCTTGCGGGGCGGGAACTTGTTCATGGGCACCGTCTGGGGGGTCGATCTGTTGGGTCTCGGCGGGCGCCGGGTGCGGACAGCTTCGGGCAGAGCGGGGCTGTAGTCCTACCGCTGCCTGCCGCGGCCTCGAAGATCGACCACCCCTAAGCGGAGTTGTGGGCAGCCCCCCGCCTCGGATCGGGCGGGTGTTGATTGGGGGTGGCCTGGCGGGCGGTCTGGCGGCATAGTTTGTACCACATATCTATATATATATAGGTATGTATGTATTATATATATATATATTGCACAACAGAACCTGCACCACGTAGATTGCACAACATATTTTGATCCACATGATTCGTTCCGCATCTCATGCGCCCGTAGCTTGCACCACATCTATTGCAGAGCGCGTGGTGCCCTTGGAAGATTGCAGGCAGTAGATTGCTCCACACATATTGGCCCACGTACATATCGAAACACGTAGATTGCACGATTGCGCTGGGTATATTGCACCACCTGGATTGCATATGCCACATGTATTGCTCCACATCAACTGTACATCGTAGGTTGCTAGAAACACACTTGTTGGGGTCCACGCTGGCTAGCATTCTCAAGAAGTGGAAGGGGTGGGAGGGAAAGGGGGGGCGGGAGGACGAGGGGAGGAGGGAGGAAAAGGGGAGGGAGGAGGAGGGAGGCAGAGGGAGAAGGCAGGGAAGAAGGGTGATGGAGGAGCGATCACCTGACGCCCCCCGGTGACTGCATTGGAACAGCTGGGCGCACGCTAGTCCGCCCCCGGGGCCCGCGGGAGCCGGACCGCGCCATGCCGAAGTCGGCGAGCTTCGCGACGTCGCGGCGCTCCTGCGCCGAGGGCGGCCGCTTGCCCCAAGCCCTGCTGCCACCCCTCCCTCCTCCTCCCTCGTCCTCCAACCGCCTCCTTTTTTCCTCCTCTCCCTCCCTCCCTACCTCCGTCTCCTCCTCATCAGCAGCATCGTCCTCATCATCGACACCCTCGCCAGCATTTTCCTCAACCGCATCGCCACCACCACCACCACCACCACCACCACCATCATCATCATCATCATCATCATCATCATCATCATCATCATCATCATCATCATCATCATCATCATCAGCATCGTCATCATCATCATCATCAGCATCGTCATCATCATCATCATCATCGTCATCATTATCATCATCGTCATCATCATCATCATCATCATCATCATCATCGTCATCATCATCATCGTCATCGTCCTCATCATCATCGCCCTCCTCCTCATCATCATCATCATCATCATCGTCCTCATCCTCATCCTCATCCTCATCCTCATCCTTATCATCATCATCATTATCAGCATCATCATCGTCAGCGTCATCGGCATCATCAGCATAAGCATCCTCATGCGTAGACCTCCTCCTGATCCTCCTCCTCCTCCTCCCTCCTTCCTCCCCGTCCTCCTCCTCCTCCTCCTTCTTCTCCTCTCCGTCCTCCTCTTCCTCCTCTTCCTCCTCCTCCTCTCCTGCTCCCTCCTTCTCCTCTCCCTCCTCTTCCTCCTCCTGCTCCCGTCTTCCTCCTCCTCCTCCTCCTCCTCTTCCTCCTCTTCCCGCATCCCTCCACCTCCCTCCCCCTTCTCCTCCTCCTCCTCCTCCTCCTCCTCCTCCTCCTCCTCGTCCTCCTCTTTCTCATCCTCATCCTCCTTCTCCTCCTCCCATTCCTCCTCCATTCCCTTTCCATATAACAACTTCTCCCTGTCGCACCCCGAAGCCAGCTTCTAGGCCGGGCCAAGCATTTCGCCTGAGACTTCCTCACCACTGTTGGCCCTGAGCTTAAAAGTTGGCAACCGTTTCACAGATGGAGGGCGGGTCGTCTTCAAAATGTGGCTCGCGCTTTAGCGCGTCGCACACTCGTTAACCAAACTTGCAAAAGCTTCACGGATTGAGGGTGGGTCGTTTTCAAAAATGTGGCTCTCGCCGTAGCGCGGCGCACAAGAGCTTCACGGATGGACGGCGGGTGGTTTTCAACATGTGACTCTCGCTTTAGCGCGGCGCACATTCGTTTTAAACAATAAGCAAGAGCTTCACAAGTGGATGGCGGGTGATTTTCCAAACGTAGCTCTCGCCCCAGCGCGGCGCACATTCGCTTTCAAGAGTTTCACGGATTGAAGGCGGCTCCTTTTCAACATGTGGATATCGCCTTAGCGCGGCCTGCATTCGTTGCAACACGTTGCACGAGCTTCATGGGTTCCAATCACCAGCGTGTCGGGCATGGCGTTTTCCCCAAACATAAAATACAGGGTTATGCGGGTGCAACAGTTATGTTGGCTCGCTGTGTTGAAGCCCCAGGAAAGTTGTTCTGGCAACATCCAGGATTGTCAAGACGCAGCAGTCAGCTTGATCCGTGGCGTTGGAATCCCGAGGGTAATGCTTTGGCATGCTTCGTGGTCTTCAAACGGTTGTCCTCCAAAGGGGCAGTTCCTTCCATGGAAATGAACCGCTGTAGGGGCCTGAGGAGAGGGAACTTGGTCGGAGGCTAGACTCCAACATCGTTGATGACTCTGGGGTTTGCACTGGTCCTCCTCCTCCTCCTCCTCCTCCTCCATCCCTCCCCCCCTGCCCCCCCCTCCCTCACTCCCTTCTTCCCTCTCTCCCTCCTTCCCTCCCTCCCCCCTCCTCCCATCTCCTTCCTCCGTCCCCCCTGATCCCTCCAACCTCCTCACTCCCTCCTTCTGCCGCATCCCTGGTCCCTCCCCCTCCTCCCTCCCCCCGTCTCCCTCCTGCCTTCCTCCCTCCTCCCTCTTCCCTCCTCCCGCATCCTCCTGGTCCCTCGTCCTTCTCCTCCTCCCTCCTCGTCCACCTCCCTCCACCTCCTCCTCCTCCTCCTCCTCCTCCTCCTCCTCCACCGCCTCCGCCTCCTCCTCATCTTTTCTTTACGTTCGACCGACCTGCGCGTGACCGATGTTGCGTTTGCGCCCGCGTGAAACATGCAAACATGCAGGTGGACGACTCGGCGCAAAAAGACCTGGCGGGCAGCGCAGAAAATTAACTAGGTGAAGAAGTGGGTAAGACGAGCAAGGAGAGTAGGCGCCCGCCAGGTCCGCGAGGTGGGCTCTGACCTCACTGGCCAGTCCTCCTCCTCCCTCTCACTCCCATCACTGCTCTCGCCTCATCTTCCCCCATCCTCGTCCATCTCCTTCGTCCACCCTTGGCCTCTTCCTCTTCCTCATCCTGCTCCTGCTCCTGCTCCTCCTCCTCATCATCCTTCGTTTCCTCCTCCTCCTCCCCTTTCCTCCTCATCTTTCCTCCTCCTCCACCTCATCCTCCTCCTCCTCCTCCTCCTCCTCGTCACTTCTCACCTTCCTCCCCCCTCCTCCTCCTCCTTGGTCCTCCTCCTCCTCCTCCTTATTCCTCTTCTCTCCTCCTTCCTCCTCCTCCTCCTCCTCCTCCTGCTCCTCCTCCTCTTCCTCCTCCTCCTCCTCCTCCACTTCTTTCCTCCTTCCTCCTCCTTCGCCTCCTCCTCCTCCTCCTCCTCTTCTTCCTCCTTCCTCCTTCCTCCGCGTCTTCCTCATCTTGCTCCTCCTCCTCCTTCGTTTCCTCCTCCTCCTCCTCCGCCTCCTCCTCCTCCGCCTCCTCCTCCTCATCCTCCCCTTCTCCTCATCCTCCTCCTCCGCCTCCTCCTCTCTCTCTCTTCCTCCTCCTCTTCCTCCTCCTCCTCCGCCTCTTCCTCCTCCTCCTCCTCCTCCACCTCCTACTCCTCCTCCTCCCCCTCCTCCTTCCCCTCCTCCTCTCAATCCTCCTCCTCCTCTTCCTCCTCCTTGTCGTCCCTCCTCCCCCAGGAGGTATCGCCCGATGTGTTTTGGCCCCGGGATCCCTGGCGGGTCGATCTGGTCCGAGACATGTCGCTACCAGATTCGGTCGAGAGCAGGTTTTGTTTCGCGCCGCACCTCCTCGTCCATCTCCAACTCACATGTTCCTCCTCGTCCTCCTCGTCCTCGTCCCTCTCCTCCTGCTCTGCCCCTCTGTTTTCTGCCTTCTCCCCCCTGCTGGTCCCTCGTCCTCATCCCTCTGCTCCTCTTCTGCCCCTCCATTTTTCTCTTTCCCTCCAGCATCCATCCTCCATCCTCCGTCCCTCATCCTGCGTCCCCCATCCCCCACGTGCTTGCAAGTGCGCTCTTGCCTCCCCCTCTGATATCCCCACTGAATCCCTTTCGCTACCGACTCCCCCCGACCACCGCTCAGAGATAATTCCCGCCAATGCTTGGGAGAACAGCAAAACATGACGTCCTCCAATGCTTAGGAGAATAGCGAAGCACGAGCCCCACCACTGCTGAGGCTTCGGATGATATCAGAGATAAGCACTGTAGAAAGAGCGTCTTGCAAATATGTCAATACGATGTAAAATCAGAGGCAGCACCGAGTCCGTGACAGCAATTTGGCGTGGGTGGCCGCATTGGCGGCTGGGGAGCGCGCGCACCAAGTGACGGGTACCGTCGAACCCCGGTCACCACCTAGACAAATACCGGCAGTGCCGGCGCCATCGCATGTGTGCCCTCTCCTCCACGCCTCCCCCCGTCCACACGCCCACGGCCACAGAGGAAGGCCAAGTCACTGACGCCGTCGCCGTCGAAGAGTCGGGACCAGGCGCGCGGTGCAACAATCGTGCTTCCAAAACGAGCGCTGCATGAGGGACGACAGAGCCCTCTCTGGCCACGGCGAGCCGCGGCCACGAGCAGGTTATCCGACCCAGGCCGAACGGCCCGAGCACTGAGGAAACAGAGATTCAGAGGTGAGCGACGTTGTGGGCCCGCTTCTGGGCCCCTCGGGGGCCGTTTCGGGTCTCGGGGGTCCTCTTGAGGCGGAAAGCTCGAAATGTCACTTCGAGCTTCCCCTCTTCGGCCGCTTTTGGGGCCCCCCTGGGCCATCATGGGCGTTTCTTGGGCCGTCGTGGGGCCTTTTTGGTTTTTTCTGGGCCATCCTGGGGGTTGATTGGGCCGTCGTGGAGCGATCTTGGGGCCTCTCGGGCAATCTTGGTCGCTGTTGAAACCGCAGAGGCGACCATGCTACTTAAGCAGGTTTCCCCAAAAATGCTTGCACGCAGGGGTGCGTACTTTTCTTCTGAGGAATTTGCCTTGGATATCGGTCTGGCGGCTCTGCTCTCGCCATGTCCGCCCCGTCGCCGCCTCGTCGCCGCCAGTCATATGGGCCTGCTTGTCGGTCTGACGGCTCCGTGCTCGCCATCGCCGCCCCGTTGCCGCCTTGCCGCCGCCAGTCGTCTGGGCCTGGGTGGCGGTCTGGCGACTCCGTGCTCGTCGTCGCCGCCTCGTCGCTGCCCCGCCGCCGACCAGCCGCCGCCCAGAGGGTACAGCGAAGATTGCACCACATAGACTACACACCGTAACTAGATTGCACAACGTAGATTGCACAACGTTTTGTTCCATGTCGGTTCTCTTTTCTTACAAAGAGATTGGTTCGACCCCCCCCTCCGGACTGATCGATCCCCCGGGAACCGATGCAAGACATCAAACCAGTATCGCCCCCCCTCGCTCCGCTCGCAAAAAATGGTATGCGCGCTCGTTTATCACAAATTCGGTTAAGCGTATTTTGCAACAGGGTCGTGACGAGGTGCACACGCGCGCGTCGTCCCGCGCGCATGCCTAAATCAGTCAAAAACAATCGTCTTCGAAAGGATTTCAAAATCGAATGTCCCAAACACATGTTTTTTATTACAAATAGGGCCTCGGAACAAGGGTGTTCAGCAAAAACATGCGCGCGCTCTTGTGAATTCCCAACAAAACCATCAGCATTCAACATGCCGACCGCATGCTACCAAATGGGCTTCGCGCGCGCATGTCGGAATCATTCGGGCGTCCTCTGCGCGGGTGCGGGGGTGGCAAGATCCGTGTCACATGAAACCATGCGGGCCACTCTCGCACGCTTGCCGCGCGCGCATTTCGAACTCCTTCCAAAACCTTCATCACCGACGCGAAAACGCCGTCATCGTCGCCGGCGTGATCAGCATCGGCGAACGTCACTGGCTGCCCCGCCGTCGCTGTCAGTATCGTCGCCAGCATCGCTACTCTCATCATCGTTCCTGCCGTTGTCGACGTTGCCATGGTACCGCGCCCGCCCATGTCGCCGACTCGCATTGTAGTGCCTGCTGGGATTTGCCGACCAGTCAGCGCCACCAAGCTAGCGTCGGTCGCGCCAAACTAGCTGGCCGCTGCGCGCGCAAGCATGCGCGGGCTAGCGCGGCCGCAGAGATGCACCAGCCAACACCAAGCACTCATCGCAATCGTTTCCGCATGGGGTTTGCAAACCAAGTTGCGGGTGGGTGGGTGGGATGTTTGCGCGAGCAGTGGAGTGGACAATTTCAAATTGAGCATTGGTGAATTGCACCACACAGGCCGCACCACATGATTTTCACAACAGCTACGGCACCACGCAGGTTGAGCCACGTCAATTGCACCACATGGATCACAACACATTGGACCACGTAAGTTGCACCCACATAGACTGCAACGCGTATATATATATATATATAAACACATTTACACATGTATATACACATACATGTACACATACATTTATATTTGTATGCAGATATACGGCACCACCGAACTTGTACCGCGTTTGTGCCACCACATATGTTGCACCACGTAGGCTACACCATACACGCGTATGTCTATATAATCACATTACGTGCGTGTATATATAGGTCGAAATCTATACGTTGTACCACGTCTGTCACACCACACGTATTGCGCACCACGAGGTTTGCACACCATGTATTGCACAACGCCGATTTCACAGCAGATCTTGCACAACATATGCTGCACTACATAGACTGCACCAGATGTACTACTCCACAAAGATTGCTACCACGTATATCTCACCACAAGGATGGTTCTAGCTAGATTGCACAACACATGCTTCCATAGACACACTGGTTGGGGTCCACGCCAGCTAACACACGTCGTTTTCCAACTGAGTGGGGCGAAGGTTGCCTCTGGGGGCGTTCTTGGAGGTCCTCTTGGAGCAGTCGTGGGGCATCGTGGAGGACACTTGGGCAGTCTTGAGGCCATCGTGGTGTTGGAACTCTCGGGCGAGTTGGAACCCAGCTTGAGCCAGCTAGGTTACTCCGGCGACAAGTCACTCCACCGATAAGTCACTCCAACGTGTAGCCGACCCGCTGAGGCAGCGGCTCAGCGAAGCGCACAGCCTCCCGCTGCGCCCGCTGCACCCGCTGCACCTGCTTGATGTGCGGGCTGCACGCGCTGCTGCGAGGAGCCACGGGCGGCAGCTTGCTGCTGCACAGCGCTGCGGCAGGGGACTGGGGGGCGAAGGAAAGGAGCGTTCCCCCTCCTCCTCCGCCTCCTCCTCCTCCTCCTCCCCCCGTCTTTCTCCTCTCTCCTCCTCCTCCTCCTCCTCCTCCTCCTCCTCCTCCTCCTCCTCCTCCTCCTCCTCCTCCCCCTCCTCCTCCTCCTCCTCCTCCTCCTCCTCCTCCTCCTCCTCCTCCTCCGCCTCCCCCCCCCCTCCTCCTCCTCCTCCTCCTTCCTCCTCCTCCTCCTCCTCCTCCTCCTCCTCCGCCTCCTCCTCCTCCCTCCTCCTCCTCCTCCTCCTCCTCCTCCTCCTCCTCCTCCTCCTCCTCCTCCTCCTCCTCCTCCTCCCCCCTCCCCCCTCCTCCTCCCCTCGCCCTCCCTCTTCTGCCTCCTCCTCAATTTCTTCCTCCCCCTCCTCCTCCTCCTCCTCCTCCTCCTCCTCCTCCTCCATTTGGCGACTGGTGCCTGGAGGCGAAAGGATCCGTCGGATGCCGCCCTCCTCCTCCAGCTCTTCTCCTCCTCTCCTCCATCCCTCCCACGGCCGCGACGGCGCGGGAGAGGGCGCCGAGCCCACGCTCGCCGAGGCGCGAGAGCTCCGCCGCCAGCCAGGCATGCGGATGCCTTCCCCGGCCACTCCGCAGGAGGGAGGGAGCGAGAGGGGAAGAGGGAGGAAGGACGGAGGGAGGAGGGGGGCAGGGAGGGGGGGGAAGGAGAGAGGGAAAAGGACAGAAGGGGGAGAGAGGCGCCAGGGAGGGCGGGAGAAAAGGAGGAAGGAAAGGGGGATGGAGCGAGGGGGGCGACAAGCTAGGTGCGCAGGAGTCTTATATGACGTCCTACTCCTCCATCCCATCCCCTACCATGGCGTAGACCTCTCTATTCGCACCGTCGGATGTCGAGCAGGGCAATGATCCCGAGAGCGCACGAGATGCATAGTAGTGCACGAGTAGTGCACGGCGAAGAAAGATCACGGCAGAGCGTAACAAGTCTTAGCATGGTGTGGCATTGCGTAGCGACGCGTTGCACCGCAAAGCGTGGCATCGCAGAGGGGCGCGTAAAACGAGAAAACGCTGTAGCGGGAACACGATGTGGAAGATCCGCAACATAGAAATCAGGTCAGCGCTGCAGCGGCAGTATCATTGGGAATGACCGAGAGCACGAACAGGAAGCCAACGCTGTAGCGCGAGCGCCAATCTGGAAACACCAGAAACGTTCGGATGGGTAAAAGACAGATCCACCTCTCATGATATGAAAGGACCGGGATCCAGAAAATGGAGCCAAAGCTGTAGCGGGAGCGCCATGCTGGAAGCACCGGAAACGCTCGGGCTGCAAGAACACTTCAGATCGACCACTCTGTAGTGTTACGAAGGAGCGAGGGCCAGAACATGGAGCCAACTCTGTAGCGGGAGAGCCATTCTAAAAACACAGAAAGCAATCGGATGGGAAAAACACATGATCGAACACCTTTGGGGGATCCTATCTTCTCTCTGTCAAATTCGCCGGCCCGACGAGCCAGAGGCGTGCTACGATCTCCGGTAACTGCTTTACAATAATTCTACTTAGCGCGCGCGGGGCGGCCCTTGGGGGTCCCCGGAAGAAAAATACTCCGGGCGAAGCCTGGGCGCTGCGGATCAGAGATGGTTTTCCTCCTGGGCGCCGCCCTCGGGGCCGTCCAGAAGCCCTAAGAAAGGCCAAGAGGCCGCCAAGAGCCCCTCGAGATGGTACAAGAGACCTCCGAGATGCCACAAGATCGCTCCAAGACGCACAAGATGCCCCCAGGACGGCCCAACACGCCCCCCAGAGCATTATCAAGAGGGCCCCATGAGGCACAAATCATTGCTTTTTCCTAAGTTTGGGAGATTTTGGCGTTTCCACATTTTCGGCTTCCCGATACCCCAAGACGGCACAAGAGGCCCCCAAGACCGCCCCAAGAGGGCCCAAGAGGCCCCCGAGAGGCCCCCAGTAGTACTCCAAGACGGCCCCAAGAGGGCCCAAGAGGCCCCCAAGAGGCCCCCAAGAGGACTCCAAGACGGCCCAGCAGGGCTCCGAAACGGCCCAAGAGGCTTCCAAGACGGCACCAGGAACGCCCCAAGAGAGGTCCCAGGGGGGAACACGAGTCAACATTTCGAGCTCCCCGCCATAAGAAGACCCCAGGAGTCCCCAAGAGGCCCATAAGAGACCCCAAGACGCCCCCAACAGGCCCCCAGGTGGCCCCCAAGAGGCCCCCAAGCGGCCCCAGGAGGGCCCCAAGAGGCAAAATTAATGTTTGTTTCTTTCCTCTGAGGTTTTGGAGAGATTTCGACGTTTCCAACTTTTGCGGTTTCCCGAAACCCCACGACGGCCCAAGAGGCCTTCAAGGAGGGCCCAAGAGGGCCCAAGAGGCCCGGGCCCGAAACGGCCCAAGAGGCCTCCAAGACGGCTCAAGAAGGCCCCCACAAAGGTCCCAGGGGGGAAACGAATCAAGGTTTCGAGCTCTCGGCCCTAAGAAGGCCCCAGGAGTCTCCAAGAGGCCCCTAAGAGATCCCAAGACGCCCCCAACAGGCCCTCAGGAGGCCCCAATAGGCCCCCAAGCGGCCCCAGGGCGGCGTGTCCACCATTTCGGCTTCCCGAACCCCCAAGACGACCAAAGAGGCCCCCAAGACCGCCCCAAGAGGGCACAAGAGGTCCCCAAGAGGCCCCCAAGACGGCCGAAGAGGGCTCCGAAACGGCCCAAGAGGCTGCAAGACGGCCCTAACAACGCCCCAAGAGAGGTCCCAGGGGGCGAACACGAAACCATCAGGAATCCCCAATAGGTCCAAAAGAGGCCCCAAGAGGCCCCCAACAGGTCCTCAGGAGGCCTCCAAGAGGCCCCCAAGCGGCCCCAGGAGGCCTCCCAAATGCCTCTCCGAGCACACAAGCAAGTGCCAACGACCCGACGCGTGCAAGAGTCCCCACGAGGCCACCAAGAGGCCTCCTGGAAAAGTCCCCATAGGCAAAACGCCTCCAGACGGCCCGCGACGCGTGCAAGACTCTCCCAGCGGACACCAAGAAGCCTCACATGCCGAACGCAAAGCCTGATAAAAAAAAAGCCGCCGCTCCTGCAGCTTCGCACCGCAAGAGACCACTCGGTCAGTCGACAACGGCACGCAGTTATGGGCTGGCGGAATGAGCGAAGCGATTCTATCACACTGCGTGGAGGGGGCAGGCAGCGACTTCGGGGCATTCGGGGGAGAGAGGAGAGCAATATTCATATTGTGTGATTGTGGAGGGAGAAACGGGAGGTCACGACAAAAAACAGGTCGTAACGTGAGTCGGATCGGACTGCATCGACATGGAATCGAGATCGAACGGGACTGGATGCGACAGGATGCACGGAAACGCCTTCCGAGCATGAGGCCGCATCGGACAAGGGGAATACCGGAATCGATACGGATCGGGCCAGCAGCCGATGTCAAATCGGACCGACCGCATCGTAGGTGTGCGCAGCAGGCCGACAGCCGTTAAGGAATCGGAAGCGGAGTGGACGCACGTGCCCTGCTTCTCCTTCGACGATGGCGACGATGGCGACGAAGACGACGATCTCGACGACGACGCCGACGACATTGCCGCGGCGGGCGGCGCCAATCCTTCGTCGACGTGATGAGCACGTTCTCTGGCTTCAGGTCCCTGAACACCATGCTCCTCGGCGGGCCTCCCCCCTAATCTGGATGAGAGAAAGAGGAGCAGGAAAGGCAGGAGAAGGATACCAACAGTGCTCCCGTTGAGCCTGCATGCGGAAGATTAGGACGCAGCTTCCTTTGGCAAAGGTCCATGCCCTCCTGGGGAGGGCTTGGAAGCGACCTCGCTGCGGTGACGGCTCTGTAAGACAAGCCGGCAGAGCTAGAGGAGAAGGAACTCGAAGATTCCTCGCGGTCTGGGAGGGGCGCAGGCAGTGAGCGACTGCCCAGAGCTCGTGCGATGCCCACTGCGCTGCCTGGCCGACGCACCTCGCGCACGCACGAGACAATTGCAGGGACGGGGAGAGGGAGCCACCTCAGGAGGAGGAAGCGAGGAGGAGTAGGAGGAGGAGGAGGTGGAGGAGGAGGAGGGGAAGCCCTGCTCGACCCGATCCGCCCACCTGGAGCGCCAGGCAGGGGTGAAGGAGGCGGGAGAAGAGAGAAAGGGAGAGAGGGAGACTACTGGAGCCGAGGGACGGGGAAGCGGCGCTCGTTGCCGTGCCCGGCACTTCGATATCGGCTTGGACAAATGCTCCCCAGAGCTTCGGCGCGACCTTGCCCCTGCCCATGCCCGGGGGAGGGAGGGGGAGGGAAAAGGATGCCCCCCCCTCCTTCCCCCTCCTCCCTCTCCCTCCCCCTCCGGGGGGGCACGAGGAGGATGAGGGGGCGGTAGGGGGGGGATGGGGAGGGAGCCCAAAGCCTCAAACGTGGCCTCAAGACAGCCCTGAGTAACTAGGCTGCCGCATCGAATGATCCCCGACTGCGTGTGTGACTGCCTCTCGTGCCTGCGCAGGCCGGCCCCAAGGCTCGGTTTGACGGCCGCAGAACCCCCCCGTGGGGGAGGAGGAGAGGGAGGAGGAGGAGGAGGAGGAGGAGGAGGAGGAGGAGGAGGAGGAGGAGGAAGAGGAGGAGGAGGAGGAGGAGGAGGAGGAGGAGGAGGAGGAGGAGGAGGAGGAGGAGTGGTTGCCATGCTCGCTCCCCGCGCCTCCCTGGCAGCGGCCCACTCGCCCGGGCACCTGCCGCGACGGGGCCGGCGCCGGGCCCCGCCGCCTCTCGGGCGGCCGCCCCTCCTCGCGCCCCGCCTCCCCGTGTGTGCGCCGCCGTCGGCGCCTGCGCGTCCCCGACCCACCCCACCTTGCCGTCGCTCGGACGTCCATGTCCCCTGCGTTTTTCGTTGTGTTGCGTTTATTTTTTGTTGCTCGATGGTCCAGGATGGTCCTGAAGGGTCCTCGCCGAGAAAAAAATCACACGTCTGAGTGATGGCAGGCCACCGTGCATTCTCTTGCGTGGCCGGGTGCGCCACCAGCTCCGATCCGGCTCCGCCGGCCACCCGCCTCGCGTGTGCTCGCACCGCGCTCCCCTGGCGCGCCGCGCGCTCCTCCCTCTCCTCTGCCGCAGCCAGTTGCCCCGTCCTCGCCCCTCGCCCTGCTCTGTCGCCTCGGGCCTCCAGACCTGCTTCCCCGGCCCCCATCGTCCGGTTCCTCCTGATCTTCTTCACCCTTCTCATGCTCCTCTGTTTCCTCCTCCTCCTCCTCCTCCTCCTCCTCCTCCTCCTCTCTTCCTCCTCGTCCTCCTCGTCCTCCTCGTCCTCCTCGTCCTCCTCCTCCTCCTCCTCTCTCCCTCCTACGTTGTCCTCTTCCCTCCTCTTCTTCCACACGGCCCTCATCCTGCCTCTTACTCCTGCATGCCCCCTCCTCCAGCATGCTGATCATCCATTCCCCTCGAGGGGAAGCAGGAGGTTCCTCCTGACTCCCCCCTCCTTCTGACCATCATCTCTCCCTTGTCCTCATCCTCCTTGTCGTTGTCCTCACACTCCTCCTGTCTCTCCTTGTCTCTCCTCCCTCGTTCCCACCCCCATCCTCAGGCATCTGTAAGGCCTTGAGAGCCTCGCCGAGACCGATGCCAAGCGCCCCCCAGGCAAGGCAGGAGAAAGGGGCAGAAATGGCCCCTGCGAAGAGCTAGGAAGGGCCACCACACAGACATGTCCTCCTGCAGGCGGATGTTGGAAGAAAATCAAATCATATTCCAAACACACACACCCACACACAATAGCATAGTCAAACACACACACACACACAAAAAGCATATGTAGTCAAGCACACACACACAAACACACGAACATTAGCATATTCTAAAAGCATAGTCAAACACACACACACACAAACACACACACACACATACACAGATGCACGCATACACACACACACACGCACACACACACACACACCACACACACACACATACACACACACACACAGTGCACCTGCAGGTTGAGCTGCCGCGCCCGGGAAGGGAAAGGTTGACGAAGCGATGCATCCTCGTCACCTCTCCCCTTCCTTCATCCTGGTCCTAGTCATCGTCCTCGTCCCACTCCTCCTCCTCCTCCTCCTCCTCCTCCTCCTCCTCCTGCTCCGCCTCCTCCTCCTCCTCCTCCTGCTCCTCCTCCTCCTCCTCCTCCTCCTCCTCCTCCGTCTCCTTCCCCTCTTCAGCCCTTTGCCGCGGAGGTGGATAGAGCGTTCCTATTGTGCAGGTGCTCCAGCGCCAGCATGACGCATGCGGTGTAGCGCCCCGCGATGTCCACCTGGCCAGCACCCAGAAGCAGGAGTAACCAGTAGGAGAAGATCACCCTCTCCTCCTCCTCATCCTCCTCCCCCTCCTCGTCCTCCTCCTCATCCTCATCCTCCATCCTCCTCACCCTCACCCTCATCCTCCTCCTCCTCCTCAGCCTCCTCCTCCTACACCTCTCCTCAGCGTCCATCCTCCTCATCTTTCGTCTCTCTTCCGCCTCCTCCTTCTCGCCCCCTGCTCATCCTCCCTCTCCTCCTCGTCGTCCACCTCCTCCCTCCTCCGCTCTCCCCTCCACTCTCTATTTCCCCATCCTATCCTCCCTCCTCCTCTCTGCGAGCATGTGGAGAAGGAGGCAAGAATGCGGACAGACAAGCAGAAGAGCAGAATCCGAGAGGAGGAGATCTAGGGGGCAAACAAACCTACCTCGCTCTTGACCACCCTCGCTTCCAAGAGATGCCGAGCGATGCTAAACTACGGCCTGCACTGGTCAGGCCGCTTGACGAGGAGGCGCGTGGTATGACGTGGTTTTGCCTGGAAGCGAAAGCGGGGTAGGTAATTCATGCTCTGAAGATCTGATGCGCCGCCGGCCCCGCGACGGCGCCTGCCGGGGACCCCAACGAGTGCGGCAGACCGCCCCGTCGTGCGCATCGTGAGAGATCGGGGCTCTCTGCGAGCCGGCGGGTCCGGCAACTGCAGCGGCCGCGGCGGCCGCTGCGGAGCGCTCCGGAACACCCCGAGAGCGTTCCGAAGCGCTCCGGAGCGATTCGACCAAACGCAGGAGTGACCCTGCGCAAGAGTGGCCCTTGGTGCGCGGTTCACTGGGGGCCGCGGGGGGACCCCACGCGAGCGCGCAGGACGCTCACGCCGCATCGCGGTCGGCGATCTGGGGGCCCCACTGGGGCCGGCACAAAAGGTCACTCTGGCGAAAGGTCACTCTTACGTTTAAGTCGGGCCTGTCCCCCTTCAGGGGGATTTTCGACGAAAAAATAAAAATACCCCCAAAATGCACCAAAAAGGTAAAACAAATGCTCCAAAAATAGTCCCCAGACTATTTTTGTAATATTTTTTCACTATTCTTGGGGTATTTTTCGTATGTTTCGTCGAAAATCCCCCTGTAGGGGGACAGGCCCGACATAATCTTACGTGTCGTCGAGCGCTGTATCCGGGGATCCCGGGCCTGCTCGGCGGCGAGCTCGGGCGCCGCAGGCCGGCTTCGGGCGCGGGCGAGGCGGGAGAAAAGCTGGAGAAACGCCGCCCTGCACACGCTCGCGGAGTGCTTCGGCGGGGGAGCCCGCGCCTGCCCGGGTCTGGGGGCGTTCCTGGGCCCCGTCCCGGGGCGCGCGTCAGACGACGGGTCCCTGGGCGGACCCCGCCTCGGCGACGGGGGACCCCCTCGGAGGGCCAGCGCGAGGAGCATCGAGCTGCGCACTCCCCGCTCGTCCCCCCCCGCAGCCGAATACGCCTCGCGGCCTGTTATGCGCGACGAGTCGTCGTCATCCCCCCAGCGCGTCGCAGCCTGGGAGAAAGGCGCATCTCTGGCCCCGGGAGCCCCAGAGAAGGACGGACGCGCCCAGAAGCGTAGACGAAGAGGCTAGCTCGCTCTCGCAATTCGCTCTCTCGAGCCCCACGCATGCTGATGTGCGCGTGCGTCCGTATTTTCCCGCTCTTGACTCGCGCCCTCGCGGGTGGCCCAGAACCGTCAAAGGCCTGGCTGTCCCTCCGGCGCGTTGGCACCCTCCTCATCACTCGTACCCCGCGTTGCCTTTCTCACTGCCTTGCCATCCGTCATCCTCGTCATTCCCCTCGCCCCCTTCTTCATCATGTTTTTCCTCCACCCCTTCCGCGGCCATCTTCCGCCGTGCACCCTCCTCCCCCCAACCCGTCGTCCTCGTCCTCTCGTCCTACACCTCCCCCCGATTTTCCTTTTCACTTTTCGTCTCTCCATCCGCATCCAAACTTCGTTGCTTCCCCTCTACTTCTCATATTACACTGTCCTACTTGATCCTCACTTCTCCTCCTCGTCCTCCAACTCCAACCCCCCCTCCTCCTCCTTCTGCTCCCGCTCCTCCTCATCCTTGGCCCTGCTCATCGCAGCTCCTCCGTGTTCGTCGCTCCTCCTCGTCGCTCCTCCTCGTCGCTCCTCCTCCTCCTCCTCCTCCTCCTCCTCCTCCTCCTCCTCCAGCCAGCCTTATCTTCCGTCTCCGCCACCCCACCTTCTCCCCCGACCTCCGCAGTTCCAATCCCCCTCCCCGCCCTCCGACCTCCCCCTGAACCCCTTGCACTGCCACCCTCCAGCGGCTACGGCGGCGGCGACGACGGCGGCGCCGCCGCGCCCGCGCCGCTGCCCTGGCTGAGGGCACACGTTCAGGGGGAACTGGCTCTCAAGGGGGGGCAAAGTCGAGCTGGAACGGTGATGCACCGCCGATGCATCGACGACAGGCTCTTGATAGCAAATCCACAATCCACACGTCGGACGCTCCTGGGCGGGGTGGGGTATATCTGGCCCCCGAGCGGCCATCCATGGACGAGTGCGCGTCGATGCATCACCCCCAGAGTCTGTCTCTCCCAAACCGTTGCCCCTGAGAGGGCCGCTGAGAGCCGCCCAGGACTTCTGGGCCAGCCTCGTTCGGCGGTGGACAAAACTCCCTTTAGCAAACCTCCCCTTAGTGAAACGCGCCTGGGACCGAAACCGACGGACCTGGACCCGCAAAAATGACGGCCGCGACGCCCCCTCGCGAACCGAGAACGGCCAATTCCTTAATCGACGTGTCAGGGTAGGAGGTCTGTCCAACCCCGACTCGTGGGGGCCGACGCGGCGCGCTGCGCGCGGCGGAAGCGCCACCGGCAGGCCCAACGGCTCCAGGTCCCGGTCCGGCTCCTGCTCCGCGTCGGCGCCCCTGCCCTGGCCGGGCCGATCAGGCGCCAATGACGAGCACGACACGGCGAGTATACGGGGACGCCGAACCACGCCGGACGACGGACGAGGACGAGCGACGGCTGACGGGCGACGACGACGACGACGACGACGACGACCACGAAGACGGCTCGCGACCAGCGGCCGGCGACAAACGACGACGAGAGGGTGAAGGACGAGGAGGAGGAGGAGGAAAACTTTCCTCGACAAGAGAAAAAAGACGTCAGCAAAGAGAGAATCCTCGCTCGTGACATACGCCCTCGACCCGCCCCTCCAAGGCCCCTGGGGCCGCAGGGCGGAGGCAGGCGCACCCTGGATCCCAGACCCCCGACGCCACTATTCTTGCCACGACGCGGGCCACGGCGGTCTGGGCCTCTGCCTGGGGGCCAGCTCGTCCTCGTGTCGCATCGCCTGCGCCATCCGAGCTGCCTGCACAGACACAAAAACAAAAAACAACAAAACAACACAACACACACACACACACAAAAAAACACACAAACAAAACACAACAACACAAAAAACACACACAAAAACACCAAAACACACAAAAACACACACACAAAAAAAAAAAACACAGAGCGGCGCTTTCACACCACGTGGCAAGCACCGGGACGCCTGCTGCTCAAAGTAGTGACCAAAAGAGCTCGGCACACCATGCCGCAGAGCAGGCCTCGCTGAGCCCGCTTGTGGTGGAGGCCCTAGCCGCGCTCGGCGGGAGCGTGCAGCAGCTCGTTGAGGGGCCGCTGGAAGACAGCCGCTACCAAGCTGCGGCGGCCGAGCCTGACCGAGCGGCCCACAGCGTGAATGTCCGAGGCCTGCCGGGCCGCTTCCTGCGCCTCGAGGCGGACGAAGGCCCGCGAAAACTGGTTGATGTCCCAACGGTCGCCCTGCTCGTCACGCAGCGTGAACCGGTCGTCCAAGCTCCAGCCGACGCGCTGCAGCGTGAGCACCAGCGCCGTGATCGGGTCGCTGCAACACGCCCACGGGAAGCGCTTCGTGGCCAGCTGCAGTGCGCTATTTAATAGCACCTGCAGCAGGGACCGCTGGACGACGCCGTTCCAGACCATCTCGGCAGACGTCTGCATGGCCAGCGACGTCACGAGCACGAAAAGCTCGCGCCTCCGACCGGCACGCCAACTGGCCCTGGCTATAGCCCAAGGGAGGCCCCGCGAGGGAGGCGCCCCTCTGCGCGGAGCGCGGCAGCCCACAGCCCTTTGAGCTTGCCACTCGGCACGCCCCCCAGCGCCACCGCGGTGGGACCAGCGCGGTGCGCCGGCGCGATCGGGGCGCCTGCCCGGCGGAGCTGCTCCAGGCGTGCGCCGCGAGCCTGCGATGGTGCAAACCGCTGACTCTGTGCCCACTCGCCGCAGGCGCTCGGTCGTCGCGTCGCCTCCCGAGTCGCGATGGGACTGCGACCGCTGCTCCAAGCTAAGGTCCCAGCGCTCGCAAAGCGCCTCCGCGAGGACCGGGGAATTGGGAAGGAAACCGGCGTTGCGGCCAGCGACGGGCAAGCCCAGGGCCGCGACGTCGTGCTGGACAGGCTGTTAGCCCCGCGCCAGCTGCTGCGCGACCGTTCTCTCTCCGCCGACCCCGTGGAGAGAGGCATCGTCGATGTCGTTCTTGATGTTGTTTGGGAAGCGCGCCGCTGCACGCTTGAGCACCGCCAGGAACATAAGGCGGGCCAGCGACGTGGCGCGAGAGCAACCAGATCTGACCCCACCCTTCACGATCGGCTCACGGTTGACAGCTGGCGCGCGCGGTAGCAGCAGCACTCGCTGGCGCGCGCGGTAGCAACAGCACAAGCACAGCAAGAGCCCGAAGTCGAGAGGAGGAGGAGGAGGAGGAGGAGGAGGAGGAGGAGGAGGAGGAGGAGGACTGTGAGGAGGGCGTCCTGGCGGTCAGGGGAAGCAACGGCAACGATCCAGCTCCCCAGACGCCCCACGCGCGACCGCACCGGAGCTGCGGCAAGTCCCCGCCTGGCCGACGTGGGCCCTGAGCTCAGGGAGCCCCAGCAGGGCAGCGACGTTGGGAATTCGGGTCGACTCGGGACTTCGCGCCGAATCGGAAGATTCGGGAATCCGGTCAGCACCGAAGCAGGAATTCGGGCCGACTCGGGATGTACATCGCAGCGGGCTGTACATCATATTATATATCTGCTCGGAGCCGAGCCCGAAACGGACGCGGCCGCACGAGGAGGCGCAGCGGCGCCATGCGAGCACGGGGCCGCAGCAGGTCGTCGGCACATCGGCATCGAGTCGGATGGGGCCGGCGTGATTCGGCGTCGAACTGTCGGATTTTTTCGGAAACCCTGAGCCCAGAAACGTTTTCATCTCTCGGGGCGCATGTTTCACTTCCGCCACCTTCCGCCGCCCTTCCGCCGGCTTCCGCCGGTGGAGGCGGTCTCGTTTTGCTTCGGCCGACCTTCCGCCGCCCTTCCGCCGCCTTCCATGGCTGCAGAGATGACAACTCCTCCCATCCCCGAAGGCAAGGCCCTTTTTTTTAAAGCCCCAATTGGATCGGTCGAACCGCACTGGGCCCCAAACAAAAACCCAGGCGCCCAGACAACTACAGGAGCATGCCCCCCCCCAAAAAAACGCGAGGCCGCCCTCACGCCACGAACGCTCGCAGAGGGCGCCCGAGCGAAAACCCGTGTGAACTCGTGCCCTCGCGTGCAAGTTGGAGGCTTGGAGAGTGGTACCAACACCAACTCGTGGGGCTGCATCTACCGCAGAATGATGATGTTGGTGCTGGTGGTAATCGTTCGGCCACCTAGGAAGCCCGAACACTGCCAACATCACCGATCTCGGAATCAGCTTCCATCGGTGGAGGCAACCAGCGGTAACGGTACTGGTTCAAACCTGTAGGCCTCCGGGTACATCTTTGCTTTGGAACTGAGATCGGCGGCGATCCCGTGAGACGGGGCGGGCCTTCTCAGAAGGCTCGGAAGTCCCCTAGCATCCTGTATCATGCTTTGAGGCTTCCCCGAAAACGCAGACAGCTTGTCACAAGGCGCGAGGGCTTCAGAGAAGTCCCGCAGCCTTCTGAGGAGGCCGTCTCCCTCCTCGCTCTCCCACGCTCGCCCGCTGCCGATGGAGCGGCCACGCGACTCGTTCCTTCTTGAACGACCTCCGCTCTCGGCGGCTCCGGCAACTGTCGACCCCGCCCTCCGTTTGGATCAGCGACTCCGATTGGTGTGGTTTGCAACGGGTGTGGTTTGCAACTGGCACCCTGGAGGGCACCCTGGGCGGCCGGCGGGAACCTCGCTCTACAGTCGGGCCGCTGAAAGAAGGAACGCTAAACAAGGAACGAAGCCCCTTCTTGGCCCTGTGAGCGCCTCCGTGCCCCAGGAGGGCAAGAGGAACAGCACTGGAGGAACCGAAGGAACATCGAGCCCCTTCCGAACCCAAACTCTTCCTTATTTCAGCGCCTCGAGTGCAGTTCTCCGCCGCGCCCCGAGGAGGCCCGACGGGGACAGCGCCGTGCTCCCCGGGCCCCAACACCTCGCCGAATCGACCCCGCCTTCCGTGTGGTCCTCGCGCCGTGGGTCGTCGGGGATCTTCTGACCCGGGTCAGTCCAGACCCGGGTCAGCAGGAAACCAACAACTGCAACGCAAGAACAAAACAACTGCAACGCAGATCTTCGCAAACCCAGGTCAGCCAATATACGCGCAGGACCCGGGTCAGCAGCCTGGCTGACCTCCGTCTGCACGGACCCCCGTCTCGAGGCTCCCGAGGTCGTGCCTGGTCGGCCCCCCCCGGGGGCAAGCGACGATCCCCCCCCCCACGGGGTGCTCGACCCTGGAGCGCCCGCGCCAGCACCGGCGCGTCCCGACTGCTGCTCGAGCCTGCCGCACGGTCCAGCTGCTGCCGTCAGCAGCACCAGGCTCGGTGGAGGACAAGGCACCCACATAATGCGGGATGACGGTTAATAAAAAAATGGGAGAGAACGATTAAACAAATAGTTTTTTTGTGCTGTTTCTGCATAATTGTCTGACTGGAGGAGAACGATTTTAAAACATAGTTTTCCAGCCCGCGGCCGGTTTTTTCTAGTCGTCATCCCGGGCGCCGCCGCGTGAACACGACCCCCGGTCATTTATTTATCGTCATCCTCCATTGAGCAGCACCAGGTTCGGAGGAGGACAAGGCACCCATATGCCTCCACTCTTGCCTCGCTCTCCCCTTCTTGGGGCCTCCCGGGGGGCCCCTCGTCGCCACTGATGGCGTCGCCTCGGACTCTTGGTCAGAGCGCCCCCCAGGAGAGGTCGGGGGAGGAGCGGTCTCGGTACCTTTTTGGGTCTCCTCATGAAGAAGGAGCGGGACACCTTCTCTTGGCCGCAGGAACAGCCCGGGTGCGCGAGGAGCGCCCGAGGAGCCACCATGAAAAGGACCCTCCAAGGAGCAGCGGGCGCCCCTTCCAGACACGAGCAGCTCCTTCTTTCCTGCGTCTTAGCCTGAGATCCCCTCCTCGAGCCTCCCTCGCGTCTTCACTGCGTCCCCGCCGCGGTCGGCCATGCCTGGAGGATCCGTACGTTGAGGTCCTCGACGGCCGCTCTCTGGGGAGTGGAAAATGGGCAATCGATGAAGATCCGACGCGCGTCCTAGACGTCGGAGGGCCAAACTTCACACCGGCTTCGAATACAACCATCGTGCTACCATGGGAAACACCGAATAAGGAGCGAAGGGGCCTTTCTGACCACTGCGAGCTACGGCCATGAACACGTTCCTCGACTTGAAAACAACGGCCTAAAATCCAGAGCCCCTCCTGAGCCCGAAGTGGTCCTGACTGTAAACACGCTCTTTCCAGAAATCCCGAACCGCTAAATATGTGTGCATATCTTCGAGGGCAACGTTGTATCTCGCCAGCTTCCGCTGAGGAAAAGATGACACACAAGTATTACATCCCCCGAAGGCAAATGCCTTTATGTAAAACGCAAAATCGAATTGCAGCCCACAGCGTTCCCTAGATTTCAGCATCCCGAGGCCAGATATAGAACCATGGACCGTCATAATTCGTGATGAGAACGCTGCCAACGGAAATGGTCGAGAGGTCCGGGGGGCAGACGCTGCGAACAACAACGACGCCGTCGGCGGCGTGGGGAGGTGCCAGGGAGACCACGCGCGGTGAAAATACAACGTGAGGATACAAGGTAAGATGCAAAACAAGCGGATGTTCGATTGGGATCAGCTGCATAATCATAATCAAGGACAAGCACGTACAAGATTCATGAGAGGGTTCGGCAGAAGATGCAAGAACGCAGGGGAATGCTACCGAGCCGTGCTGTTGGCTCTCAATGTAATGCCGCCTTCGCGCAGGAACGACTCGACCAGAACATACAACACACATCTGGCGCATCCCATGCACCAGCAAAGACACGTTTGCGTGCGAGTGCACGCGGCGCAATGTGTAGGCAATCGGGGATGGACAGACCTCCCTTTAGTAAAACGTGGCTTAGTGAAAACGACCTGAGGCCCAAACCTGGCGGACGCAAGCCTGGAAAATAGCGGCCGCGGCGCCCTCTCGAAAACCGAAAACGGACAATTCACTAATCGACGTGTCACTGTTGGAGGTTTTGTTCGCCCCCGAGGCAAATCGTTAGACGCAGAACATCTGGCAAGGCATATTCGAGGAGGGATGGTCGCGAGGGTCCATCTCGCAGAACTCCATGACGATCCCGTAGAAGCCCTGGGCGGGGCCCCCGACCACCCCCTCTCTCTTTCGGTTGTTTCGTTCTTGGTTTGTTTATGTTTTTTTTTTTCTCTCTCTCTCTCTCTCTCTCCCCCCCCCCCTCTCTCTCTCTCTCTCTCCCTCTCGTTCTGGACAACTGCTGCGGTTGAAATCTCATGATTGAATGAATGCTTCTTGCTGGTCCCCCTCACCAGTGCACATTGTGCTTTTCACATGAAGTGCCCCCCTCGGGGCTCTTACCCTGTTTTCTACCAGGGAAAACCTTCCTGCTCAGCCAGGGTCGTTGGGCCACCGCTGCAACAACAACAATAACGGCTGCCGTCTGCTACTTCCTCAAACTTTATTCCAAAATCGCACTCTCCCACGGGTCTTCCTCATAATTTCTGCAAGAATCGCGCTGTCGCGTGGGAGTTCCTCGCAATGGATTTAGACGCCGCTTCCTCGACACTCTAGATTCATGTTTTCGAAGTGGTTTCTCTCCTATTTACTTAGAAATCGCGCTATCGCTTGAAACTTCCTCGAGATGCATGCAGGACTCACGCTTCAGCAACCCATCTTCTCGACCTGACCGCCGGGGCCCGCCTTCCCGACCCGCCCGCTAGGTTCTGCCCGCCCTATCTGCCCGTCTGGTTATGCCACGTTCTTGCTCCTAACCCCCATCCTGCTAATCTCTCTTGTGCTCCATCCTTTTCCCTCCCCCTTCCATCCGTCCTGTTTTCCCTGACGTTTCCATCCGTTCTCTTTTTCCATCCTTTCACCTCTGTTGCTGCTGCTGCAGTTGCTGACGTTGTTGTTGAATGTTCATTTCTAGAGAATAATTTCTTGCTGATCTCCGGAAGCGGTTCCTGGCGCTCTCGCCTCGACGCCAGCTACATTTTCTCCGAAAACGAGGCTCCTGCTCGAGCGCTGGCTTGACCCTAGAAGTGCGCCCTTGGAGGCCCAGCTACGACAACAACGGCTCCCGCCCGATACTTCCTCACAATTTACTTCGAGACACCCTGGCCAGAGGGGCCTCCGAACTCAGGAACGGCGCTCTCGCTCGAGACACCCTCATGATTCAGTCAAATTGGTGGAGGCCCACATGCGACGACAAGGGCTCCCGTCCGATAGTTCCTCAAGATGTATTTGCAAAATTTGCAAAGGCCCTTGCCCACCGAGTTCCTAGCGCGCTGCCCACTGAGGCCCCCAAAACACAACCCACTGAGGCCGAGAGTAAGCATACGGGGACCGTAGCATGCTGCCCGCAGGCCCTCCGGCACAGCCCACATAGGCGCCAAGCGCACCCACAGAGGCTCCCCCGCGCTGCCCACAGAGGCCCCAAGCGCGCCCACAGAGGGCCCAGCGCGCCGCCCACTGAGGCCCCCGACACAGCCCACAGAGGCCCCAAAAGCGCCCACAGAGGCCCCAGCGAGCTGTCCAATATGAGGCCGTCCGGCACAGCCCACAAAGGCCCAAGCCCCCGCCCCAAACGTGCCTACGGAGGCCCCAACGCGCTGCCGACGGAGGCCCCCCGTTCCACAGACGCCCCCGACACACCCTACAGAGGCCCCAGCCGAGCGCGCCCACAGAGGCCCCCGCGCGCTGCCCACTGAGGCCCTCCAGCACAGCCCACAGCGGCCCCAAGCGCGCCCACAGAGGCCCCAGCCCGCAGAGGCCCTAACCGCGCCCACAGAGGCTCCCGCACGCTGCCCACTGAGGCCCCCGCCCACGGAGGCCCCAGCGCGCTGTCCACTGAGGCTCCCGATGCAGCCTACATAAGCCCCAGCCCACTGAGGCCCCAAGGCAAGCGCGCCCGCAGAGGCCCCAGCGCGCTGCCCACTGAAACCCCCCCACACACAACCAACAGAGGCCCCACGGGCGCCCACATAGGCCCCAGCCCGCAGAGGCCCCAAGCGCGCCCGCAGAGGCCCCAGCGCGCTGCCCACTGAGGCTCCCCAGCGCAGCCAACAGCCAGCCCGCAGAGGTCCCAGGAACGGCACTCTCGCATGAGACTTCTTCGCAATTCAATCAAGTTCGCGGATACCCAGCCGCGACGACAAGGCTCCAGCTCGATATTTCCTCGCGATATGGGAGGCCCTGGCCAGAGAGGTTCCCGAACTCAGGAACAGCGCTCTCGGTGTGGACATCCTCGCAACTCAGTCAAATTAGTGGGGACGCAGCCGCGATGACAAGGGCTCCTGCTCGATGCTTCCTCGCGATTTGCTCCGAGAGGCCCTCTCGCGTGGTCCATCCGTCTCTTCCCCCGACCGTCCTCCCTTTCCCTGTTTTAAGGGTTGTGCTAAATGTGCGCGGCAGGTAAGGGAGATACACCCCCGAGGGGGTACGGTCGAAGACAAAGAGAGCGGGCATCGAGGGTTTGGGACATACGTGTTGCGTGGCACGCGGTCAAATAAGAACAAATTGTCTTAACATGATTGTCATTGTTGTCGTTGTTGATGCTGGTGGTGTTGTTGATGTTGTTGGTGGTGTTGTTTCTGCGTTTGTTCGTTATCTTTGTTGTTAACTATGTTTCGGTGTGTGTGTGTGTCCCGTGTTTGTGTATACAGATTATGTATACGTATCCGTATGTATCTCTCTCTCTCTCTCGTTATCTCTCTCTCTCTCTCTGTAGTGTCTTGTTTTCCTCATTACGTTTCTCTCTGCTTTCTCTCAATTCATTATACATCCCCCCCTGTCTCTCTCGCCTCTCTCTCTCTCTCTCCTCTTTCTCCTCCCCCCTCTCAACTCCCCCTCTCTCGCTCCCTCTCCTTCTCTCTCTCTCTCTACAACGACAGCGAAACGCCACCCCCGCCCTGGCTCCAACAGGAAAGGAAGCCGCCGGCGACGGCCGAGCCACCAGTCACGCGGCAGACGGCCCAAATCACTCGACGCCCACCCATGCCCACCACCCGCCCACCCACCCCCACCGCCGGTCCGGACGCACCTGCCCCGGAAGTCCCCACACGGACGTGCCGGCCACCGCACCCGCGCCCGCGCAAGACGTCGTTCCATCTGCCCTGCGGGTCCAACACCGCTCTGGCCCATCCGATGGCCCGAGCGGCACCACGCGCGGGTCACCGCTGATGCTGCCCGCCACGTCCTCTGCGCTGGCCCCCAGCCCAGATCGACCGCGCCCCACCACCCACCCACCCAGCGGCGCACCACGCACGGCGCCGACACCCGTCGAGCACCTACAGCTGCGCCTCATGCCAACTCCGCTAAGGGCGACCCTCAGCTCATAGCAGTAAAAAGACCCCTACCCCTTTGGGAGAGGACAAAAGTTAGAAGGGCCAAACAAAATTAGAGTCTGGGCATTTTTTCAGAAGATGTATCGACCCAAACCGCCCAGATTTACTATCCCGAATGCAAAGACGGGGACCTAAGGGAGGCCGCGTCTTCACTATGTAATCAGGGGTAGTTGTTTTTCCTCGAAGAGCAGTTGTCACGCCCTGCTGCGCATACTTCTCTCGACAGCGACCGCCGCGAAGCGCTCACCGCTCGCCTCCACGCCCCCGCCGCAGACCCCCCAACCACACCGCGGGCCACCGTGCGTCGCGGGCGACGGCGCGGACACGTGAGGAGCGTGCCGAATCGGATGTGGGGCCACCGTGCAGTCCCTGCCGCTGAGGCCTTCGGTCGAGCTCCCTCGGGGCCACGAAGCGTCTGAGGGGTGTGCCGACCTGGGTGCGGGGCCGCCATGCGGTCCCTGCCACGGGGGCCTTTCGGAGGATCGTGAGGGGGCCACGAGCACGTGTGACAGGCGTGGCGAATCTGATGCGGGGCCGCCATGCGGACCTGCCGCTGGTGCCCTCGGTGGAGCTCCCCATGGGGCCACGAAGCGTCTGAGGGGTGTGCTGACATGGGGCACGGTGATGGGAGGAGTGGGAGGAGGAGGAGGAGAAGGAGGAGGAGCTCCCGTGGTTCAAGGAGGAGGAGCAGCAGGAGGAGTCTAACGCGGGGTACTGTCTCTTGAAACACAGGCCCAAACTAAACACCACAGGATGGTTGGGACCTAGTGGGACGCGCAGGAGCCCCTGGGCCACGATGCCACCACACGGAGAGCATCCATGGCGGGGGTGAGGGAGAGACAGCAAGAACTCTTCCGTGCGCCCCGCGAGAGACGGCCGCCGAGGGCGATGGGGGGGGGGGGCGCGGCCCGCAATAGGTGTCCTGGCCACCCGAGGCCTCGGGAGAGGTTTGGAAGTTCAGGAGCAGGCCCATTCAGCCAAACTAGAAGAGGAAGGGAAAGGAGGAAGAGGAGGAGGAGGAGGAGGAGGAGGAGGAGGAGGAGGAACAGGTGAATGGGGGAACAAGGGGGAGGGGGAGGGGGAACACGAGTTGGAGGGGGAGGAGGAGGAGGAGGAGGAGGAGGAGGAGGAGGAGGAGGAGGAGGAGGACGAGGAGGAGGAGGGGGAGGGAGGAGGAGGAGAAAGGAGGAGGAGGAGGAGGAGGACGAGGAGGACGATGACAACGAGGACCCCTCCACGCGCCGCGCGCCGCGCGCGGGGCGCCGTCGTGTGGAAGATGCGCTTGGCCTCCTGGGCGGGCCGCGCGCGCCTGTCGCCCGCCGATCGGAAGCGCTCCAGCTGCGTGCTGCCCTCCCGATCGTGCCCACCACGCGGACGGAGGAGAACGGACGGACGGAGGAGGGCGAGGCGAATGAGGAAGAGGAGGAGGAGTAGGGATGTGGCGAAGAAGAAACAGGCAGGAGGAGGGATGAGGGGATGATGAGGATGGGGGAGAGGACGGGAAGGGAGAAGGAGGAATGGAAGGAGGAGGAAGGAGGGGTGGAGGATGAGGGAGGGGTCGAGGGGAGGGAGGGAGGGAGGGAGGGGGGAGGCAGGAGGGAGAAGGGGCAGGGATGAGGAGGGAGTCAGACGGAAGTGGAGGGAGAGGAATGAGGGGGGAGGGGGGGCAGGGATGAGGAGGAAACGGACCCAATGTAAAGCCAAGACTCACCAACGCTACTGCAATAAACTGTACCTCATAGCTCCCTCTTCATAAACCCTACAAGGATTTTGTTTCAATGAAGGAAATGCCCTAGAGGAAAGCAACCATTTGAAAATCCGGAGCTGTGCCATAACATCACTCCTTGGACTTCCGTGCAGGAATATCCGTTGGTGTTGCGCGACCCTGAATCGTAGCAGAACGCATTTCCTGACACCACAGATCAACGTACTGTTGCGCCCTGACTTTCCGTGAGCATGCCAAAACAATGTCTGGGAAAAGTTAACCATGAGAGTCCGTAAACCATAAAAACGAAGGAGCGGCGCTAAGATGAGAGACACATCTTGAAAAGAAACAGCCATCCTACCGTCAAGCGTTTGCTTCTGTTTTGGTTGAAACGAATGTGCCCGTCGCCGAGGCAAGAACCACAATTGGACAACGACCCGCCCTACATACGTGAATCTCTTGCAATGTTGTAAGACGGATGTGCGTTGCGCTACAGCGAGAGCCACATCTTGAAAACGGCCGGCCCTCCATCCGTGAAGCTGTTCCACATCTTAAGCATCAGGATCATACATGATGAAGAAGGTTGAGGCGAAACGTCCGGCCCGCCCTTTCGGCCTCAAGGCGTGGCAGCGAAGAGCTTCTTGTAACAATAAGCACACAAACAAACAAAAATGGAGGAATGGCCATGGTCATGGTACCTATGTAAACCCACCCAGCCGCGACGCGGAGGGAGGAGGAGGAGGAGGAGGAGGAGGAGGAGGAGGAGGAGTAGGAGGAGGAGGAGGAGGAGGAGGAGGAGGAGGAGGAGGGGGGAGCAGGAGGAGGAATGTTGACGAGGACAGGAGGTGGAGACTCGTCGCTTCCCCATCGTCGAACTTCCGCGCGCACATATGTAAGAGCATGGTAATGGAGGATGACGATTCATAAATGACTGGGGGTCGTGTTCACGCGGCGGCGCCCGGGATGACGATTAGAACAAACCGGCCGCGGGCTGGAAAACTATTTTTTATCGTTCTCCTCCAGTTGGAAAATTATGTAGAAATAGCAGGAAACTATTGTTCAAATCGTTCTCTCCCATTCTTTATTAATCGCCATCCCGCATTACGGCACATTCCCGCCCATCCCCCTCTCGGGAGCCCCGCACGCCGGCGGGCGCTCTCGACCTGCTGGAGCGCGGGCTCTCAGCCACCGTCGGGCGGCGCAGCGCTCGCGCGGGATCTGGTGGCCGACCTCGGGACTCCGTGAGTCAGGATAGTCACTCTGTGACAGGCTCTTCGCTTTTCGGGCCGCTGCGGGCCTCCTGGGAACCTCGCTATCCGTCCTCCTCATCCAGAGCTACCACCTCCTTACTCCTCCCCCTGCTCCGCCTCATCCTTCTCCCCTCCCCTCCTCCCCTCCCCTTAGCACCTGCTCCATCCTCTAGTCCCTAACTCCTCCTCCCAGTCATTCTAATCCTCCCTCCCTTGTCCACCTCCTTCCCAACCTGCTCCTACTCCTCATCGTCCTGCTGCTCCTGTCATCCTTCTCATCTGTCTCCATCTCCCCGTCGTTCTATTCATATTTGAGCAGGGACCGACCGTCCCGGCATTCCTGTAGTCATACCACGAAATGTTCTTAGAACCCAAATATGTTCTAAGAACAAACCAATGCTCTTAGAACATAAACCCGATGTGTTCAAACAAGACAGTCCCAGCCAGAAATGTTCCAAGAACATTTCGTGGGAACCACAAAAGGTTTTTAGAACATTGTTTGGTGGGGCTATAGGCGAGCCGGGACGCTTCGCCACTGCTTGACATATTGCCCCTGTCCTCCCCATCCCCTCTCCTTCCCATCCTCGTCCTCATCCTTCCGCTTTTCTTCCTTCTCCTTTCTCCCTCCCGCTGCCTGCTCCTCGGACCTCGGAGGGGCCTCGTCGCCACGGCTGGACGGCTGGATCCAGAACAGACTCCGACAGATGCTGGGAAGGTGCATGCGTCCTCGCCCTCCGCTTAGAGTCAAAACGTATAGTAAAGACGCGAGGTAAGGACGCAAGCCCCTTGGGGGCCGAAGTTGGGATTTTTTGGGCGGCGGGCGACCAGTGATAATGGCAAGGACGAGCCTCAGAGGCAAGGACACAAGGGTACCCTAGATGAAGGCGCGCGTCCTTACTAGGCGCGTTGACTGTACTCCCCCAGTCGTTACCTTCCGGCCCGGCCGTGTTAGAGGCCTCCCACATGGGGTCCGAGTAGGAAGAGGTCGGAGGATCGCGCCACATCGCCGATGCACCTACGATGTCGGCGGTGCATCGGGGTCGTCGGCGTGCAGAAAATCGGGCAGCGCATCGAGCCGCATCGGCGATGCGTGCGCGATCCTCCGACCCCAACTGCTCGAATCCCATCTGGGAGGCCTGGACAATTACCTTCTGGCCGATTTGACCCGCGTCGCTTCTTCACCGCTCTTCACCCTTAGACACAGTCAGGATCAAGATAAATTCCGATGGTGCTACCTCGAAAATCTCTGAGAGCCGCAAGGTCTTGAGGAGGCGTCGGGCGACACGCCCGTTCCAGAGCGTTCCGGAACGCCGCTGAGAGCGTTCGGGAACCCTCTGCAGCCATGTACCCATCGGTCGGAAGAAGTAGGTAGAAACATGAAGTAGGAAGGCATTGAAAGTAGATTGGGTGTCCGCCCGCCCCCTAAAGAGGATGGAAAAGGTGAAGCCACTCGATCATTTAAGTAGGAAGGCGCTTAAAGTAGATTGGAATCTGGGAATCCAGAAATACCTACTTTTAACGACCGATGGGTATCCTCATCGTAGGCAACCCCTGAAGGATTATTGACAAGGCTCTCGTCCCTGTCTTGCTGCAGCAGTCCCAGGGCCGTCCACAGCGACAGCACAACCGAAAACCGACCCAACCGACAGCGGAACCGGCATTTGAAGGGGCCCTGGGAGACACACACACACACACACAAAAAAAAAAAAATAGACACAAATAACAGACTCCCCCATAGTTTCCTACATTTTCTGGATTTTCGTCTGCACCCCCACTTCCCATATTTTCCCACATTTTCCTTGGAATCGACGATTAATTGTGTCTGTGTGTTTTTTCCCTCCTGAACATTGACCGAATAAAACAGGGCTAGGATCGGGATAAATCGCTCCAGAGCGTTCCGGAGCGCCCTCAGAGCGTTCCGGAACGCTCTGGAGCGGCCGCGGCGCCCAATACATCCTCCAAACCCGCCGATTCTCAGAGATTCCGAGCTATCCCGATCCGATTTTGTCCCGATCTTCGCGTCGTTCTACCGAAACCGACAGGCCACCAGCCTGGAAGGGCGCAGCGACGCGGCATCGACACCGCACCCGACCGAACCGAACCCGCCAGATGCAGCGGACTGCGACGCAGCCGAAGCGACCGAACCGCGGCTGCCCTTACTTACCCGGGGCGCCATCGGCCCGAAGCGAGGGCCGGGAGCGCTCCAGGAAGCCCTGCAAGCGCCATATATACCCAGACATGCGACGTCCTGATCTTTTAAAGTTCGGGAGCGGCCAAGAGGGGGGTGTCCAAGAGGGGGGGGTGCAAATCATGACCAGCGGCATGCGCGCGGCCCAGCGGGGGGGCCAGGGACGTAATGAAATAAGAAGAGGCGCCATGAAATCTGGGGAAATATCATGGCCCACGCCATGATATCCCCCCCGAAAAGTCGGGGCCCCTGGAAATCCCGTCCCTTTCCCCGGGACCGGCTTCTCATCCTCCGTCGTCTTCTGACGCTCCCCAGGAGGCCCGGCGAGGGCACCCCCGAGGCCGCACACGGCCGAGCGCCTCCCGTCTGGATGTTGTTTTCTTCGACGCGAGCATGCCTGGGTCCTCATCTGGAGGGGCCACAGGACACACAAATAAATACACACAAATAAAACTACTATACCCCATATTTTCCTATATTTCCTGGGTTTTTGTCTTCCCCCCCACTTCCCATATTTCTTCACATTTTCCTGGGAATCGGCGATTCATGGTGTCTGTGTGTTTTTTCCCCTCCTGATCATCCTGGGCGCACCCGAAGATCGCTCGCGCGCGGCTCTCGACCCCGCCCCCCTGCGGCCACCCCTCCGGCCGGCCAGCTCCGATCGGCAGGGCCTCTCCGGGGCCCCCGCGCGGCGGGGCAGCCCGCGCGCGCCCGCCTCCGGGCGTCTCCACGGTTAGCGCCCGGCTCCGAGGGGGCAGGGCCGCATCGGTCGGCATCGCATTCGAGCCGAACCGACACGGGCGCGGGGCCTGCGAGGCGGGTTTTTTTTCATCCAGAGCCACCGCCTGGGAAGCGACGTCCTGGTGCCCCGGCGGGCGGCGGAGGCGGACATATATGCTGGCCCCCAGGGGCCCGAAGCTGTCCACCTCCACCGCCTGCGAGGCCCTCGAAGATTGATCCCCCCGGGCGGTGGTCATGTATTAAATTCCCGCCCCGGAGGATCGGGCTGCATCGGCAAGGAATCGAAGTGGGATCGGCTCGGCCGCGTCAGGTTGCTCCACAGCTATACGCGCGACCCTCGGGCCGCCTCGGAGGTCGTTGGGATAGATCGGCATCGAAGGGCATCGGGGCGGCCGGAAGCCACATCGCCTCGGATCGCTTGGATCGAATCAGGAGGGGAAAAAAAAAACACGAACACAATTAATCGTTCACTCCCAGGAAAAGATGGGAAACTATAGGAAGTGGAGGGGGAGTCAAAACCCCCAGAAAGTATGGGAAAGTATGGGGAATCTTTTTATTTGCGTGTATTTATGTGTGTGTCCTGGGGCCCCTTCATCGAGATGGAACCTGGGAGGGCGGAGGGGTCGGCCCCGCTGCGGCCCCCGAGGAGCGCGCGGCGAGTGCAGGCGCCATCGGCGCACGGCGGCGGCAGCCGGGCGGCGGCGGCGGTCCACGATGAAGGGGCACAGCTTCGCCGTGGCCAGCATCGCCGTCGCCTCCCGCACCGCCTGGCTTCGCCGGCGCGGGCCGCGCTGGCGAGATTGGAGGCCTGGAAATGGGCACCACCACGAAAACAGAGGGTTGCCTCCATAGGGGGGAGGTGATCCTAGATTTCGGTGTTGGTGGCAGTATTTCGGCCACCCTGGAAGCCAGAATATCACCACCGTCACCGAGATCGGGATCTTTCTTCCCTAGGTGGAGGCACACCGCCGATATTGGTGTTGGTGTCAACCTCTGGGCCTGCGACGGGAGCTCTTCTGCAGTCCTCCGATGTCGGCTGGGCGGCAGGGAGGCGGCGCGGGGCCCCATGAGCGGCGAGGGCAGCCGGTGAGGAACCAGTGGGCAAGGGAGCCAGGGGCGGGAGGCCGGCGGAACTCCAACGCTGAGGCTTGGCCATGGAATACCACCGTCGCGCTCCTCGGAGAAGGAGTCATCCAGGGACTGAGGCGTCCGGGGCACACTCCCGAACGAACGCCCTCACCGTGTCCAGGGAGGCCCCCGGGAGGCTCCCAGCGGGCTTCAGGGGCACCCCAGGAGACAGCAGGGAGGCCCCCAGGAGGCAGCAGGGGTCGCCAGGGGAGCAGCGGGAGCGGAAGCACCAGGAGGCCCTAGGAGCACGAGGAGGCCCCAGGGGGCCCTCCTCCTCTCTCTCCTCCTCTCCCATCCGTCTTCCCGATCAACGACTCCTGCCTGACGCACCGCCAAACGTGTCGACCTTGAAGCTTCAGGCTACACTAGCTCTTTGGGCGTAGGTGGGTCAGCGAGCTTTTTCTTCAAAGTTTCTGCTTCCCCTCCGCGGAGGGGCTTATCCCTCCTAGAGTCTTCCTAGATGGGTTCCGAGTAGATGGGGTCAGAGGATCGCGCCGCATCGACGATACATGGGCGATGCATCGGCGATGTATCGGCGATGCACCAGCGATGCATCGTCGACGTCGGCGATGCATCGGCGACGTCGACGTGAAGCAAATCGGGCTCCACATCGAGCCGCATCGGCGATGCATCGGCGACGTGGCGCGATCCTCCGACTGCATCTACCAGGACCCTTGGGCGCCCGAGTTATCCGGGGGAACTCGGGTCCGGGGTAACTCGGGTTTGGATTCCCGAAAAAACGACCCCGAGTTAGCCCTGACCCGAGTTACCCCTGATGATTTGGGGCTCTGGACGCCCGAGTTATCCGGGGTAACTCGTGCCCGGGGTAACTCGGGTTCGGAATCCCGAAAGGCGAACCCGAGTTAGCCCTGACCCGAGTTACCCCTGATGATTCGGGCTCTGAGACCCTGTCTGGGAGGCCTGGACCTCCCCCATCCCACGTCGAAGCACTGCCCCCTTCGCCGGTGGACGGGCTGCTGCTGGCACTGTGGCGCCGTGGCCGCCCCTGGCGCCAACCGCGGAGGGAAGGGCGGGGCTCGGGCGAGACGCCCTGTTGCAAGGAGCCTCGGACCTGAGGGTCTGGGGGGGACCTCTTGGGAGCCTTTTGACGCTGCTCGAGTTGGGGGACTGGCGGGATTGGGCTTCGTGGAACTTGGTTCAGTGATGTGTAGGTCTGGGGACGCCCCCCCCCTCTGGCCCAACTCCGCCAACCGCCAGAACTGCTGTCACCCGAAGAAGCACCAGCCACGGCAGTCGTGGTTCAGTGATTCTGGCAATGTGTTGGGGCTTCGGGGCCCAATCGCTGACCTGCGCCCTTTGCCTGGTGTCTTGGCTGTCTCAAACTGGTGTAGTCATACGGCTATGTCTTGGATCTGTTCGGCCTCTCTGGGGGCCCTGTTGGTCCCAAATAGAATCGACGCCGAGGTCAGGGAGAGGAGCGAGGAGGAGACGGCGGAGGAGCGAGGAGTCGCCGTCGGAGGCGGACATGAATCAGATGGTGAATGTGCACAGCCGAAGCATGGTCACAAGATCGTGGATCAAGGACATGGGCCCCCGCGTCGAAAGCCCAAGGCCCCATGGAGATATCTAAAACGGAAAGCACTCCAAGGTGGAGAGCCCAACGACGAAGAACAGGAGGGTACCCCATCCAGAGCTATGATTGTTCTGAAACCTCGTGCCAGCTGCAAGAGTGACGACAGCAGACCTTGCAACGAAACATCTGCGGGGGCACGTCCGTCGTCAGCCCCCGACGCCCCCGAAGTGCCCCACGCCTTCTGCGGGCGCCCGGGGCCCTCGGCAAGGGGGGCAGACAATCTGCACGCGCTGCCTGCCAGCACCGAGCTGCACCGAAGCGCGAAGCCCGATCGCACCGAACACGGGTCGGATCACCGACGCATCGCCCCGAGTCGAACCCACACCAGATCGCCGCGCCCGGCTCCCGCTGGCCCCAGCTGGCGCCGGCGGAATCGGAGCGAGTCGAGTCGGCGTCGCGGCAATCGAATCGCGTCGCGCCGGAGCGCAGGCGGCCCGGCCAGCTGACGGGCCAGCTGTTCGAGGCGAGAATTTGCCCATAACTCGGCGACTCCAAAGGGTGTGGTTTGCAAAGGGTGTGGTTTGCAATCGGCACCCTGGAAGCACCATGAGGGGCGGGCGGGTACCTCGATAGAGTTCTCGCCCGCGCCACGAGGAGGCCCGACGAGGACAGTGTCGTGCCCTCCAGGCCCCCACGGCGCCGATCGCAAACC
>CAUYUJ010002226.1:0-37500 GCA_963575745.1 Prorocentrum cordatum | reverse complement strand
GCGTCCAGTGCCGAAATTCAAACAACCAGTCTGCAACAAACACGGGAACAAGCAATCCACCAGAATTGAAAGCATCGAGAGTGCGCACACACATGCTCACACACACACACCTGCAGCATCTTCCCCATGAGCTGGGTAACCTGGACGCACGCGGTGGCCAGGCTGTTGGAAAAGATCCTGAGGAGGCATGTGTTGACGTTCAGTGGAAGCTGATCGCGACGAGCGCACTCTACGAGTCCTACGGCATCGTGCGCCTGAGCCTCCGGATGACCATCAGGCTATCCTCGAGCAGCACTTGCTGGGGCAGCTGGAGTCGTTCGATCGGCACGGCGGTGCTGATTCCCGCGAAGCAGCACTTGCCGAGGCAGCTGAACACGTAGGCGAACGGCTCGGCGGTGTTGATGCCTCGCCCCAGGCGCGCTGGCGTCGGTGACGGCGCTGCGCGCGAGGCCGAGGCCGCGGCAGCCCACGTCACAGTACCAGAACCTCGTGTCCTCAAAGCAACACTGGCTGGGGGAGCTGGAATCGTAGACGGCCAGCTCGTCGGTATTGATGCCCTCGAAGAAGCACTGGCCAGTGCGGCTGGCATCGTAGGCGATCGGCTCGGCGATGTTGTTGCCCACGAAGGCACTGGCCAGGGCAGCTGGAGTAGTAAACGATCGGCGCGGCAGTGGTGATGCCCTCGAAGCGGCGCTGGCCGTGGCAGATGGAGACGTAGATGATCGGCGCGGCGGTGTTGATGCCCTTGAAGCAGCACCGTCCGGGGCAGCTGGAGTCGAAGACGATTGGCACGGCGTGTCGATGCGCAACCAGGCGCTGGCTGGGACAGCAGGAGACGTAGACGATCGACATGCGCCTGTGATGCCCGCGAGGCGGCACGTGCGCCAGGGCAGCAGGATACGTAGACGATCGGCGCGTCGGTGTTGATACCCTCGGCAGCTGGCCGGGGCAGCTGGAGACGTCGACGATCGGTTCGGTGATGTTGGTGCTTTCCACCCGCTCATCGCAGCCAGCGTTGCCGTACCCGCACGGCGTGTCCTCGAAGCAGCACTGGCCAGGGCAGCTGAGGTCGCGGACGCTCGGCTCGGCAATGTTGACGCCCCCGAAGCAGCACTGGCCGGTGAAGCTGGAGTCGTAGACGATCGGCTCGGCTGTGTTGATGCCCCCCATTTTGGTGCACGTGCGACATCGCCGTGAGGCCCTCCCATGGCAGAGGCAGCTCAAATTGCAAAACTGACGCGCGGAGACGGGTCACTTAACTGACTGGCGGAACGTGTGCGCACTGCCCGCAGCAACAGGAGCCCAGAAAGGAGAATGATGGATCGCCCCTGACTTGGAAGTCACCCTGTTCGGGGCCGTAATGCCAGGACGTGGCCGGGGAAGGCCTTGAGCCCGGGTTGAAGTCCCGAACATGGCCTCGAGCCAAATGGCTTGAGCCAGAGGCTACGGGCCCGCACTGCCGCACACACACCCACACACACACACACACACACACACACACACGCACGCACACACACACACCACACACACACACACACCTGTTCACTTGTTGGCGGTCGCGGCCTCGCGCGGAGCGGCGAGGCGGAGCAAAAAGCAACCATATAATCACGCTTTTTCCTCCAGCGGCCGGGTGGGTGGCATTCACAGGGGATACAAACGCGGGCCACATTAGCAGCAGCAATGTATTGGCAATGTGTTGTGGGGACGTGCGCTGGGCCAGCAGCCTCGGTGAGAGACCTCCGAGCAACCTGCGGTCGGGAACTTTTGGTCAGCGTGTGACGACGGCGGCCCCCAAAGGAACGCTGTGCCCTGCAAGCGCATGGCGTGTCGCTCCGTCTCGCGGGGGCGTGAGGCTGGGAAGGGCTCGGGGCGTTGCCGTTTGGGGACCGGGCCGAGGTTAGCGTGTTGTGCTGAAGCGTGGTGGGCCGATATAAAAGTGCGGGCCTGAAGCAAAAAAGAATGAAGGGGGGCGGGGAGGGGAACTGGCCAAGTCAGAAACGGCGATGACAGGCGGCAGTCACTTTCGCGCGCAGTGCCGTGGCGGCCTGCGCGCTGGCTTGTGACTCCGCGTGGGTCGTCTTACCCTGAACCATCGCGACTGACCGATAATTCGTGCAATTCGTGAAATATCGGCCGATTCTGGGCCAGTGGCAGCGTTGAACCTCGAACGCCTGCGACGGGGTCGCCGCCACGTAAACACAGCACGGCACTACTGTACGCACACACACACAACCACAACACACGCACACACACACACAGGTCGAGCTGAGAGAGCACCACGAGGAAGCAGAGAAAGGCATGGGCGTGTTCCGAGGGCCTTCTTCTGCAGCTTGAGCGCATAGAACTTCCCATTTCGCAGGTCTTGCACCTGGTGGGGCAGACGAAGTGAGGGGAAGGATGAGGCGGGACACGGGAAACGGCAAGGAAGAGCGATAGCGCGAGATGAGAGAGAAAGAGAAAAATACTATCATACCTATACGACCACCCTGCGGGTCGTAAGGAGGTTGGGGGGCAGCAGTGGGCAAAAAAGTGGTGATTGTTGGTCTGACGATTTGCATTTGGATGTGCAAATCGGCTTGCATTTCGACGTGATTTTCGGTCTGCATGGTTTGCATGCAGAATTGCATTGGATAGCTCGCCGCAAGCGGCGATGTTTTGAAATGCACAACCCACGGCGGGACACCGGCGAGACACCAGCGGGACACCGCGGGCCACTGTTTGCTGGGAGGAGCATCATTTGGTCCGGCCGCGGCCCAGCCACAGGAGGATTTCGGGACACCACCGGGACACCGCGCGCCACCGGCCGCCGGAGGAGAAACATTTGGTCCGGCCGCGGCCCAGCCACAGGAGGATTTCGGGAGACACCGGCGGGACACCGCGCGCCACCCGGCCCCCAAAGGAGAAACAGTTGGTCCGGCCGCGGCCCAGCCACAGGAGGATTTCGGGACACCAGCGGGACACTGGCAGGACACCGCGGGCCACCGGCCGCCAAAGGAGAAACAGTTGGTCCGGCCGCGGCCCAGCCACAGGAGGATTTCCTCTCGCCTGCCCACGCAGCTTCGCCTCGCTCGCACGCGCGCACGGCACGCACGACACGAACCCGAAACCGAAATCGATTTCCCGGTAGGGGGGGTCTCCGTTTCACGTTGGTCTCAGCCCCCCACCTCCGATAACTATCGATGTGCGATTTACTTCGGCATGCACGGTGGGAGAGAGAGAGAGAGAGAGGGAGAGAGAAAGAGAGAGAGAGAGAGAAAGAGTGTGAGCGAGGACATACCGTATGAAAACCTGCTGGCCATGGAACTGGGCAGTAACGCAATCAGAGGAACAGCACGGCAGAAATATAAACTTTCGACGGTCCGCGTGGATTTCTTGGATCTGCGCCGGACCCCCCTCCTTGGCGCGCGGAGCGCGCCAGGGACGGCGACGGAGGCGCCGCCAGGGGGGCCCATGCGCCGATCCAAGAAAACCGTGCGCCAAAAGCTTCTGCTTATGCCGTCCCCTGTTCTTCGAGTAAGTGCGCATCGTTTAACCGATCCCCATCCCAACCAGCGTGGCCTGCGCCCCACTGGCCGATTTGCCCCCTAGATTGGGATATAGGCCGTTCCCTTCGGGTTTCAAGGGGTATATGCCCAACTGGGGTGGTGAGATGGTAGGGGTCCCGAAGGGCATGAAGATGGGGATGGGGGTCGGTTAAACGATACGGAGTAAACGCGAGACCGCCTGGCATTGCCAAGAGCAGGCCGAATCACCGTCACAGCAATGTGCGTGCACCACGGCCTGCTCCGCCTGCCCCCCCCCTTCCTCTGCTTGCCTCTCGCCCGGCTCCTGCCTTCCGTTGCGCTCGTCTTCGTGAGCGTCCTTTCACACCGTCAGATCCTTCTCCTCCTCCTCCTCCTCCTCCTCCTCCTCCTCCTCCTCCACCTCTTCCTCACCCTCCTCCTCCTCGTTCCCCCCTCCTTCTCCTCCTCGTCCTCCACCGTACTCACCACCGCCTTCACCACTGTCCCCACCACTGTCCCACGGTCCCCACTTTCCCCACCACTGTCCCACTGCCCCTTCACCACTGTCCCCACCACCACCACCGTCCCCACCACTGTCCCACTGTTCCCACCAGTGTCCCATTGTCCGCACACCACTGTCCCACCACCACCATCATCACCACTGTCCCAGTGGCCCCACCACTGTCCCACTGTCCCGAGGAGCGGGAATCGTTTGCCGACGGCGAGAAGCGGGGGGGGGGTTCGAACCCGTAGTGACCCCCCTCCTTTCATGATGGACGGGGAGGGGGGGACGGGTTGGGAACCCCCAGTGACCCCCCCCGATTTTCCGCCGAAGGTCAAGGTCAAGGGCTGCTCCAGCCCAGGCAGCGCCAGAGGCTCCGCGCGCCAGCGTGCGCGCGGGTCCGCCCGGCCAAGCGGCGCCGGGCGCCAAGCGGCCGTCGTCGTCATCGTCGATGCTCGTTTGAAACGTTTTGAGGGTCTCCTGGGGACTTCTTGGGCGCCTCTGTGGGCCTCGTGTGAGCCTCTTGGGAGCCCATTGGGGGTCCTCTTGGGGCGGGAATCTCGCAGTTCCAATTGGATTCCCCCATATTGGGCTGCACTCGGGGCGCTTTGGGCTTTGGGAGGCCATTCGGGCCGTCTGGGGTGGCTCTGGGACCGTCTTGTGGCCCTCTTGTGCCGTCTTGGCGCCCCCTGGGGCGCCTCCTGGGCAATATTGGGGCGATCTTGGGGCCCCCTGAAGTCGGTAAGGACAGTACGAAGACCAAAAAGACGAATATGGCAAAAAAAACTCTGGTTTACGAAGCCCTCTTGAGGGACAAAGTGCACGTGTTGTGAGGCGTCTTGGAAGCCTCTTGGGGACTGCTTGGGGGGCTCAGGGGGTCCTCTTGGGGCGGGGGGCTCGCAATTCTAACATCCAGCTCGGGCTCCTCTGGAGGCCATTTGGGAGGCCGTTCGGGCCATCTCCGCTGCCTCTGGGACTGTCTTGGGACCCTCTTGGATCGTCTTGGCGCCCGCTTGGGGGTCTCTTGGGCCGGGTTGGGGCGATCATTGGGGCCCCCGAGGCTGCCAAGGACGGTACGAAGACGAAAAACACAAATGCGGTTAACGTGTACGTTTTTCTGAAACATGGAATCATGTTTGCCTCTCGGGGCCTTCTGGGGGTCAAATTGTACTGGTTATGAGGCGTCTTGAAGGCCTCGTGTTGGCTGCTTAGGGGCCGCTTGGAGGTCTCGGGGGCGTGGGGCTCGCAATTCCAACTGGATTGCCCCATCTTGGGCTCCTCTTGGAGCCCTCTGGGTGGCCGTTGGGGCCGTCCGGCCTCTTGGGCCGTGTAGGGGCGATCTTGGGGACCCCTGAGGTTGTCACGGACGGCACGAAGACGAAAAACTCGAATACGGTAAAAACGCACGTTATACGAAGGGAATCATGTTTGCCTCCCGGGGTCCTCGTGGGGGGCAAAGAATCCGCCGACCCCTTGGGGATCATCGGCGTGTGAGATGCTTCCCCCTCCCCAAACCCCTCCCCCGGGAGCCCGGTCCGGTCGATTTGGAGGGGGGGGGGGGTCCGGCACGAGCGCAGCACGGCCGGGACGAGCGGTTCACGGGGCTTTTCCGAGCCCAAGAGGGCCTCAAGACGAGCCAAGAAGCCCCCAAGAGGCCTCCAAGACGGCCCACGAAGGCCCCGAGACGCCAAACGACCGCTCCAAGACGCCCAAAATGGCCCCAAGACGGGCCAAGAGGTCTCCAAGACGGCCCCCGAGGTCCCAAACAAGCCTCCCAAGAGGGCCCCAAGAGTCTAAAATTGTTGATTTTCCATAGTGTTTTTCTATGTTTTTTGCTTTTCCGCCTTTTCGGCTTCCCGACGCTCCAAGACGGCCAAAGAGGCCCCAAAGACAGCCCCAAGATGGCCCAAGAGGCCCCCAAGACGGCCTCCAGACGGCCCAAGACGGCCCCAACACGGCCCAAGAGGTCCCCAAGACGGCCCAAGAGGGCTCCAAGACGGCACCAAGAGGGGCCCAAGAGGGCGACCAAACATGTTGAACCTCTAGCTTTCTGCCCCCAGGAGCCCCAGGGGGCCCCAAGAGTGCCCCAAGAGGCCCCCAGAGGCCCTCACGAGGCCGCCCAGACGCCCCAAGGAACCCCCAAGAAGCACCCCAGAGGCTCCGAAACGGCCCCCAAGTGGCTCCAAAACTCGCGGTGTCGCCGTCCGCTCGGACCCCCCCGCGGAACTGCCCGAGACCCTCTGGCGGTGGCGGCGAACAGACACCAAACAAATATCACTCGCCTTTTCCCCCCTTCGCAGCTTCTACTACCCCCAGATTGGCATAAACAAGGGGTCGGCGGTGTGGCGTAAGCCTGAGAATCATGTTTGCCTCCCGGGGTCCTCGTGGGGGGCAAACTGCACAGGGTATGAAGCGTCTTCGAAGCCTCTGGGGTCGTTGGAGACGTCCCGTGATCCGTCGAAACCGTCTTCAGGGGGGTTGGCGGCTGGCTGGGGCCGCCGTGACGCTCATCGGACCGCCCTCCGAAGCGATTTTGGGCCCCCCAAGGTCCAGCTGGGCCCCTGGGCGCCACATTTGCGGTAGGGATCGTGGCCCCCGGGCCCCTGGGCCCGCCCCCCAGTTACCTGTGTGTATATATATATATACACACACACACACATGAGGCGTCTGGGAGGCCTCTTGGGGTGTCTTGGGGGCCATCTTGTGCGTCTCGGAGCGGCCTGTGCGTTTTGGAGCGGCCTGTGAGCGTCACGGGCCCCTCTTGGTCGTCTTCGGGCTCTCTTGGCGCTTTCTGGTGGCGTTGTGTGGGCCTCTGAGGCCCCCCAAGGGCCTGCACACCCGGTGCGCCGTTATAATTATAGATGTTTGTACCTGTATTAACAACATACATAGATATAAACACAAATACAGATATACAGCATCACTATGTATACATATACATACGTATGCCAAGCACGCACATATATGCATGTGCCTGTACACACGTACACGTACACATATTATCGATGCGTACACATATTTACATATACATAGCTATATGTATGTATATGTATACATACATAGATGCATGTCTGTATGTCTGTATGTCTGCCTGTCTGTCAGTCTGTCTGTCTGTATTTATGTATGTATGTATGCTTCACCCCGCTGGTTGTCTTCTAAGAAGAAGCTTGCGTGGACTGCCGATCTCTTACCGGCAGTTCTCCCCAATCCCCCTCCCCCAGCAGTTCTCCCTGCAGTTCTCCCCGATCCCGCTCCCCCGGCAGTTCTCCCCGCTGCCCCTTCTCTTACCACCACACACCCATCAGAGGAGCAGAACACTGCATGGACACAATCTCCTTGAGCCCCGCGCGGATTCCTTGAGACCCGCGTCGGACACCCCTCCCATGGCGCGCGAGGCGCGCCAGGGGCGGCGCTGGAGATGCCGCCACAGAGGGGTCCGGCACCGATCCAAGAGATTCGCGCGGACCTCAGGGAGCTTGTGATTATGCTGGTTTGTGCAGCACCCCAAGGCGAAGCCACCAGGGAGCCGATTGTGTGGAGGTCCCGAACGATACGCTGGAGTCGACAATCCAAAGAGGAGCCGCCAAGGAGCAAATTTTGAGGCTGTGTCGAGCAAGGCCCTGGCGTCACCCCCCAGGGGAAAGCCGCCAAGGGGCAAGACACTCGCCCGTTCGCTGCCAGATTGCGGGGATGTCTCGGGCGAGGCGCTCGTTCTGCACTTCCGACACCTGTCCATTCAGAGTCCTGCGGTTACCTCGAGGTATGGAAAAAATCACGGCCACCAGTGACGAGCAGGGAGGACAGAGGAGGAATACATTAGAAGGACGCTGGAGGAGGGAGGAGGGAGACGGGCTGAAGAGGGCTACGGCGAGGAGAAAAAGAGGAAGGATATGCGGCCCAGAGGGGGTCCCTTGCCAGATGAGGGAGGACGGAGGAGGGAAACGAGGAGCAGCAGGGCGGAGCACGCAGGATAGGAAAGAGGACGGCCGCCCGGGAGGACGAGAGAGGACGGAGGAGGAGTGAACAGGCAGGAGTGAGGACGGGCAGGGAGGGGGTAAGACGAGGAGGAGGAAGGAGCGGGGATGGGCCCGCTCGCCGCCTGCCTGTTAACTGATGTCGCTGTCCCCGCTGTCCCTCGTCGTGCCCGCCGTCGTTGTCGCCGACGCCGTCGTCTCCGTCGTCCACGTGGACTCGCTCCCACACCCAGACGCCCACCGCCAGACGCTCACAACGGGACATGCCAGGAACTGAGATGTACATAAGCGGATCTCCGCGTCGAGTGATTTCTTCTCTGATGCATCAGGCCCTGGGTCGAGGCCGCATTCGATCGGCCGCGCCGGGATGCACAACGGCGCCGCGCAGGCCTCGGTCCGCATCGGAATGGCATGAAAGAAACGGGTCCTGAGGGAAACGGGTCCTGGATCCTGGGGCCTTCCCCGGGGACAAGCTTTCCATCCTGAGTCGATGTTTGACATTCCTGGGGCCCGTGAATGGCTCAGGGAACCCAGAAAACATTGACAAACTTCCAGGACCCGTTTCCCTCAGGACCCCTTTGCTACATGGCGAGCATCGGACCTCGTGCTGGGCGTTGCTTGATGGAGGGGCCATGAATTGGAGGGGGTGAAGCAAAGTGCACCTTTCGTGCCACTATCGGGTACCATCAAAGGGACACCAGTCTTCACCCCCCCCTTGATCGCCCCCCATTACGCAACGCCCGATCGCCATCAAGGCCAGAGCCAAACCGTGCGTTCCTTCGACTTCGTTGTGTGTTCCGTTCCTTGCCCTTCACTCTGCCTTCCCTCTGCCTCTGCCGCGGCACAAGACCAGAACGAGAACGGCCCACGGCATCGCCGCAACAAACGCTCAGCTCAGGCCATGCGCCCCATCCTTGGATAACCCGCAGGGGCTCGAGGCGGGGTGCCTTCTTCCGAGGCCACCTTGTCCGGCCCTGGCCCCCCCCGCCCTCCCCTGGTGCGCGCGGAGCCTGGGCTGATCGGGCGTGGGTGCAGGCGAGGCCTCCAGAGCCGGCTCGCAGGCGGAGGTGCAGCGCGCGAGAGTCTGCCTCGTGCCGCTCTTCGTCGGGGCCACGAGAGGGGGGGGGGGGCTGGCTGGGGAGGGACTCTCTGACGAGCGCCCTGCTACCAAGGAAGAAGCTGAGCAGCACGGCGGGCTCGTGTCGTGCCGACTCTGGCGCCGAGAGGGGGGGGGGACCTGGCCCTGGGGGGGGAGCTCTGACGAGCAGCCTGCCACCAGAGAATGAGTGTTACGGCAGGTTCGTGTCGTGCCGACCTCGGCGCTGGTTTCTGACACCGCAGGGATCGTTCAATCTTGAAGGATCGGCCGTTTCTAAAGCATCAGATCGTTCAACATCGACCGACTCTGGGTCGCTGGCGGCGTTCAACATTCATCGCCCGCGGCGGGGTCGCGGCGAGTCGGCACGACGCGAACCTGCCGTGGTCTCTGGTGGGAACTCACTCTGCCCCGATGCCTGGGATCTTGAGGTGCAGTCACCTCTTTACCTTCGACCAGTGCTCCCTGGGCTTTGCCTTCCGAACGGCCTGTGCTTCGGCACGGAGCTTCTTGACCTGGCTCTGGAGGGAGACAGGGGCACCGAATTGGCGATCCGTCGCCGACAGGTCGGCGATGTGCCCCTGATGGCGAGACCGCACTTTCCTGGGTGGGGTGGGGCGGGGAGGTCCAGGCCCCAATGGGCGATGAATGGGCGATTGGGCTTCGATGCCCCCCCTTTTGGCCAGTCCGCCACCCCTGTCGTTGCTCCTGGAACCCGATGGGCACGGATATGTGCCTGATGATCGAGAAGGCTGTGGCGACTGCCTGTCTGGAAGATATCACCTTCGGCGCAGCATGTAGGTCGTAGCACGGCCTGCTGAGCTAGGCCGAACCAGTCCGTTGCGCGATGCGCCCCTGGTAGTACTGCCGCGCCGCCGGACTCTTCCCATCACGCAGCGATCGCCAACTCACGGCCTACGGTTGGGATGTGCTGCCCGGCGTGTCGCGGCGGCGGCCCCAGCGACACGCTGCGCTCCGCACTCTGCAAGCGGATGGCATGTCGCTCCGCCCTGCGTGGCGGAGTCTGTGAAAAGGCTCGGGACGTTGACGCTTGGGGATGGGGAAGTGGTTAGCGTGTCGCGCCGACGCGTGGTGGGCCAGAACTGGCGGCGCGACACGCAAACCAAAAGTTCCCGACCGTAATGGTGGCGCATCGGTGTTGGCTCTGAAACCTGGGGAAACGATCAGGCACCGATACCGCTGCTCCCCGGAACTCTCCGGGGATGCGCTCCGACCCCAATCTCGAGGATGCTCCAGCCATGGCTGCGAGAGCTTCCCAGGACGAACAGAGGTAGGGGTATCTTGTACCTTGCCCCCTCTGAGAGTCGGTCCCCCCCTGCCGCTGCCCCTGCGCCTTCAGCACCCTGCCGAAGCCCCCCGCGCCCAGCGTGCTGACAGTCCTGGCCGGGCCCGCCGAGAGACCAGGCGGATCGCTCCCGTGGGCTCGCCGGCGCTGGCCACGACGCTGGCGGCGGCGGCGGCAAAACGTTGGCGGCGGCGGGGACGACGACGGGGGGAAGGAGGGGGACAAGGGCGAGGGCGGCGACGAGAGGGGCGAATAGCCCAGGGGCGGGCATTACACGTATTCGCCCGGGAGCCTTGTCGAAGACAAAGATCACCGGCACCCCTGGATACATGTATTTCTCCCCCCTGGGCTATCGCCTCCGAGCAACTGTAGCGGCGCCCGGCCTGCGACGCCGGCGTCGGCGGCGACACTGACAGGCGGCCAGGACGTCAGCGGCGGCGGCGGAGACAATCGGCTGCACGAGGCCCAGGAGAGGCGAGAGGCACTCCAGAGCCTGGATCCTCGATCCTCGATTTCGGAGCGTTGCAGGTCTGGGTCCGTTCCTCCTCCCGGTCCCCCCTCCTGCGCCCCGCCTTGATGCATCGCCGATAGATCGGCGGCATGCCCTCGGTAGCGAAACCGCACGTTCCCTTGCAGGGTGGGCTATCAAGCCCCTATCGGCGGTGACTGGGCGATGTGGCGGACAGGCCCTGAGACCCGGGCGCCGTGCTGTCTGTCAACAGATGTTCGCCACGTTCCGGGCCCCGCGGCCCTCACGGATCGGCCCGGCTCCAGAAGTGCAGCAGACGGATGGGGCCGAGGGCTTCGGTTGCGAGTTCTCGCGATGCTGCAGCGCTGATCCAGCGAACCGCCGCCGTGCCTCCTGGCACGCTGAGGCGCGGAAGAATGCCAAGGCCTGCCTGGTAGGGCTTGCTACTTAAAGACCGCCTCTTCCTCTGACCGCGGACTGTTGCGTCCATCCCACGAACTACGCACCGAGGATGGTACACTTCCAGCCTGGCAGCTAATGCATATTACCCTATTCCACGCGTGCCCGCTCGAGGATGGTGCACTTCTCACCTGGCAACTAATGCCTGAACCATCATTCCATGCGCGCCGGCTCCAGGATTGCGCACTTCCCGCATGGCAGCTTATGCCAGGACCCTCATTTCACACGCGCCCGTTCGAGGATGGTGCACTTGCCGCATAGCTTCTAACTCCTAGGCCCCACACCCCAGGCGCACCTGCATTTCCAGCCGCTGCTCTCAAGCGCTCCAGGGCCTCCCAAGCAAAGATCCCTCGTTAGAAACGATGGATCTGCGTCCCGAGCTTCCAAGACGGCCCGTGCAGGCAATCAAGGACACCAAGATGGCCCAAGATGCATCGAAGACGGTCCAATATGGCCCCAAGGCGGTCGAGCATTGGTGCAAGACGGCCCAAGCTGCCTCCAAGGGGGCCGAGAATGGCCACAAGAGGACCTCCACCAGGGTTAGAAGAAACCGAATTCATTAATTTTCAAAAGTTTTTTTTGATGATTTGTGTATTCTCGCCTTTTCGGGCGGAAGTCGCAAGAGGTCTCCACGATGGCCCAAGATTCATCCAAGACGGCCCAAAGACGGCCTAAGAGGACCTGCCGTGGGACCCAAGACGGCCTTACAAGACCCTTCGACGGCCCAAGGCGGCGCCAAGACGGCCCCCAGGCACCCACCATACGGCCAAAAAGAGGGCCCCAAGACGGGCCAAGAGAGCCCCAAACCAGCGTAAAATATCCCCAAGACGGCACAAGAGGGCCCCGACAAACCCTCAAGACTGCCTCGCTGGAGGCCAAGACAGCCTCAAGATGGCCCAAGCGAGTTTGTTCTTCTGCTTCCTCATTATCATCCTCATCCTCGTCCTCATCATTATCAGCATCATCATTCTCTCCCTCCATACCACCTTCACCATCCCCGTCATCATCAGCAGCAGCATCAGCATCATCATAGTCATCATCATCATCATCAGCATCACCATCATCACCACCATCATCACCATCAATGACATCATCAGCATCATCATAATCACAATCAGTATCAACATCATAATCACCATCGTCATGATCAACACAACCACCATCACCACCACCGGCATCAGCAGCAGCATCATCATACTCATTATACGTACCATCAGAATCCTCATCATCAGTATATTCGCTTTGATCGGCATCATGATCATCGTGGCCATCATCAGGATCATCATCATCGTCATCATCATCAGAAGCATCATCATAGTTAGCATCGACATCATAATCTGGATCATCATCGTCGTCACCAGTATTCACATCATCAGCATCATCGTTTACTCATCCTCACCCTCATTCTCATGCTCATCCTATTCCTTCCCCTCCTGCTCCTCCTCTTCCTCCTCATTACCAACATCAGCACCATCATCATCCGCATCATCATGAGCATTGTCATGAGTATCATCATCACCCTCAAACTCGGAGACATAGCCATCGTCATCGTCGACGTCGTCGTCATCACCATTATCACCATCACCACAACCAGCATAATCATCCTACCCATCATCACCATCACCTGCACCTGCACCAGCACCAGCACCATCAGCATCATCGTCGTCATCATCATAATCATCGTCAGCATCACAACCATCATCAGCATGTCATCGTCGTCGTCGTCGTCGAAGTCGCCATCCTGGTAGTCATCGGCATCATCCCCATCATTGTCAGAATCCTCATCCTCATCAAGGCTCTCCAGAAGCTGGAGACACGAGGTGTCGCACGTGACGGCAGGGCTCAACCTGAACAGTGTTCTCTGTTCACGTTTCGTTTTCGTTTAAAAACGAAGTTTGAGCAAAAACCCCGGCCGGCGTCGCGCAGGCCGTTCTGGAACAAAACAGCGGGTGAACAAAACAGCGGCCCCCGAGCAGCCGAAAACGAAACGCATAACAGAACGGTGGCACGGCCGCGGGCCACCAACCAAAGGGAAAAAACTAAACGAGCGAGCGCCTAGGAACAACGACAACGACGAGTCAAGTGAAGGTTTAAGCAGCGAGAGCGCGAGTAACAATTTAGGCGGATATCTAGATAAATATTTAATCTGCGAGGGAGCGAGTGACGATTTAGGTGGAGATCCCGGCACAACGCCCCAGCACACACTCGCACAGCTCGATCCCCAGCACAACCCCCCTCCGCACAACCCCCCTCCGCAAAATCCCACAGCACACACCCCCAGCACTACCCCCAACACAAACCTCCAGCGCAATCACCCAGCACAAACCCCAAGCACACCCCCCCCCCAGCACAACTCCTCAGCACAACCCCCCCCGCACAACCCCCCCCCCTCCTCCCAGCACGACCCCCTGGCACAACCCCCAGCACAACCCCCTGGCACAACCCCCTGGCACAACACCCTGGCACAACCCCCTGGCACAACCCCCTGGCACAACCCCCCAGCACAACCTCCCAGCACAACCCCCTGGCACAATCCCCCAGCACAACCCCCCAGCACAACCCTCCAGCACAACTCCCAGCACAACCCCCTGGCACAACCCCCCAGCACAACCCCCCGCACAACCCCCCAGCACAACCCCCCCAGCACAACCCCCGGGACTCACCCCCAGCACATCCCCCCAGACCAACCCCCAGGCACAACCTGCCAGCACAACCCCTAGACAGGGCCAATTTAGAGTCTGGACGTTGTACTGGAGGTTGTGCTGGAGGTTGTGCCGGAGGTTGTGATGGAGGTAGTGCTGAAGGTTGTGCTGAAGGTTGTGCTAGGTTGTGCTGGAGGTCGTGCTGGAGGTTGTGCTGCAAGTTGTGCTGGAGGTTGTGCGGGAGGTTGTGCTGGAGGTTGTGCTGGAGGTTGTGCTGGAGGTTGTGCTGGAGGTTGTGCTGAAGGTTGTGCTGGAAGTTGTGCTGGAGGTTGTGCTGGAGGTTGTGATGGAGGTTATGCTGGAGAATGTGCTGGAAGTTGTGCTGGAAGTTGTGCTGGAGGTTGTGATTGTGCTGGCGGTTGTGCTGGAGGGTTGTGCTGGAGGTTGTGCTGGAGGTTGTGGAGGTTGTGCTGAAGGTTGTGCTGGAAGTTGTGCGGGAGATTGTGCGTTGTGCTGGAGGTTGTGCTGGGGGGTTGTGCTGGAGGTTGTGCTGGAGATTGTGCTGGAGGTTGTGCTGGAGGTTGTGCTGAGAGGTTGTGCTGCTGGAGGTTGTGCTGGAGGTTGTGCTGGAGGTTGTGCTGGAGGTTGTGCTGGAGGTTGCTGGAGGTTGTGCTGGAGGTTGTGCTTGTGAGGTTGTGCTGGAGGTTGTGCTGGAGGTTGTGCTGGAGGTTGTGCTGGGTTGTGCTGGAGGTTGTGCTTGTGCTGGAGGTGTGCTGGAGGTTGTGCTGGAGGTTGTGCTGGAGGTTGTGCTGGAGGTTGTGCTGGAGGTTGTGCTGGAGGTTGTGCTGGAGGTTGTGCTGGAGGTTGTGCTGGAGTTGTGCTGGAGGTTGTGCTGGAAGGTTGCTGGAGGTTGCTGGAGGTTGTGCTGGAGGTTGTGCTGGAGGTTGTGCTGTGCTGGAGGTTGTGCTGGAGGTTGTGCTGGAGGTTGTGCTGGAGGTTGTGTGGGAGGTTGTGCTGGAGGTTGTTTTGGAGGTTGTGCTGGAGGTTGTGCTGGAGGTTGTGCTGGAGGTTGTGCGGGAGGTTGTGCTGGAGGTTGTGCTGGAGGTTGTGCTGGAGGTTTCGCTGGAGGTTGCGCTGGAAGTTGTGCTGGTGGTTGTGCGGGAGGTTGTGCTGGAGGTTGTGCTGGAGGCTGTGCTGGAGTTTGTGCGGGAGATTGTGCTGGAGGTTGTGCGGGAGGTTGTGCTGGAGGTTGCGCCGGAAGTTGTGCTGGAGGTTGTGCTGGAGGTTGTGCTGGAGGCTGGAGGTTGTGCTGTGCTGGAGGTTGGTGTGTGGAGGTTGTGCTGGAGGTTGCTGGAGGTTGTGCTTGTGAGGTTGTGCTGGAGGTTGTGCTGGAGGTTGTGCTGGTGCGCTGGAGGTTGTGCTGGAGGTTGTGCTGGAGGTTGTGCGGGAGGTTGTGCTGGAGGTTGTGCTGGAGGTTGTGCTGGAGGCTGTGCTGGAGGTTGTGCTGGAGGTTGTGCGGGAGGTTGTGCTGGAGGTTGTGCTGGAGGCTGTGCTGGAGGTTGTGCTGGAGATTGTGCTGGAGGTTGTGCTGGAGGTTGTGCTGGAGATTGTGCTGGAGGTTGTGCTGGAGGGTTGTGCTGGGGGTTGTGCTGGGGGGCTGCGCTGGGGAGTTGTGCAGGGGAGGGTCGTGCTAGAGGGTGGTGCTTGCGGGAGACGGTTGTGCTGGGGGGTCGTGCTGGGGGGGCGGTTCTGCTGGGGGGTTCGCGCTGGGGGGTTGTGCTGGGGGGTTGTGCTGGGGGCTGTGATGGGGGTTTGTTGCTGGGGGTTGTGCTGGGGGGTTGTGCTGGGGGGTTGTGCTGGGGGGTTGTGCTGGGGGTTGTGTGGGGCCGTGCTGGGGGGTTTTCAGGGCTGTGCTGGGTGGTCGTGCTGGTGGGTTGTGCTGGGGGTTTGTGCTGAGGGGGGCTGGTGCACCGGGATTGCGCAGGGAATTGGTGCTGAGGGGGGGCGTTGGAGGCTGTGATGGAGGGTGTGCTGGAGGTCGTGCTGGAGATTGTGCTGGAGGTTGTGTTGGGGGTTGTGATGGAGAGTGTGCTGGAGGTTGTGATGGAGGTTGTGCTGGAGGTTGTTGTGCTGGGGGGTTGTGCTGGGGGGTTGTGCTGGGGGGTTGTGCTGGGGGGTTTTGCTGGGGGGTTGTGCTGGAGGGTTGTGCTGGGGAGGGTTGTGCTGGGGGTTGTGCTGGGGAGGGTTGTGCTGGGGGGCCGTGCTGGGGGTTTTTCAGGGCTGTGCTGGGGGGTCGTGCTGGGGGGTTGTGCTGGGGGTTTGTGCTGAGGGGGCTGGTGCTTCGGGATTGCGCAGGGTGGTGGTGCTGGGGGGTTGTGTTGGAGGTTGTGATGGAGTGTGTGCTGGAGGTCGTGCTGGAGATTGTGCTGGAGGTTATGTTGGAGGTTGTGATGGAGGTTGTGCTGGAGGTTGTGCGGGAGGTTGTGCTGGAGGTTGTGCTGGAGGTTGTGCGGGAGGTTGTGCTGGAGGTTGTACTGGAGGTTGTGCTGGAGGTTGTGCTGGAGGTTGTGCTGGAGGTTGTGCTGGAGGTTGTGATTGTGGTTGCGCTGGAGGTTGTGCTGGAGGTTGTGCGGGAGGTTGTGCGGGAGGTTGCGCTGGAGGTTGTGCTGGAGGTTGCGCTGGAGGTTGTGCTGGATATTGTGCTGGAGGTTGTGCTGGAGGGTTGTGCTGGGGGTTGTGCTGGGGGGCTGCGCTGGGGAGTTGTGCAGGGGAAGGTCATGCTGGAGGGTGGTGCTTGCGGGGGGGGGTTGTGCTGGGGGGTCGTGCTTGGGGGGGGGGCTCTGCTGGGGGGTTCGCGCTGGGGGGTTCTGCTGGGGAGTTTTGCTGGGGGCTGTGCTGGGGGTCTGTGCTGGGGGTCTGTGCTGGGGGTTGTGCTGGGGGGTTGTGCTGGGGGGTTGTGCTGGGGGGTTGTGCTGGGGGGTTGTGCTGGGGGGTTGTGCTGGAGGGTTGTGCTGGGGAGGGTTGTGCTGGGGGGTTGTGCTGGGGAGGGTTGTGCTGGGGGGCCGTGCTGGGGGGGTTTCAGGGCTGTGCTGGGGGGTCGTGCTGGGGGGTTGTGCTGGGGGTTTGTGCTGAGGGGGGCTGGTGCTTCGGGATTGCGCAGGGTGGTGGTGCTGGGGGGGTGACCCCCCAGCAAAACAAAACGCCAACAAAACAAGCGGCGCCTGCCCACGAGAAAACAGAACGCCCAACAAAACGTGCGGCACGCGCCTGCGCCAGAACAGAACAACCGACAAAACGGCAACCCGGTGGCCAAAACGCATGGGCGCGACGGCTGGCATTCAGAGCATGTGAAAACGTGTTTTGAAACACGTTCACAACCAACAACAAAAGTAAAACGGAAACAGATAGGAACAAATAGGAAAACACCGTTTAGGTCGAGCCCTGGGTGACGGCTGGCACGGTAGCGGGACGTGCCGCAGGCAACTGGATAGCGTGAAGTGGTTATCATGCTAACGCGTCATACTGGATGCATGGCTTGAGAGAGCGAGTGAGCGCCATCGTGTCGCGAGGTCGGATCTCAGGAGGCGTCGAGATCTCCTTGAGGGCATCTCGTGTAGGGAACGGCGGGTGCGCACGAAGCACTCTGCTTGGTCTTGTGAGCGCACACAGGTGCTACATTTCTCCACAACGCGCGGGCCATACTCCAGGTCCCTTACTAAGAGGCCCCCAGGGCTGGCTGCTAGCTGTCTAAAGGCGCCTGAGGGCAAAGGGGGGCTGGCTTCACGAAGCCGAAGCACCAGGAGGCCAGTGTCTCACTGCACTTTGTAGGGCACGGGAGGGGCAGTTTGGCAACTTCGCGCTCCTTCTTATCAGCGCCATCGACGCCCAGCGCGGTGAGAGTGGGGAACACTGGGTTTCGGGCCCCATCCGGGGCCCCAAGTGTAATTACAGTCGGCTCGTATCATAAGGATGCGCGATAAGGGTGCAAGGGCCTTGGACGCCCATTTCGAATTTTTTCGAGCGGGGCGCGGCCAACGGAAAGTGGCCAAAGATGGACTGAGGAGGCAAGGAGGGATACCCTTGGTAAAGTTGCCCATCGTTACCACGCGGGTTGACTGTAGCCGAAATCGGCGCGCCCCCCACAACCGCCAACCGCAGCATGTCACCTTGACGGAGTCCTCGGGGGATCGCACATGGCCAGACAGGCGTGGAATGGATGGTGCGGAAGGCACACGCTGAATACGCCTGCGGAAGCCCAACTTGCCGGGCCATAGGAGGGCCGTGCGACGGAACGCCATCCGGCTACATCTGTGTATCCAATTCTCGCCAAGGCCCGCCGTATCATGTGGCCGCTTCCGGCAACCATGAATCCACAACTTTTTACCGTTTTTTGTACTACCCCCTCCCGCTCGTCTTCTTCCGGCTTCCGCCACCGGTCCCGCAGCCTTGTGAGTTCCGCCGAAGGCTAGATGCGCCGGATGCGAAGCCCTCTCTAAGACGCGCAATGCAATCCAACGCTGAGTAAGCAACGACGGGGCTCTTCCGGCTACGGCGAGCCTCGGCCGCGAGCAGGGTCCACGTTCTGCATCTGAGGCCTGGCCCGAAGATAAGAGCCTCTCTCCTGCAGAGGAGTGGTCCGTATGTCAGCGTCTTGCCATCAAGGAGCAGGGCTGGCTGTGAGGCCTCAGTCGCGCCCAGATTCGTAGGAAACGCCCAGAAGGAAAAACAGGGAATGGCACGAGGAACCCCTAGCACCGTCAGAAACCAAAGCGGCCCTTGCTCCAAGTGCTGGGTTGCAGAATGGCAGAATCGATCCCACATCCGCTCCTAAAGAGCGTTCTGACCAAGATTTCAAAGCGCATGTGGCTGTGGCGAGGCGGGGACCACCCAGCAGGCCCAAAATGACCGAAGACGGCAAGAACTCTGGAGTATGACGGAAGAAGACATGGATTTAGAAGGAGCCCTCTGCCGCGCGCTTCAGTCACCAGTTCTTTGCTAAGAGGCGGGGACCGGGCATTTTCTTTGGGTGGAGGGCTCAGGGTGGAATCCATATGGGCTTTTGCACCTCGAAAATCAATCCGTTCTGCTGCTCGCTTTCTGCAGACTCAAGCCTCGAAAACCCATCGAAACGGCAATTCAGATTTCACCCTTTGCCCTCCACCCAAAGGAACTGCTCGGGAGGAGGGGGACAGAAGCGCGGAGAGCTGGACCAGCTCCCAGCAGCGTGCCTCGCTTCAGCTGCCTGCTCTCCCACGCTCGTGGTGCAATGCACTGTGCACCAGGTCCCAGCGCCACGCGCAGAGCCGAACACCTCTTGTCTTCAAACACACAGAAACACAAACACACACACACACACACACATCACGAGGGCACTGCGCAACCGACACACTCGCTCTCCGGGGTGCCACGCGAGGAGATCCGCCGTTCCCCACCTGCTGGGGGTGACAGTGCGTGCGAGATGCATAGCCGTCCCCCCTCCTCCCTTTCACCTCTCCACTGAGGTCCCTCAAAATGCAACGCCCCGAGAGGCGCCACGGACCGGCCCAAGACTCCTCAAGAGGCTCGCCGGATGGCCCAGAAACATCCCAAAAGGCCCCAAGTCTGCTCAAAAAGCCCCCTGGACGACAAAGAGAGCATTCGAGACGGGAGACTCGCAGAGAACCCAGGAGCCTCCCGCCACAAGATGGCCCCCAAGATCCCTGAAATACCCAAAACCTTCTTCCAGGGGGGTCCAAAAGGCCCCCAGGAGCTTTGAGAAGGCTCTAAGAAACCAAACAGCGACCCCGGGCCGCAAGGAAATCATTCTGTTCGGACTGCCCGATTCCTCTATCTAGGTCCTCGGTGGGCAGATCATATGCAGCCTTCAGCCTTTGTATTTGCGGGACGCCCCATGTAACTTTCGCTGCCTCACGCCACGTGAAGGCCTGAACGCTGGCCCCCGACAAGCACCGCCCCTCCCCGTGGGAGGTGACCTGGTCTGGCAAGGTACTTATCAATGTCTGCATCCAACAACCCTCGAACGCAATCTCTACTATGCACTCGGACCTACGACATAAAAATATCCTCCAAGAACGTGCAACCTTCCGCCGGCAATTCGCGTGGCGAAGGACCCAACCATATGCAGTTGTGAGTACCGCAATTGTGAATATCTTCTTCGGTGGCGCTCCCTATGGGGCCACGAACCGTACGAAGGGTGCGCCAGATTGCGTGGCGGGGTACACAACACGAAAGAAGACGACAGGTCGAATTACGAGAGACTGAGCGCGGATGAGTCTGAGCGCAATTGAGTCTGAGTGTGAATGAGTTTGCGCGCGAGTGAATATATGTGCATGAGTGCGAGCACGGCCACGCCTGGTGTGTATATATATACACATATACGAATGTGAATGCTTCACGTATGCCTGACCCTGAGTACTCGTGACAGTGAGCGTGGCCGCCGCAGGAAGCTCCCCCTGGAACCCCGACAGCAACGCCCGCACGCCGGGACGGACGCCCATGTCGGCACGCTCCTCACGAGGATCGCGCCCGATTCCTCCCCGTTATTTTTCTCCCTCTTTGCCCGCGCACGCCCATGTCCAGCGCTGCGGGCGCGGCGCCGCGCGGAGCCCCCGCGACGCGCGTCGGTCGCCCCGGAGGGGTCCCGCCGACGCGCGCGGGTCGTCCGCTGCGCGGAGCAGAGAGAGAGAGAGAGAGAGAACAAAAAAAAGGGAGCTAGCTGGCTGGCTGATAGCGGGCAAAGCTGTGGCCGCTGGGCAGGCCAACGACGAGGGCGAGCTAGGCTCTGGGCAGAGCGCAGCGCGGAATTCCCGCGACGCGCGCTGGTCGCACCGAAAGGGCCCAAGCAACGCGCGCGGGTCGCCCGCGGCGCGAGGCCAAACAGTCAGACTGTCGAGAGACGGCGAGGCTCGGGCGGGCCGCTCCTCAGGTCAAGCCTCGCGGATAAACTCGGTGAAGCTCAGCTCCCTGGCGAGGACCGCAGCCTCCCTCCTGCACCGTTTCGTGCGCGTGGCAAACTGCTCCAGCTGTTTCCGCAAGCCCTCCGGCGGCCCTGCCAGGGAGAACTCGATGCAAACTGCGCCACTGGGGCCCTAGGTGGAGCTCCCTCTGGGGTCACGAAACGTGTGAGGGGTGTGCCAAAATGGGGCGGCGGGCGGCGGCGCCATGCGAGCTGCGCCAGTGAGACCTTAGATGGAGCTCCCTGTAGGGCCACGAAACGTATGAAGGGTGCCCCAAAATGGGGCGGCGGCGCCATGCGAGCTGCGCCACTGGGACCTTGAGTGGAGCCCCTGCGGGGCCACGAAACGTGTAAGGGGCGTGCCAAAATGGGACGGCGGCGCCATGCGAGCTGCGCCACTGGGGCCTTAGGTGGAGCTCCCTACGGGGCCACGGAACCTGTGAGGGGTTGTGCCAGGGCGGCGGCGCCATGCGAGTTACGCCACTGGGACCTTGAGTGGAGCCCTCTGCGGGGCCACGAAATGTGTAAAGGGTGTGCCCAAATGGGGCGGCGGCGCCATGCGAGCTGCGCCACTGGGACCTTAGTTCGAGCTCCTTCTAGGGCCACGAAACGTGAGAGGGGTGTCCCAAAAATGGGGCGGCGGCGCCATACCAGCTGCGACACTGGGACCTTAGATGGAGCTCCTTGTGGGCCTGTGGGGCCACGAAACGTGCGAGGGGTGCACCAAAATGGGGCGACGGCGCCATGCGAACTGCGCCACTTGGACTTTCGGTGGAGCTCCTGGTGGGGCCACGGAACGTGAGAGGGGTGTGCCAAAAATGGGGCGGCGGCGCCATACGAGCTGCGCCACTGGAACTTCAGGTAGAGCTTCCTATGGGGCCACGAAACGTGTGAGGGGTGTCCCAAAAATGGGGCGGCGGCGCCATACGAGCTGCGCCACTGGGACTTTAGATGGAGCTCCTAATGGGGCCACGACGCGTGTAAGGGTGTGCCAAAACTGGGCGGCGGCGCCATGCGAGCTGCGCCGCTGGGACCTTAGATGGGGCTCCCTATAGGGCCACGAAAAAGGGGTGTGCCAAAATGGGGCGGCGGCGCCATGCGAGCTGCGCCACTGGGACCTCAGATGGGGCCCCCTATGGGGCCACGACACGTGTGAGGGGTGTGCTAAAAATGGGGCGACGGCGCCATACGAGCTGCGCCACTGGGACTTTAGATGGAGCTCCCTATGGGGCCACGAAGCGTGTGAGGGGTGTGCCAAAAATGGGGCGGCGGCGCCATGCAAGCTGCGCCACTGGGACCTTAGGTGGAGCTCCCTATGGGGCCACGGAACCGTGAGAGGGGTGTGCCAAAATGGGGCGGCGGCGCCATGCGAGCTGCGCCACTGGGGCCTTAGGTGGAGCTCCCTGTGGGGCCACGAAACGTTGTACTGAGTAGGTGGAACGCAGGGAGGAGGGAGGAGGAGAAGAGGAGGAGAGGAGCGCGGGGCACCGTCTCTTCAAAACGAAGACCAACACCACAAGATGGTTGGGAAAAACACACGGGACATCCAAGGGTAGTTACCCTCCCCGGGATGCACAAGAATACCCAACAAGCACGAAAAACAATAAGCTACCCTCCCCGAGCCGAGCTTGAGCTTACACCTCGGTCAGGCTGTGTGTATATATATATATATAGTCATACAAGACTGCAGTGGCGCTTTGCGCCATACACCGTGGTCTTTCCAAGTTTGGCATGCAAGCGGAATGGCAGGAAACTCAAGCCGACAATTTAGCGAGAACTCCTTGTTGCCTTTTCCGGCATCGCGGTTATAATAATGTTTTTCGTCATCCTCCCTCCACGCTTATGTTTCTTCATTCTCGCCATACTCTGCGCATTCTCCCCATCCTCCTCAGCTTTTTTTACGGGGGCTCCTTCTTGGAGTGCCTCTGGGGGCCTCACACGTTTCTCAGGCTTTCTTAAGACCTTCTGGAGGCCTCCTGGGCGTGTTCTGGGGGCCTCTGGGGTTTTCCTCGGGGCACCCTGCCTCCAACCGGGGAATCCCTGAACGACCGGGTCACGATTTGCAATGCTTCGGAGGATATCTTGGGGACATCTTGGGCCGCCATGGGGCTATCTTAGGGCCATCTTGGACCCCTGTTGTGCGTTTTGGGGCTCTCTTTGACTGCCTGAAGCCCTTTCGGATGGTTATGGGGCGGCCTCGGACGCCCAGAGGACCGCCGTCTTGGAGCGTCGGGAAGCCGAGAAGAGGATAACCCAACAATCCACCAACAACCTGTAGAAAATCAATGATGTTTGCCTCTTGGGGCCTTCTTGGGAGCGCTCTTAGAGGCCTCCTGGGACGTTTTGGAGCGATCTTTGGGGGTATGACAGCTTCTTGGGGGTCGTCGTGGACCGTATTGGGGCTCACTGCGGTCGTTTCGGGAGCGCGCCGGAACGCCTGGAACCCGTCTGGGGCCAATTCGTTAGGGGGGCGCTTTGTCCGGCGCCCCCAGACCAATACAAATATACGAATAGATTGTCTGTATCCAACAGCCCTGGAACGCAATGACCCTCACGATAGACAAGTGGGACAAGTGGCCACGTTCAGACACAGGCCAGCGGGAGCTAACCTCGCACGTGCACATGCGTTGTTGGCATCAGAGAGCTCGGTACGGTATGTCTGGCTTAGCTGGCCTGGTTCACAAGCTGCCATCGCTCGGACGTCCATTCCAAGTGCATTGTTTAGTTTCGTGCGTGCCTTTTGCCAAATTATCTAGGATGCTTCTCGATGGTCCTCGCGGACAACAAATGCACACGTCCGAGCGATGCCAAAACAAAAGACGCTGAGGAACCAAGCAGAGGGGGCACGACGGCCAGAGTCGGCGACCCCGCAGGGTGTGGTTTGTAATTCGCTCCCGGGGGGCGGGCGAGGACCTCGACAGAGTTCTCCGCCGCGCCCCGAGGAGGCACAACGAGGGCAACGCGGTGCCCGCCAGGCCCCAACGACGCAGCTCGCAAACCACACCCTGGCATGCCCACACCCCTTGCAGTTGCCGGAGAACGGGGAGAGGACAGAGAACGACGGAGAGCGGAGGGAAGGAGGGAGGCCCGCCTGACTGAGAGCGGCGCGTCTGGGGCGCGAACCCCCCAAGGCGGCCAGCCAAGGGTCCACGAGGGCACCTACCAGGCATCGGGACCGTCAAAAACGACTCAGGACGAAAGACTGGTCCCAGGGAGTGGGTCGAGACCTTTTCTGGGGCGAAGGTATGAAGAAAGAAAACATGACGTCGGGGGTCTTGGGAGGCAATGGAAGAGACGAAGGAAGAGGGCTCATGTAGAGGCCTCCTAGATGGGGTCCGAGTAGATGGGGTCGGAGGATCGAGCCGCATCGCCGATGCAGCGGCGACGCGGCTCGGTGTGCAGCCCGACTTTCTCCACGCCGACGTCCCGAAGAATACGACAGCAAAGCCGCGCTACAGCGCGAGACAAAAGGTAGCACGACGGCCGCCGTGCCGCAAAATCTACTGCCCCATGCGCACTATATCACAGCAATCCGCGGAACGACAAATAAACAGACCACAAAAATGGGAGGCGGCGGGCGAGGCTGGCCAGCCGTAAGGCTGCGCCCCGGCGGGGCCGTGGCCAATCTAATAAGAATAAGAATGGGCCCGACTAGTTTTGGAAAATACCGATGTGCGGCCTGGAAAACCGAACAACCTAAGGTGCAGCAGTCCCGAGGGTCAGGCAGTCCCACGCAAGGATGGGTGAAACCTCGAATCAGAAATAGCTGCTGTCTTCGAAGATAGCGGATAAATCAAGCCATCTCGCAGTCGTGTCGAAAAAGTGAGAGACGAACTGCTCTTGAGAAATACTTGAACAAAAGCGGGCGAAGCTCGCTGCACATGACAGCGACTTCTGAGAGGTATTTAGCGGAGCACGTTGGAAACTGCCGGATACTTGACTTATAGATAATGGGCCACTAATCCCAACCCTTTAGGTCGAGGAGGAGGATGAACGGAAGGAGGAGGAAGAGGAGGAGGAGGAGGAGGAGGAGAAGGAGTAAGAGAACAAGTAACCTTTAATTATTCAGGAGATCGATGGCTCCTTGGAACAAGGCCTGAACGACCTCACACGATTTCTCGGAGGGGCCTAAGACGAGGAACAAGAAGGTATGTTGACTCTGGCTCTGACCTGCGAAAAGGGTGAACAAACACGTAAACAGGAAGCTACGGTACTAGAGCCACCGCCAGCGGGACAGCTTGAACTCCTCCGAACCTGCCTGGGATATTATTCAGCCTTATGGGGGACAGAACGTACCCACACCGCTACTCCCTGGATCTCTCATGAATTTCATTCTGATCTGAATATCGAGGACTGTTCTGACTTATGCTGCGGTTTGACTGTGCCGCGTGCGAGGGGGGTACATGGTAAAGGGACGGATTTCGACTAGCTAGGACGAATCACACCCAGCGTAATGCATAATGCAAGCTAAGTGAAGCCAATCCCACACTGGAAACGTCAGCTGGCGTATAAGAAGCATCTGGCGAGCCTATGAGAAGCCTCTGCGAGGCCTCGGAGAGGCCCTTTGTGGGAAAACTGTGTGACGCCTCTGACAGGTCCGTGAGAAACCTCTGAAAGACATGTGACAAGCTTCTGACAGACCAGTGGGAAGCCTCTGCTAAGCCTGCGAGATGCCTCCAAGAAGCCTCTGCGAAGCCTCTGAAAGGCCCGCGAGGCACTTGTGAGAAACATGTGGGAAACAACCTTGGGAAGGCCTTCGAGAAGACTCTGGTCAGCCTGTGAAATGCTTGTGGGAAGCGTCCGAGAGACGCCTCTGAGAGGCATGTGAAGCATCTCTGAGAGGCCTGTGAGAAACTCGTGGCGCATGTAAGGAACCTCGGGAAGGCTTGTGAAAAGCCCTTGGAAGGCCCGTGAGAAGCCTCTGAGAGGCTTGACGGAGGTCTCCGGGACGCCTGCTTGGAAGCTTTCGGGAGGCCCGTGAGAGGCCTCTGATAATCCTGTGAGCAACTTGTGAGGCACTCATAGGAAGCCTGTGAGAAGCCTCTGGGAAGCCCGTGAGAAGCCTCTGGGAAGCCTCTGGGAAACCTCTGCACTGGAAGAGAACTTGGGCCACGCTGGTCCAGCTTGGACCATATTAGAGGCCATCTTGCGTTCTCTGCGGCCTTCTTGGAACCATCTTGGGCCCTCTTGGATGCTCCAATCGGTGGCCACCTACCCCCCCGTCGAGACCCAGAGGTAGGGGGTAGGCGGAGAGGTCAAACCCCTCCCCGAAGAGGATAAAGAAGGTTCGAGGAGGATACGCCCTAAACCACCTCCTCCCAGAAGCCACCGCATGGATATTCCTGTCCAATTGCTGGTCCGACCGAGACCTCGGAATCAACGAAGGGCCGATGTTGGACAGTTTGGGCAGGGACCGACCGTCCCAGCATTCCTATAGGCCTACCACGAAATGATCTTAGAACCCCAAAATGTTCTACACTCAAAACTTATGTTAAGAAGCCTTCCAGTAAGAAATTGAGACCCAGCTTCGCTGAATGTCTGAGCCCCCTTGCGAGAGCCAGCTTTGAAGCATGCAATTTCTTAGCGCAGCGCGATGCCAGTGTGGGTGGTTCCGATAAAGATTGTGCCGGTGATTGTACCGATTGCGGCGCCGGGGGCTCTGCAGCAAACAACATACAGGAACACGTCAAGATCTGGGCGAGGATCTGGGTGGTGATCTGGGGGAGTATCCGAGGGAACAGTCAGAGCAAAATCCGGGAGGCGATCTATGGACATCTGTAAGAAGATCTGGGGGAAGATGTGGAGGAAGATCTGTAAAAATATCTGCAAGAACATATGGAGGGAGATCTGGGGGAGCATTTGGATGAACACACGGGGAACAAGCTACATAAAGATCTCGATGAAAATCTGGAGGAAGATCTGGAGGAAAATCTGGAGGAAGATCTGAAGGAAAATCTGGAGGAAGATCTGGAGGAAGATCTCGAGAAACCTCTGGAAGAAAATCTGGAGGAAGAGTTCTGGAGGAAGATCTGGAAGAAGATCTGGAGGAAGATCTGGAGGAAGATCTGGAGGAAGAGTTCTGGAGGAAGATCTGGAGGAAGATCTGGAGGAAGATCTGGAGGAAGATCTGCAGGAAGATCTGGAGGAAGATCTGGAAGAAGATCTGGAGGAAGATCTGGAGGAAGATCTGGAGGAAGATCTGGAGGAAGATATGGAGGAAGATCTGGAGGAAGAGTTCTGGGGGAAAATCTGGAGGACGATCGGGAGGAAGATTTGGAGGAAGATCTGGAGGAAGATCTGGAGGAAGATGGGAGTGGATATGGGAGAAGATCTGAAACGACGATCTGGGAAAATATATTGAGGAAGATCTAAAAGAAGATATTGGGATTCATGAGAAGGAAGATCTGGAGGAAGATCGGACGAGATGTGTGAAGATATTGATGAGGATCTGCAGGGATATCTAAAAGAAATATCATGCAAGCTGGAGAAAGATCTTGAGGAAGATCTCGAGGAACCTCTGGAGGAAGATCCGGAGGAAGATCAGGATACAGATCCGATTGAATCCAAGGAGAAGATATGGGTGAAGATCTGGGGGGAAGATCTGGAGGAAGATATGATGGAGGAAGATCTGGGAGGAACATCTGAGAGGAAGATCGGGGAGGAAGATCTGGGAGGAAGATCTGTGAGGAATATCTGGGTGAATATCTGGGTGAATATCTGGGAGGAAGATCTGGAGGGCAGATCTGGTGAAGATCTGGGAGGAAGATCTGGAGGAAGATCTGGAAGAAGATATGATGGTTATGCTGGTGGCTCTGTTGGTGGTTGCGCTGGTCTCTGTGCTGTCGGTCGTGCTGCTCGTTTTGATGGTGGTTTCGCTGCTGACGATTTTGCTGGTGATGGCGCTGCTAGTTGCGATAGTGGTTGCGCTCGTGGTGGTGGTGGTGGTTGCGCTGGTATTTCTGCCACTAGTTTTGCTGGAGAGGCGGATGGTGGTTTGGCTGGGGATTCTGCTGGCACGCTGGCGGAGGAAACGCCCACTGGATAAAGTGCTGGTGCGTTGGCGGAGATTTCGAATAATTTTCCTTGTTTATACTTGCGCCGGTGGTTTTGCTGGACATGTTGCTGGTGGTCGCGTTGTTCATGTTGCTGGTGATTCTGCTGGTGGTGGCCTCGTCCGCACTTTTCTCCTCCTCCTCCTCCTCCGCCTCTTCCTCCTCCTATTCCTCCTCCTCCTCCTCCTCCTCCTCCTCCTCCTCATTGTTCCCGTCCTTTTCCTTTCCTTTTCTTCCTGCTCGTTTTCCTCCTCCGCCTCCTCCTCCTCCTCCGCCTCCTCCTCCCAGTCCTTCTCCCCTTCCTCCTCCTCCTCCTCCTCCTCCTCCTCCTCCTCCTTCTCATACTACTCCTACTCCTAGGTGGGGGGCAAAGTCTGGGGGGGCAAAGTCTTCGGTGGAAATCTGGGGGAAGATCTGCGTGGCGACCCGGAGGAAGATCTGGATGAAGATCTGGAGGAAGATCTGGGGGAAGATCTGGAGGAAGATTTGGGGGAAGATCTGGAGGAAGATCTGGAGGAAGATCTGGAGGAAGATCTGGAGGAACATCTGGAGGATGATCTGGAGGAAGATCTGGAGGAAGATCTTGGGGAAGATCTGGAAGAAGATCTGGAGGAAGATCTGGAGGAAGATCTGGAGGAAGATCTGGAGGAAGATCAGGAGGAAGATCTGGAGGAAGATCTGGAGGAAGATCTGGAGGATGATCTGGAGGAAGATCTGGAGGAAGATCTGGAGGAAGATCTGGAGGAAGATCTGGGGACAGATCTGGGGGAAGATCTGGAGAAAGATCAGGGGAAAAATCTGGTTAAAGAGCTGCGTGGAGACCCGGAAGGAGATCGGGAGTAAGATCTGAGAGGAAATCTGAAGGAAGATCTGGTGCAAGATCTGGGGGAAGATCCAGGGGAAGATCTGGGAGAAAACCTGAAGGAAGATCAGGGGAAAAATCTAGGGGAAGATCTCTATGAATATCTGGGGGGAGATCTAAGGAGGGATTGATCTGGGCGAGGATCTGAAGGAAGATCTGGGCGGAGATCTCGGAGAGGATTTGGGCGAAGATCTGTGGGAAACTCTCGGAGAGAATACAGAAGAACATCGGGAAGAATATCTGAGGGAAGATCCAGAGGAAGATCTCGACGAAGATCTGGAAGAAGATCCCGAAGATCTGGAGGAAGATTAGTAAGAAGATGCCGGCGTTAAGAAACTGAGCCAGCTTTGGGGAATTCGTTATCGAATTTTAAGAAAGTTTGAGACCCAGCTGGGCGGGAGGGAGTTTCTTAACAGAAGATATGAGTGTAAGCACAAAAACAATGTTCTTAGAACATAAACCCGATATGTTAAAACAAGACCGTCCCAACCATAAATGTTCTAAGAACATTTCGTCGAAACCACACAAGGTTCTTAGAAAATTATTCGGTGGGCCTGTAGGCGAGCCAGGACGCTTCGCCACTGCTTGACTAGGGACCCTGGCCTTCAACGTCTCCACAGAGTAACAGCGGACGTGCTTCGTCGCAGTTGGCCTCACGAGGCCGGCTAAAAAACGGCCTAGGCTGAGAGGCCATCCGATAACGAAGGCGTCTGGACTTGCGGGTGCGGTGTCATAACATTTCATGACGCCGCAGGCATGGGTCCCCATGCCTGTCCTCGTCGCCGCCGACGCCACTGCCGCCGTCGTCGTCGCCGCCGTCGCCGTCGTCGTCCGTTCTGGCTCTCTGGGGCAAGTCTCGTCGCAACACTTGTATTCCTTCGAAAGTTGAATCGGGATGCACCCGGGGACGAATCCAGGGATCGACCTGTTTTTTACCCAGAGAACTCGCCTGATTCATCGCACGCTACTCCTCGCACTGTGTTTGCTTCGGGGTGCTTTTCCTCATCCTCTCCTCCTCCTCCTCCTTCCCCTCCTCTTCTTCCTCTTCCTCTTCCTCCTCGTCATCCCCCTTCTCCTCCTCATCTTCCTCTTCCCCTTCTTCTTATTCCTCCTCCTCCTCTCCCTCCCCCTCCCCTCCTCCTCCTCGCTGCGGGGGATGGAGGGCGGAAAAGAGGGCGAGGCCAAGTGGCTGGCCCCTTGGGTGCTTCCCTGCCTCCCCCTCGCCGTCGACCTCCGCATCCTCAACCCCTCTTGTTGCTGCCTGGTGAGGAGCGGGAGGGCAGGGTGAGGATCGGGAGGTGGGAGGATCGGGAGTGTGGCGGATCAGGAAGCTGACATTCAGGAGTGTGGAGGATCTGGATGGTGAATAAAAGGGGTGTGAGGATGAAGAGGGCGAGGGTCGTGACGGTACGGATCAGGAGGGGGAGGGACATGAGGGTGAGAATCAGGATAGCGAAGATCAGGACTCTGAGGATCAGGAGAGCGAGGGTCCGGAGCGTGAGGCTGAAGATAGTGAGGATCAGGAGCTTGAGGGTCGGGAGCTTGAGGGTCTGCTGGGTGAGATCCGGAGGGTGACGGTCGGAGAGTGCAGCTCTGGAGGATAAGGAAAAGGAGGGAGGAGGTCAGGAGCGTGACGATCATGAGGGCGGGAGTCAGGAGCTCGAGGATCAGGGGGGTGCGGATCACGACGGTGACGGTAGCAATGTATGGCCAGGAACGCGAGGGTCAGGAGGGCGAGGATCAAGAGGGTCAAGAGGATGAGGATCAGGAGCGTGACGGTCAGGCGGGCCAGGGTCCAGAGGTTGATCATCAGAACATTGAAGATCAAAATGGTGAGGTCCACATGGTTCGCCAGGTAGGGGCTAAGTTGTGGCATTCGAGCATGTTCGTTGCACTGATATCCTGGCTCAAGGGTTCCCTTCTGCATGATACTGATGACGGATGTTCCCTTCACGAAATCCTGCGACATGGCTGCGTTGGTTGTTGAGTCGGACAGAGGCGCGCGCAACCTTTATCCACAATGCCAGGCGGAGCGGGCACTGACATCCAGGAGAAACGCTCTCGCATGCTCGCACATGAAAGAAGCTGGGGGCGCGACAGTAACGACTCCCCCGCGGCGGGCCCCGCCGTTGCGTGCCAGCCTTCGGCGCACTTGGTCAGGGCGTGCAACCCTAAAAGCTGGTTCAAAAGCGCAGCCCGTCGGAGCAGTACCTGCTCCTGCTACACAGGGAAAGCTCGGTTGCTCGACGTAGCCTTACGTAATACACTCGGCATGCGCGCGGGGCACCCGGCGCTTTTCGCTCAGCCAATGTTGTCCTTCAGGCGGGCCGCCTACGAACTCGTCGTTCACTTGGAGCTCCTCCCAGCCATCCGCGAGTCGGGCCCCAAGTCTTCCACGGGTCAGCCTCGTCGGTCCACGCTCCAGTTGCACAATGGCCTCCTGCATCACGGCCATAGCTCGCACTGCCACCTGTCCAGTGACCAGACCTCTCTTTTTTCCACCAGGACGTCGAACCTTGCCAGGGCGTCAAAGAGAAACACCTTCCCCCCCTCGTTTCTCCACGATGAGTTGGACGCCGCGTTCCCTTTCCTTTCCATCTCCTTTGCTTTGCCATGTGTTCGCACGGTCGCCATCGGGGCAATTTGAGTTATACCTCTGGGGGACATGATTTCTCTTTCCAAGATTCCGTTGGCACCCTAGGCCCGATCTCCTCGACTCTCGATCTTGGCATTGGTTACTCCATACGCCATTGCCGACTATCCAATCAGCATCCTCAGCGTCACCGTCTGGTCGGGGGAGGGGATGGGCTGCATCCCGCTACCATCGTCACCCGCGGCAGAGCCATGGGTAGCCGGGTCAGTGGGAGCAGGGCCAACAACCCCCGGAAACATCTCCAGCGCTTGCTGCGGCAGCGACAGCGTCGCTTGGCACGGTTGGTACCACAGTGGTCTCTTCCTCTATGCGCACCACCGCCAGAGGCTGCGGCCGTGGATGACGCAGTTGTAACATCTCTCTCTCTCTCTCTCCAGAAGCACCACTGCCAAAGGCTGTGCCGCGTTTCTTTGTTCAGGACGATCACTGTCCGAACGTCAAACGCCGATGCGCCATGCCAAGATGGGTTGGCAACCCGCGGATCTGGAGCCAAATCAGCCAGCAAATGCTTGATTATGGTGTTTCGGAATACTCGGGTTGCGATCGTGGCCAACAGGCAGCCGCGAGAGACAATGGCATCCCGCAATTTCGTGATCGCGCCTGGAGATCTATGCATGCGCATTAACGCCCACTTTTCCCCTGGAACCTGAAAAACAAAGTAAAATCTCTTGTGCGCGACATGGTCAGAGAAGCAGAGTCCCCCCCAAGATCGCTATGTTTAGGCCGAGGTATGTAACAACCTGTCCGTATGTCAGTGCGGACCCCGTCCGAGCTCATTGAAGAAAAAATCGCGAGGGCACTGACTACGTCTTTGCAATTACACTCAGGGAAGGCGTGGTATGTCTTCGCTCTTAGCGACCCCCCCCGACAAATACAACCACAGTACGGCCGAGCCAGCCCTCGCCTCTGAGCGACTACGTATAGAGTTTGGTCCTCGGGGAGAGGCTTCCTCCATGCATTGAATACCAACACACTGAACCTTCCGATCACGATTCTGGAACAAGCACGCTTTCAAAACCACAAGCGCAAAATAAATTCTTCCGGCTGCTGACGCATCGATGGAAATATCGGAAAGGTCCACTACTGGAAGCGGCCCGCGGAACGCATCGAGCAGGCCTTTCCCTGATTCGACCAGAGGCCACTTGCGGGGCTCAAACCTAACATCCCCGAGTCCCGGGACGCGATCGACATTGTGCATCGGAGTGGGTCCCAAAGATCAGATTGAGTGTCCTCAGAGGCAGCCTCTTAATGCCCCTCTCATATTCTCTCGTACTCGAGAGCAGCTCGGGAACCCGACGCCAGTCCTGGCATCGCGGGCCATGTTTACGTTCTCGCTGGAATCCAACTTGCATCGGCGAGATTGCTCCCAATTCCCCCGATCATCGCTGGACAGCTCCAAGACATCGACATTGACCGGGACCGACGGATCCCAGTCAAACACGCTCAGCGGCCCGAGCCCCTGGCCAAAGGGGCCAAGGTTTACAAACGAACATAGCTCGCGATACCTGCTTATCGTATCTTCGGGCGGCGGAATGAATTTGGATACAATGTATGATTGCATTTGCCAGAACAACTTCCTAAACATCTGCATGGCTGACAGGGAGCATGCCAACGGCTTACTCTTCTAGTTCGCAGGGGCCCATGCCTAATAGCGAAGCGCAGTGCCATGATCATTGCCCATTCCGTTCAAGGACGTGGCATGCCGGGCGCCACGAAAATTACCCGACATCTTTTGCGGTCGCGATCCTTTCGATTCAAGTAGCTTCGATCGTTGATAGCTGTCATCTGTTCTCGTCTTTACTTCTTGCGCGCCTGGCCGTCTGGCTCAGTCCTCAACTGAGTCTCCTTTTCTGTCCCTTCTCCGAATACATTCCTGGATGTTCCCGCAGCATCCCGTGCAGGCTCTGGGGGTATCGCTTCCTTGACCTGCAGTCCATATGCCCAGAGATGGTCCTGAATTGCACCTGCAGTCCAGCTGGTGGCGGTGCTCTCACTTATATATATATATATATATATATATGCAAGATCACCCCGTTGCAATGCAAACGCATCGGCGTTCCCAGCTTGTCAGGTCGAAGGCAATAGCCTACCAGCTAGGCCTCGTCCTTCCAGGAAGGGGTCGACGTCTTTTCAAGCACAGCCAGATCGACTGCCACCTCGGCACCTGGGACTTTCTCGAGGACCTGTCCTTCCTGGACCAATTCCTATCCGGCCAGACTTCCTGGCCGGCCTAAGACACCTAATGACCATGCTTCGACCGCACATCTCAAGCCAACACCGTTTCCCAAAGCTTCACCATTCGCCTCCACAAGGCATCGACAGCGTCAACGGCGTCGACAACGGCGACAGCGATGCGCGGGCCCAGACGCCGACGTGGTCTCAGCGCTGGACACAAGGAAAACCAGCTCTTCGGCCGCCGGTCGCTCCCCCTCGTTTCCCCCTCCTCCTGCTCCCCTTCCCGTCCTCCTCTTCCTCCCCTCCTGCCCCTGCTCCCCCTCCTCGTTCTCCTCCTGCTCGTTGTCGTCGTCGTCGTCGTCGTCGTGGTCGACACCCTCCTCCTCCTCCTCCTCCTCCTCCTCCTCCTCCTCCGCCTCCTCCTCCTCCTCCTCATCATCATCCCCCTCCTCCTCCTCCTCTTCCTCCTCCTTCCTGTCCTCCACAGGGCTGGGACACTTCTATACCTTGTCGTTGTCCTCCTCCTCACAGGGAGGAGGCTCGGACACTCAAATCCCTTGTCGTTGTCCTCCTCCTCCTCCTCCTCCTCCTTCTCCTCCTCCTCCTCCTCTTGTTCGCTCTGCTCGCCCTCGTTCCTTCTCCTGCTCCTCCTCCTACCCATCGTCCCCCAGCCCGACAACACTCCCCGACCCCCGGCACGTCCTCCGACGTCCTCCTCCTCGCTCTGCTCTGCTGCTCTGCTGGCTGGCTGCGCCGGGCTGTCTGGCCAGCTGCCTCGCAGCACTCGGCGGCGCCGCCTCCCCCCCCGCCTCTAAGGCGCCCCGGGCCGCCGCCCCCCCCCCCCGTGCTCCGCCGCCCTACGTGTTCGTCTTAACCTAGATACTCACTGGCGCTCTCTGGTCATGAGATCGGCGGCGAGCGAGGGCGGGATAAGGAAAAGGAGAAGGCCTTCTCAGAAGGCGGCGGAGCTTGTTGGAGACTTTCCGGCCTTCTGATAAGTGTTCTGTGTCTTCGGGGAGGTCTTAGAAAACTGCTCAGAAGGCAGGGGGACTTCTGGGCCTTCTGAGCAAGCCTTCTCTTTCTCACTTGCCCCAGGGGCGCGCCGCCGAGTAAATCTTCGCTTGAATCTTCACCTGCCGTTTCAACCTTCACCTACACCATCGATCGCACTCTTCCTGGGTGAGTCGTCGTGTTGACCTGCACATGCACCTTCGCTTAGAAGGTTCATCCATATCTTCACTCGCGTAAAACTCCACCTGCAGATTCATTCACTCGCTGCTCACGTGTTCATTCAAATGTCCACCTAACACTTCACCTGAACCTTCTTCCGCATTGTCACCTACGTTTTCATTCGCGCTTATGGTGCGCAACTGTTTCGTAGATGCTCGCCACGCACTGCCTGCAAATCTGCACCATCATCTGCATCCGGGCTTTCACTCAGAAACCGCGTTCTGAAATCTGCATCAGCACCTGCATGTACGTATATATATATATATATATATATATATATATTCGTGCTCCTGCGGATTGAATATCCACTCGCGCCTGTGTGAGCGTCTTCGGTTATATTATAAACCACGGCAAGCTGGGCGCCACAGGTGGGCCCCCGCCGAAAGGCCCGAAGGAGCCTCACGACGGTCCAGAGCAAGGCGCGCGCGGAGACGCACCAACCCGAGGTCCGCGCAGACCTGGGCCAGCAAGGGCCGCGTCGCGCGCCCAGGCTGGCCACGAAGTGAAGTTGCTCCCAAGCCAAGGTCATTCGAGGGCTGGGCAGCGGGGTCGGCTTCGGGTGGCTCCCATACCCGTATCAGCCAGAGGACCTTGAAGGGACTGGCTGACCCCCGTTAGCGCCGAGCCCTGTTGCGTGAACGCCGACACGCTCCACAAGAGGGCAGCTGAGGGGGCTCGGCATGCATGCGAGCGGGCCCTGAGAGAAACTGGTAATTAACCCCAGGGCCTTCTCCAAGGGCAAGCTCTTCAACCCGAGTGGTCTGTGGAGGTCCTGGGGCCCGTGGAGGGCCCGGGAAGACTGGAAGCGCGGAAGAACCTCAGGACCAGTTTGTAGAGGAAAAAAGCACTGCATCAACATATGTTGGGGGTGCGTGCGGACTTTGGGATCCGCGCTGAGCCCCCCCCACCACCCTGGCGCGCGGAGCGCGTTAGGGGCGGCGCCAGAGGCTCCCAAAGCGGGGCCCAACGTGGATCCAAGAAGTCTGCGCGGAGCCCCGAACATCCATGCTTATACAATGTGTGTCTCTTCGAGTTTGCCTCTGGCGAATCGCCCAGGGCCAGGCTGGCAACCGCATGTGGATGCTGGGCACTGCAGAGAGCACGCAGGAACAGCAACGTGCGGGAGCTCGAGCGCCTCGCTCACAGGCTCGCCGGGAACGTCTGCAACGCCAGCGCCCCGAGGTCGGTGCCAGAACGGGCGCCAGTGGAGCGCACCTCTGCCTGTCGACGACGCTCAGAATGTTCGAGTGGGGGATCGACTACACAATTGATTTACCCCCAAAACTGCTTTCCTCGTCGAATCTATGAGATCCCTCAGGAATTCGACAAGAAAACCAATTTTGGGAAGAACGTGTGTCAGCGCCAACGTGCGCACCTCCACCGAGCTCCTGCCGTACGACACAGGAATCGAAGGGAGGGCCGACGAGCGGTGCAAGCGGTTGTTGGATCCGAACGGGGAGACCGCACATTGGGCTGACCCGCGTCCTGAGGAGCATCGAGCCTGGTGGGGCACCGAACGTATCATGGGACGAGCCGCAAGGCCAGGGCTCTTCCACGGGTCTCGGCAGCAACGCGAGACTGGACGCCCCTGCTGGCGACCCAGCTGGGACGCACAAGCACACACTACTGTAGTACTGTGCGTCCTCCTTGCAGGCGCGCGTCCGACCCGAACATATCGTATAACCATCGGAGCGGTGTGGCCAAGAAGCGCCCGCCACGACGCATGTACGATAAGATTTCTCGATGCGCGCGTCGCCCCCAGGGGGCCACGCACACATAGTATCCATCGCCCGGACGTCCATTCCCCATGTAGTGTTTGGTTTCGTGCGATCCAAAATGCTCCGAGGCTTTTCTGGCGCTGGCCTCGCAGAATAGAAAAATGTACACGTCCGAGCGATGCCACGTGGATGATGCTTTGCCTTGGATGCCCGAAATGAGTATGGGAAACATTGGTACGATGCCCAACAAGAAAAGCTGTCCTACACCGGCAGTTGCCGCTGCTGGGCAACTCTCAAACTCACAACTCGCAATGACGCCGATAGCGAACCTGGCTGAAAACGGACAGTAACCGCTGTCGGCCTGCGTGCACTTTTCCTTCCGCACGTGCCCACTCCGACCGTAGCGATCTGTCCCCCCCCCCGCCCTGCCTTCCCGGGGCCCGCGGGCTGGGAGGCGCCGACCTGTGGCGGGGGGCACACGGGAGTCGGGGGAGGGGGGAAGGCTTCTTAGGAGGCCGCTTCTTGGAAGGCGCTGGTCCTGCATCCACCGACGCGGCCCGCGCCCCCTGATGAAAAAGCAGTGGGTGCCTCCTCGAGGCCTCCCCTCCCCCCTCTCCCCCATGCCCCCCCATCCCCAGACATCCGACGTCTCGATTTTTTCGAGACACGGGCCCCAAACCTCCCGACCAATTCCCCAGGACCGGTTTTTCATCCCGAGTCGTTTTTTGACGGCCCCGAGGCCCGGCGAGGGCCTCCACAGGCCGAAAAATGAAAAACCTTTGTCTCGATTTTTTCGGGACGCCCGATGTCTGGGTCTGCGCGTGGCCGAGGCCTGCGTGGGGGGCGCGCCGCGGGGACAGGGGCCCGCAGGCGCGGGCGGCTCCGGCTCGCAGCCGCTCGCGCC
>CAUYUJ010002225.1:1451268-1453768 GCA_963575745.1 Prorocentrum cordatum | reverse complement strand
GCCGAAGGCGCGCTGCTGGACAACGGGCCGCGCGCATAGAGAGGAGCATGGTGGGGAACAGGGGTGCGAAAGGGGCGTGGGCTCGGACACAGGCACACCTACCGAGCCACAACATGGCAAGGCCTAGTCAGCAGAAAACGATCAGTCATGGATGATAAGCGCCAGGCCCCTTCTCCCCTGTCAGAGAAAGCAGCTGGACAGTGGCAGGCAAACGCCACGCGGCATGAGGACAGGTGGAAGCCCCACGACGAAGCATGTATTAATATCAATTCAAAAGGCAGGCAAGAGAGACAAACATGCGCAAGCAGTGAAAGCATGCAAACGCAACGCGCGCAACGACCGCACACACGCAGGGCAGGAAGAGGGGAAGGGCGACGGAGGCGAGGGGGGGAGAGAGGCCACTGTCGGGGACAGCAGGGTGCGCGCCACTGGGCCGTGGAGTATTTCTGTCGGCGTCGCTCGCAGCGCAGCATGGTCAGCGGCCCTGTCAATCGCTTCCGCACCTAGACTACGAGCACGGCGGCAGCAGCCCCCTCCCGTAGCCCCCCCGTTCTGGCTCCAGCCAGGAGCACGATGGTGCGGGCGGACGCCGGGTGCCCTCCTGCTCCTGCGCGCGCCCCTGGAGAAGCAGCCCTCGCAGGCCCAACGGGGCCCCCCCGGAGCAACTGGAGGAGGAAGAAGTGGTCACCTCTCAGCGGGGGCCTCGTGGCCTCCTGCGCCAAGTTGTGTCGCAGGTGCGCCGTCCCTCGGCACGCGCACAAGAGGATGTGAGACATAGAGGTGCTCGGTGCCACACGCCGCACACCGCGGCAGAGAAAGAGAGAGCGTCGACTCCCCGAGGACCGCAAGGGGCCAGCGCTCCGAAATGCGGATTGTCGCCCAAATTCTTGCACGCACGCCACGTGCATGGACCCAGGTCCATATCTAGGAGCGACCACGGCAGGGCCTGTGGCGCCAGGACTGCCGCAGAGTAGGGGGACCCAAGGCCCGGCAGCACTGGCGCCGCCGCTTCCTGGAAAACTGCCAGATCCTGCTGCGCCCAAGCGGGGCGGACAACATTCTGCTGGCAAGCCTTGAGCAACTTGCGGCGCGCTGCCGAGCGTGTCCGCGCCTTGAGCAGCGCCTGCCCTCCAAGAAGCGGGTGGGCGTCTAGGTCAGGGCCCCCCCTTGAGAACTTCTGCCTGCGGGCGCCAACCGCGGAGACCCAGGTGTCGGCAACACCCCAACATACTTATACTATATGTGCGTCGCCCCCCCAGGGGCGACGCGCGCACCGAGAAATCTTATAGTACATGCGTCGTGGCGAGCGCATCCCGGCCACACCGCTCGGGAAACGATATACTACAATATGGGTATATTATATGTTTGGGTCGGACGCGCGCCTCCAAGGACAACATGTAGTACTAGTATGTCTTTGTGCGTCCCAAGGTGGTCGCAGTGGACGCCCGTGCCGCTGCAAAGACACGGGCGCCCGGGGGCGCTGGCGGGAGGGCGAGCAGGCGCGCTCTCGCCACGATGCGCCGCTCCTGGGAGAGCGTGCCGAGGCGCAGGGGCCAGCCGCACCGGGTCACCAGAACGGGGCTCGGCACGCCAGCGGCGTCGGCAGTGCCGCACCCCAGTAGCCGGCGCGCCCAGGACGCCTGCATTTTTTTTTTTTTTTTTTTTTTTTTTTTGTTTTTTTTTTTCTACCCCTTCCTTACCCCAAGGCTGCCGCGTCCCCTCGCGGCCAGCGCGGACCCCCCGCGCGCCCACGGTGAGTGTGGGGCCAGCTCTTTCAGCGCGTGGAAAGCTCTCGGCGTAGCGGCCGAGAGTGGCGCCGGGTAGGACAGGGCCGAGACTACGCGCGTTGGCACCTGCGCCGCCGTCACAGGGAGTAGGAAACCGCCAGTTTCGGCAGAATGCAGCAACGCACCAAACTTCGCATGGCCACGTGCACGGAGGGACGAAAGGAGCAGCGAGAAGGTGAGGCTAGAGTCCACCAGGATGTTAAGCAGGATCTTCGACGTGACGACGGGGGCGCCCACGGCCCCTGGATCAGGGCTGCCGCACAACGCCATGGCGGCAGTCTCCCCCGCGGCGTAATTGAATTGGGCGCGCGTGCGCCGTGCGCACAGCGAGCACGCGGACGGAGATGACAGCGCGGAGCGCGCCCGGGTAGGTACAGGCGACCGCGAGGTCGTCAGAGTATTGCACCGGTGTGAGGGGCACGGGACCAAAGGCGTCCACGATTGCCCCTTTGCCAGCGTGGGTGGCGCACGCTGATAATTAGCACCCGGCGCGCGCGCCCCTGGGCCTGAGGCCACGGGGCCGACTCTTGCCGCCGCCACGCGGACAATCTCCTCAGCTTCGCCCAGGAGCCTCCCCGGCGCAGAGGGCGGGACAGAAGCAGCGGCAGCGCTGGGTAAGGCAGGGTCCAAGGCCCAAAGGCGCAAGCTCCAGAAGTAGGCGGCGATACGGAGGCGGTGCGAGGGAGGCGCACCCGCGGGGGAGGACACAGAGC
>CAUYUJ010002225.1:1266268-1446268 GCA_963575745.1 Prorocentrum cordatum | reverse complement strand
AGCCTGGCTTGCGTCAACATGGCACGCTTCGAAAACTTCTTGCCCAGCCTCAGCGGCCAACCGCCTTGGGCCACTACCACGCTGTGACGGACAGGCGGGCCCATGTGGCAGCCGAGGAGCTTGCGGCCCCACCCAACCTGGAGGCGGTTCAGCGCTGCTTCAGCCCTGGCGGCTAGTACCAGCAGTGGAGAGGCATAAAGGATAACCGACTCCACGCGCGGGAGGGCTTGCGTGGCGGTGACCGGGGCAGAGAAGCCACCGCACTCGGCCGCTTGCAGTACATCTTCAAAAAGACTCCTGCCTCTCGCAAGTGTCTCTTGGTGCAGAGGCTGAAAGGTGAGGCCAGCCTTCAATAGGACGCTTAGGAGACGCGTGGTGAGCACAACTGGGGCCCTTGCAGAAAGAGGCAAGGGGTGCACCCAGGAGGGGCAGGGCCGCCGTCTTACCCTTCTTGTAATTAAAGCGCACCTTTACGTGCCGAGCGTAGCGGCTACAGGCTGACCGTTTCTCCTCGGACAACGCTGCCCGCACGGCCCCCTTGTGACGGGCAAGGCAGTGGGATGTCATCTACATACAAACTGCGGAGGGCTAAGTGGTGAGACCCTACACGCTCCACCACGTCAGTGCGATCGGCCAGCGACGACAGCTCACTCAGGGCCCCGCTCAGGAAGTGCCTCGCCTGCGGCCACGGCGTCAATTCCGCCGCTGCCAGACACGGCACCTCCCTCACGACACCGTCGAGCTGGAGCTCCAACCGCGGCGGGGCGGCGCAGTGCACTGGCGGCGCGTCTTCCACCGCGTCGAGTCAAGCTGCCCAGGCGAATGGCGGAACGATCGTGCTACAGCTCAGGGCGTCCTGGACAGACGCCATATCCATGGCGATGGGAATCTGCCGCAAGGCGGACACGGCACGCACGGTGGCTGGGCCACTCTTGCGAAGAGGCGTGATCTGCCGCAGCGACCAGATTCTCGCAGTCACACAGGCGGCTCGTGCCAGGTTCATCAGGAACCTTGTCAGGCGTATCCCTGCAGGGGCCTCCGCCCGGAGAGCGGCGTAGCAGCCATGCAGCGTGCGTTTGCTTTGTTTAAAAGCCCCCAGCAAAGCAATCACTTCCGTGTCCGAAGAGGGAGGTGGCGGAGCAGGCGCGCCCTCCAGGGCACCCGCCCGCTTTCCGGATCCTGGCAACCTGTCTCTCCATGGCCTCCGCGGCCTCCGGGTCCTGCTCAAAATCGTTCCTATCGCGCGCGAAAAGATCGCGTTGGTCGGCCTCAACCATTCCCGTGGTCGGGTCCGCCAGCTTCGCGTCGCAGCGTTTTCGCACCTCCCAGGTTGACCTCCCGGAGATGCCAAAAAAACGGTGGGCCGCCCTCTTCGCCCCACGCAGCCCGTGCTACTTCGATTTTAAATTCTTGGTGCGACGCAAAAAGCTGGCGGGGTCCAGCAGCTTATGAGCGGTAGCCTGCAGGATCCGTTGTTTGCCTCCAATCACCCTGGTGGCGCCAGCCGCGTGCCCCACCAAGGTGTCGACGGCGTCGCGGGCCCAGGCCGCAACGTTAACTACCGCGCGCCTTTGCAGCCTGGTGGCACTGCTACCGAACCACTGCGGCCGTAACCGCGAGGCGTTCGATATCTTTTCCACGCACCGGCTGAGCGCCACGAGGGTACTTGAGATTTCCCTGAGGCCCTCGCCCAACTGGGGGCCCGACGTCCAGGCCACTCTACCAAGGCCCGCCCGCCCACGGGGCTGTAAACTGGCACGGCACCTCTGCCATGACTAGGCGATTGTCAGATAGAGCAATAAAATCAGGCTGGGCGTGCACGGGGAGGGGCGACGCCTTCACACCAACAAAAAGGTCGACGCAGGTGCCTGAGACATGCGCCGGCGTGGAGGGATTAAATGCCAGGAGCCCCGCAGCCTCCAGCCATTGCTGGATTTCTTGATCCACGGAGGACTGCTTACAGTGCGCGCCAGTGCAAAGCTCCGGGCGGTCAACTAAGTAATCCAAATGGACGTCCCCGCCCCTCCCGAGAAGCACGCGACAAGAGGCGGCTCGGCATAGAGGGAGCCCACCATTGGCGACTGGGGGGCCAGCACACGCAGAGGCGCGGTAAGGACATGCTTCAGGATGTAAGCCATTTCATCAGCGAAGGTCCACAGCTCTTGCAACGCCGGCCCTGCTCCACTCAGCATGTGGGCAGGGCGCGGCGGCAGCAGTTCCAAGAGCGCCAGGACGTAGCGCAGGGCCGCCGCGGCCTCCAGCCGGCGGGCGCGCTAGCCACTCCTTGCAAAAAGAGCGGAAGGCGCGCAGCTGCTTCTGCGCTTCTCCTAAGGCGTCCGGCCGCGCACGGGCGCTCCGATCAGCCTCCATCGGCCGGCCCGCGCCGCGCGACCGGGCGGCGCGCCCGGCTGCGCGGGAGAGGTGGCTGCCCGGGCGGGCAGAACCGCCACCGCGGACCGCGAGCTCGACGCGACGCGACGTCGGTAGCCCGACGGCGGCAAGGGCGACGGGAACGGCGCAGCAGCGGCGGTGGCCAACCTGGCCACGTCATCGAGCAGCAGCGGCAACTCCCCTGGCCGTCCGCGGTGCGTCTGCTCCATCACATTACAAGCTTGCTGACAAGTCGTGAGAGAGGGAGGCAAGGCAACAACGCAAGACAGCGCACAGGCAGGCATGCTGACTCCTTGCTCCCAGCTACCCCTGCCTCAGGAGCCTAGTACAAGCCCACTCCTGCTGCTGCGCACACGCGTGGAATTGGACATGCCGTGCTCTCAGTTTGCCCGGCGCAGTCGTTAGCGGGGGCCCCAGAGTGCCAGTTCCGGTTGCGGCCCATGCGAGGAGCAAGGCCGGGGGCCACAGTGGGGGGCGGAAGGGGCTTGCGAAGCGCACAGTCTCTGTTGCACGCGCCATGCCGCCGCAGAGTTGTTATCTTTTTCCCGAGGCATCGCGCAGGAACTCCCGCCCACGGATCTGCAAAGCCAGCGGAAGCATAATCATAAGGGGGCGGCAGGAGGGGCAGGCACGGGCAGGAGGGGAAAGACGCGGGACGAGGAGCGCAGGACATGCGGGGGAAAACGGAATTGCCACTCCCCTGCCCCGACGGGGGGCGCAGCCAGCGGCCACCGCCGACGCCCGACAGTGACGTTCTTCTACTGGAAGGTGGGGGGCCTTGTGGCGCTCGCGAGGCGCTCCCTGGCCGACAGGCGCGCGCCCGGCTGAGCGTCGTCAGCGCGCTGCGCAGGGGGCGTGGCGGCTTTGATCCCCGCCGCCAGCCCGAAATACATGAGCAGCTCCTCCACGTTCGCTTCCAAGACAGATTGTTTTCCTTTGACCTTCACAAGGCCCTTCCTTCTGTTCTCAAGCTGGATGGTCAACTTGGCTAAGGGGCTCACCCGGAACGTTACCTCCAAAGCTGGCTGGTTAAAGTCGCCAGTCACCAATGCGAGCGGCGGCGGCGGGCGCGGTGTCGCGGGGCTCCGCGCGCGGGTGTCGCCATGGGCGATGGTGACGCCGATGTTTCTAACGAGCCGGTGGAGGTCTTCTTTGGAGGAGCAGGAACCCGCAAGGAACGTCGCCTCGACGCCGACCCTGCCGTCCTTGCTTTCACCTACTGTGTCACGCATCTGGCGCTGCCAGGCGCCCAAGGCTGAGTCGAGGTCCGACTGGGTGCGCAGCGTGGCCGAGGGGGGCAGGTCCTGGGCTGCAGGCGAGCTTGTAGGAGCCAGGGCGCCACCTGGCGGCGCTACAAGGGCGAGGGCCTGAACTCCACGTGGGGTAGCTTGGGCTTCCTGGAGGAGGGCCTGCTCCACTGCCTCCTCCTCCAGCCCCCCTTTCAGTGCAGCCCGCGACTCGGGATCGATTCGCGTAGACGCTGCAGGCGGCTGCCCGAGGAGCGGGCACGAGGCGGGCGCGCGGCTCTCAAGCATAGCAAGGCGACCACGTAACCCGGCAACCTGAGCTAGGTGCGCCGCAACCTCAGGGGGCTCAGTTGTCTGGCTGGCGCCCGTGCCCTTATGGATCCACAGGCGCTGGCCCGTCTCACCTGAAAAGGCTTCCCAGGGCGGCTTATCGGTTTGGAGCTTGGCGAGGGCCTCCTTCGGAAGACGCAGGTCATTCGCCTGCGCTTGCGCCTGAGCAGCCTTGAGCGCGACTGCTGCGGGGGCGCCCCCACCTGGGCCACGGGGCACAGGGTGCGCCGTGGCTGCGGGGGGGGGGGGCACGGGGCTCGCCGAGGCTGCGGGGGCACGGGGCACGTCCGTGGCAACCGGCGGCGCTGCCTGCGACGGGGCCGGGTGGTCCCACCGGCTCTCCTTCGTGGTCTTGTGAATGAAGTAGAGCTGGCCGTTGTGTGGGTCGCGCCGGCTTCCCCAGCCCGCCGGCAATGGCGGGGGGCTTAGGAGCGGCGGCCCCGGGGAAGCGGGCCGCGGGCTCCTGGGGGGGGTAGTCGCAGCCGGAGTCGGGGGGCACGGGGCCGGCGGCGCTCCCCCCTGTGGCGGCGCCGGCGAAGCCCCCAGCCATTGCGCCGGCGGCGAGCTGGCGTGACGGGCGGCCTGCGGGGTGCCAGGCGCCGAGGCGTGGGCTGCGGAGAGCCCGCGCGGGCTGAGCGCATCACCACCTCCAACCCCGCTCGGCGGCCCACCACTAGCCGGCGGGGGCGAGGGACTGGAGCTGGAAGACTTGTGGCCGTGGCCCGAGGGGTACTGGAACCTGCGGGGCCTGGGCCTCGCGCGGCTACGGTGGCGCCTCGAGGGTGAGCTGCCGCTGGAGCTGCTGCGTCGCCTCCGACTGCGGCTGCGGCGCTCATCACGCTCATGCTCGCTGTGGCGCCGTCTCCGGGGTGGCATTGCCGCGGCCTGGCGCGCCTCTTGCGGGCTGGGGCGTGCCGGGCGTCACACTTGAACGGGGTCCGCTGCGCCGCTGAACGTAACTTGAGCACAAGAGGCCGCGCCCATGGCGGGATGCGAGTAACGCGGCATCACATGGCGGCGACATAACACGCACAGGTCAACGGCGGCACCCACGCCACAGCACAGCACCCACGACACAGCACGGCACGACAACAGCACGACGACGACGATCACCCCACGCCAGCACTCCCCCCCCGCCTCGTTAGTAGCGCGGCGGACGGACAGCCGGGCGGTGCTTGGCCCTGGCGGCCTCCGCTCACAGAGTGCTAACCGTGCAACAAGCCCGCTCCAGTTTCGAAGCCCCCCCCGGGTCAGCCGCGGGCTGCCCGACAGACGGCCGGCGCACGTCAATGCACCGCAGCGCGGCAAGGCACCGCAGCGCGGCAAGGCACCCCCGGCACGGCACGGCCCAACGGCGAGCCACACGGCACCAGAGCACCGCACGCGGCACCAGAAAAACGGCACAGCACGAACGCCCACGCGACCCAGGCACGGCGCGGCACCGCCGACGGGGGAGCGGCGGAGCGAGCGCACAGCGCGCGAAGAGAAGCAACAACTGGGCACACACCGCAGGAGGGGCGCCCAGGACGCGGCGCGGCCCGGCGAGGCGCAGACGAGAGGCACGACGGACGAGGCGCGGCACGGCACGGCAGCCCAAGCACGGAGCGGCGAGGCACAACACACCGCGAGGCACAGCGCAAGGCACAGCACGCTGCAGCTGCACCAGGCAAGGGCCGGCAGCCCACGGGGGCGGGCGGAGGAAGCCGCGAGGCCGAAGAACAAGGCGTCTCGAGTCAAGGAAGCATGCTGACACAAATCAACCAAAAGAAGAAGGCTGGATGCCAGCAGTGGTCTGCCCGGCAGACGGCCGGCGGCAGACAAGGGCGCACCCTGGCTATGAATGGAGACCGAACTAGCTGGGCCCCCCCACACGGGCGGGCCCGCCAGGATATGACAAAAATCTCATATCCAGCAGCCGCGTCTGCCAAAGGTCGAGAGGCCCGACGGCGCGGCGCGACGCGGCACGGCACGGCACCACGCGGCGACGGCAGGGGCGCAAGACGGCAGGCCGCAACGACGGCAGCCACGGCACAGCACAGCACCCACGACACGGCACGGCACGGCAACAGCCCAGCACGGCACCGACGCCCAGGGGACGGCGGCAACGCGAAGCGAAGGCAAGGCTCATGACAAGAGTCGACAGCCTGCATCAAAATCAAACACGAACGCATCACCCAGCTGCAACGGCCACAAGAAGGGTACATGGCAACAAAGAAGGAGATGACAGCCACTCCCCCATCCCGGTTCAGCCGAAGGCTGCCCGACAGACGGCCGGCGACCGACTCCGTCGCCCACCCCCTCCTGGGACAGCAATGGTCTGCCCGGCAGTCGGCTAGCGGCATGCGGGAACGCACCCGGGCTACATCCTGGGCCTCACTCCTCGGGCGGGCCCGCCAGGACATGTAATAAGTCTCATATCCACCAGCCTCGTCCGCCAACTAGACGAGACACACCAGGAAATTGAATAAATCTCATATCCAGCAGCCACGTCCGCCGGCGGCCAAGAGGCCCGACGACGCGGCGCGACGCGGCACGGCACGGCACCCAGCGGCGACGGCAGGCCGCAACGACGGCACCCACGACACGGCACAGCACAAACGGCACGGCACGGCACGGCAACAGCACAGCACGGCACCGACGCGCAGGGGGCGGCGGACACGCAAAGCGAAGGGAAGGCGCACGACTAGACGAGACAGCCAACTTGGTCGCACGGCGCCTGTCCAAGAAACAATATACAAAGGTGACTGGGCTCCGACGCCCCCCCTCTCCCCGGACAGCAGTGGTCTGCCCGGCAGACGGCCGGCGGCAGACAAGGGCGCGCCCTGGCTAGCTGGGCCCCCCTCCACGGGCGGGCCCGCCAGGATATGGCAACAAAAACTCATATCCAGCAGCCGCGTCCGCCAAGGGCCGAGAGGTCCGACGGCGCGGCGCGACGCGGCACGGCACGGCACCCCGCGGCGACGGCAGGGGCGCAAGACGGCAGGCCGCAACGATGGCACCCACGACGCAGCACGGCACCCACGACACGGCGCGGCACGGCAACAGCCCAGCGCGGCACCGACGCCCAGGGGGCGGCGGAAACGCGAAGCGAAGGGGAGGCACATGACAAGAAGCGACAGCCAACTTGGTCCCACGACGCCAGTCCAAGAAGCAATACACAATGGCGACTGCTCTCGCAACGGTGGGACGAGGGGGCAGGGAGGGATAGAGAGAGAGAGAGAGAGAGAGAAAAAAAAAAAGAGACGAGGAGAGGGACGGGTTCTCCTCGGTCACAGGGCACTTGTGGTCTGCCGTACACCGGACAAGTGCACAGAGGAGCGCGCGCTGAGAAGAATGTGATATCCACCAGCATGGCTCCAAAATCTTGCCTAGATACCGCTGGCGGTATGCCTTCAGTTCGGCGCTGCTGCGATAGTAACTCTTTGTGTGGACGACGCAGCACTGCCGGATTTCACACAGCAAGAACTTTAAATCGAGCAACGAAAACAATGGCGCTCCGAAGAAACCGCGCTGGCTCATCAATAACCTGATTTTTGCCTTCAGCTTCATACCAAAGTTGGGGTGGTATAGCATCGAGCACAAGATCGACCGCTCGAAGCTTGCGTCTGCTTGGTGTCTAGGCAGCATGTCCCTGAGTTTCTGGGTCGCCGCGCCGGCCTTTTGAAGAGTGCGATCGAGCGCTACGCCAGTGCCCCAGCCAGCAACCCAAGTACGTTCTAGCTTTGACGCTGCAGCATGCCTTGCCGTAGCGTGCACGCAAAGCTCTGCTGCAAATGCTAATCAGAACTGCGCCTTAAACGGGCAAATCCCTGTCGCCTTTGTAAAGAAATCGTACAAGCCTTCAGGAGTGAACTCTACAACGGCAGCATCCTCATGCGTAGTAGCCTCAACACTCGCAGCCGAGCTCTTTGTCGAAAGTTTGGTTTGCACTAAATGGCGCTTAATAACATTGCAAATTACTACATCGTCAAAGAGAGCTGCACATTCAGATCTAATGCATTGGGACGTCTTATCCAGCTTAAACAGGGTACGGCATGTTCTGCGGCCCCATGCACCAATATGAAAATGGGCCCCGTCATAGGCTTCGCCGGTTCCATCCTGAACGCCCGCCACATCGCAGGATACCGAAATCGGGCGCAGGCACTCCGCCTCCCTCACAACACGGGGCCACTCATGTGCAGCGACACAACATGCCGGAGTCACCACATCGCGGATGTCAGGCACGCGCGGCGCGCGAGGTTCACTGGCGTGAAGGTGCATGCAGCGCGGACCGCTGCATAGCACCCGCGGGTTGTTGAGCGCGACGCCTCTAGGGAGCCCAGCGCTGCCTCCAGCTCCGCTGGAGTGGCACAGGCCGTCTGACTTGAGAGGGCGGGCGTCGCCGCCCGCGCAGGGCAGGGGGTCTACTGCACCTGCTGCCCTGATGGCCGTTGCAGTGCGCCGCTGTTGTTCCTGCTCGGCTGGATCGCGGGGGGAAGCGTTGTCAGCCCTCGCACGAAGGTCGGCCTCAACAGCCGCAACCATGCCGGAGCAATCGAGAGATTCTCCGGAGCCTGGCTGCACGAGGGTAACTTCACATGCTTGCTGCGCCGAAAATACTTGGCTGTATAACGCTCAGCTTCGTTCGGCGCATCCCGCCGCAGCTGAGCATATTTAGCGATGGCCGCTCGATGGGGCGCCCACGTGGCCCGTGCAACCGCGCGCCGGTAAGAGTCGTGGTCAGCGTGGGCCTCCGGGTCGACTAGCCGGGGCGGGGGGCGGGGTCGCTCGAGGCCAGCGCGCTGACGCCGCTGAGCGCGTCGCCCCTGCAGCGTGCCCAACAGGAGTGATGATGACATCGCGCGCCCATGCGGCCCCGTTGAGCAGGGCCAGGCGGACGAGGCGGGGCGCAGAGCCTCCCATGTGAAACGGCTGACACCACGGTGCTTCAGTAAGCCGCTCCACGGCCACTGAGAGCTGCACGAGGAGGCTTGGCACGCCGGCAAGTCCCTCGTCCCACGCCAGCCCAGCTGACCAAGCGACTCTGCACAGGCCGTTCGCAAAACTTGACTGGAGTGCGACAGGTGCGACGAGGAGGACAAGCGCATGGTCAGATTCGACCATGGGCGTGGCGTGGACCTGAACGGCTGGACGCGCGCTGGCCGCCGGCCCCAGGAACAGGTCTATGCAAGTTCCCGACGCGTGTGCGGGAATCGGCGGGCTATAAGCACCGGGCCCTCTGCGTGGATGAGGCGCTCGATGTCTTTATCAGCTGCCATCTGACGGCAACGCAGGCAAGTGCACGGCTGCGCGTGTTGGACGACATACGAAACGTGAGTGTTGCAGTCCCCCGCTATGTAGCAATGGGCAGACGGAAACGGTGCCCGGATGTCGCGGTACTGCTGCACGATGGCGCTCCGTGTGTCAAGGTCCCCTCCCAGGCGAGGGGTAACATGCGCAGACGACGATTGACGGGCTGCCTTGGGCGTCGCTGCCGCCACTTAAAATAAACCATGAGACTCTAGGTGTGGATGTTCCGACTATCTGGACCGACCGACTATGTGGATGCTTCGACTATCTGGACCGACTGACCGACCGACCGACCGGGCTGCTGGCCGCTCCAGGTCTTGGGAGCTCCGCTTTGCGTCGCCACCCTGCCCCGTCGCGGCGGCTGCGGCGCGCAGGACGTGGACATCTGGCACGCTCTTTTCGCGTGCCCCGCGACAGCCACTCACCGGGCTGCCCTCTGGTCTCGGCCCCCTCTGCCTCCACCCTCCTGTTGCGCCCAAGTCTCGCAGTTTCTCTTCCGCCACGGCCGGCCGCCGGTGGAGCGCCGCGAGCACGTTCACTTCGTTGCTGCTGCAATGCTCGTGGCCATCACCGGTTCGAGCCAGCCCCAGGGCGCTGCCGGTGGCTCTGTAGGGGGCTCGGGAGGGGGGGGGGGCCGACAATCGCCGGCGCCGTCGTGCCCACCCCCCCCAGCTGGACCATATATCGGATTCGCCCGCGAGCATGACTGCGATGCAGCAAAAGGCATTGCTTTCTGCACTCCTGTGCCTGCCTCGCTTGCCGTCCGCGCGCCCCCCCCCCCTCCTTCCCTTCCCCCCGCCCCGCCTCCGCCCCCCTCTCCCCCCCTTTTCTGACGTTGTCCCCTTGTCCGCTGTTGCTGCTGGTTTGCACCTGTGTGTTTTGTCCTCGTGTATGAGCGTGGCATTATGAGTGATGGGTGCATTGCTGTGTTTGTGTGTGTGTTTTTGGGTTTGATGAGTGCTTTCGTGAATGTTAGGTGCGCCGAGGGAATGCAATGAAGGGAAAGTGGTGCTTGTCGAGGAAATGCATGGATGGGGCGTGGCGCTGCGTTGGCTCATGTTTCGTCTCTCCTGCCCGGCTGAGTCGCTTGCTGTTGCCCTTGTGGCATCCTACCTCGCAGTGTTGTTGTGCCCCTCGGTCCCCGGCGTCCGCTGCTGCTGCTGGCTTGCATCTGTGCATGGTGCCCTCGTGCATTGGCTTGGTATTCTGGCGTGCCCTCCCCCCTCGCGTCCTGTTGCGTTGTAGTGTGCCAGCGAGGGTTGATCCACTTGTCCGGTGCCTTCTTGTCTCCTTCCGTTTGCATTCGCGTGCCTTGTTTGTTTCGCCTTGCTTATGATTATCCTCGCTCTCTTGTTTTATTTCTGCTGGCCGCGCGCGCGCGGAACCATCGCCCTTGCAACTCCTGTGGGCTGGGGGGGCCGCCCTTTTTGCGGGCAGGCGCCGTCGCCCGGGGGGGCGCTTGGGCGGGCGGGTTGGCGCGGGCTGCGAGCTCGCTTCATTCCCGCGGGGGGCCTTGCGAAGGGCGGTGCAAGACCCGACCCTAGACGGGGGGCACCCCGCGCTCCGCCTCGCCCAACGCTCTCTTCGGGGGGCGCGCCGGGGCGCCGCGGGGGCCCGCGGGCCGGGCGCGCGCGCGGCGCGCGGCGCGCGGCGAGCGCCCGACCTGTGGCCGCCGATGCGGAGCCCGAAAAAATTCGCGAACAAAAAAGCCAAACGACCCCCATTCGGCGGAGCGCTCCCCAATCCATGCGCAGGGGTAGCTCGGCGGCAGCGCGGCCCCCTCCGGTAGCCGTGCCCCCGGGGCGACACAAACATCGACATCGTGTTTCAGGAGAGCGCCGGCAAAGGCACACTGGCGCCAATCTAGGACAGTGCGTTTGTCCATAGTGAGAAAGCCTGTGCGGCCCCGGTTGACAGCGCCCATCGCGCACTGCGGGGCGGAGGCCGCGCCGCGCTGGGAGGGGGCGGGCGGCGCCGGCAGCCCGCCGGCATGCGGGGAAGCAGGGGCAGGAAGCGATCGGCAGACTGCAGCCAGCGGAGGGGGGACCACATCCCGGAGGAAGATGCGGAGAGTAGCGACGAGGGCCACGAGGTCAGCAGCCGCATTCCGCCCATGCCGGGCGAGAGGAGGATAACACTCAGGGGCGTGTTCGAGCAGCGCCTGCGCATCGCGCAAAGCTGCTGCGAGTTTTAGCCGCCGGGATTCGGGGCCTACCCAAGAAAGAACAAGGTCCCGCAGCGGCTCGAGGGCCGCCGCAATCTGATGCGTCATTGGCCCAAGGCGGCCTCGCTCACTCCCGCGCGGGGGCGACCGCTGAACGGGCGGCGGGATGAGGCAATGCGCGCGCGCAAGAGGAGAGCAACAGAGAGCTGGGGAGGGGGTGCGCATCACCACTGTGAGGCGAGACGGACTGCGGCACCACACTGAGGCAATAGTTGGCCCATACATGTCTGCACCTGGTGCGTGCGTGCACGTGTGTGAGCACGAGAGGCCGCAGCGCGACTGCGAGGCGAGATGTTTCACGCGGCATGCCCGGTATGTGCGATGAGCCAATGAACAACAAACCGCATCGTCACTGCGAGGCTGTGGAACACTTGCCTAGCGCCAGGCCGACAGCGCCAAGCGCGAACCAGAGACCGCATCATCACTGCGAGGCACGGTTCCTGCGCATATTCGGGCAGTGGGACACCTGCCTAGCGCGCGCCAAGGGTGGAACAAACTGCCAAGGGCGCCGAACGTACGAGAAGGCAGGCAAACGGCACAACACGGCACGGCACGGCACGGCAATAGCCCAGCGCAGCACCGGCACCACGAGCACGGCACCCAGGGCAAGACACAACGCGGCACAGCGAGGCACAGCGCGGCACGGCAGCAGCCCAACGCGGCACCGGAGCCCAAGGGCGGCGGCACGTGCCGAAGCATCAAAGATAATGGAGCGTCAGTGGTGAACAAGTAACAGGAAGAGGAAGACAGAGGAGGTGGAAAGAGAGGGGGAGGGGGGGAGGAGGAGGGAGGGGGGAGCAGCGGGGAAGCGGGGAGGGGCAGGACTCCAGTGTTTACCTGATTGCATACGGCGGACGTTGCCGGAGGCAACCAGGCCGGCTATCGCACAAACTACCGTGGTGCCGCCGGGCTCTTCCTGCAAGCGCCTGTCCGCTCACCGAGGCAATCGGGGAGCAGCTCTAATATGCTGTCCCATAGCTGGGGGGGGCCTCCGTATCGTTCCGGATGGTCGGACGGAGACGGCGCGCGTGCTCTGCGGCTGCCCCGAGGTCCCAGCACGCGCCCGCGTCTACAAAGGCGGCACAAACAATGCTAGCTGAGCGGTGCTTGCCATGCGAGCAGTGGACCACGACGCTGAGACCGTCCTTCCATGCCCTACGGATGGAATCCAGGGGGCCTCTGAGTTGAGCCACGGTGATGGGCCTCCTCCAATTGAGGGGGGCGCGGGTGCGGCGCGCGCAAGGGGCCTGCGCCGCCCGGGGGCACTGTGGCATGCACGCAGGGATGGCCAGCCGCGCTTTGGCCTCGGGAAGCCCCGCCCGAGCCTTCAGCGGGCGCGTCCCGCACAGGTAGAGCCCACCATGTCGGCTGCCGCTCGCTAGGATTTCCGCGACCGCGTCACGGTCGGCCCGCGGGCGCCCCACTGTGGGAGGGTGCGGCTGGGACTTGGGCCGACGCCGGCGGTGCAACCCCCCTCCCCCCAGCTCGCGCACACGCACGCGCACACGCACACGCACACGCACACGCACACGCACACGCGCACGCACACGCACACGCACACGCACACGCACTGGGCCAGAAACAACAGATCGGGCGCTCCTCCTTGCGCCCGCCCAGGGGGCGGCCGGACTGCGGGCTGGCAAGGCAGTGCGCAGTGGCACAGAGAGCAGGCGACCGCGGATGAACAGAGGGAAGCGCACAACAATGGCCTCGATGCAAATAGAAGTGCACGCGGGCAAGACGCGCGGAGCATGCGCGCGCGAGCAGGACCACGCCACCACGTCACAACACATTCATACACACACACACACACACCAGGGTAAAGACACGCACTCCACGGCCACTGGGCCAACAGTGCCAAGGCGAGCACTCCTCCCCGAGTCTACCCACGGCAGGGGATCGGACAGCAGGTTGGCAAGGCTTAGCGCGGTAGCAGCAGAGAGAGGGAAAGAAGGACAGGCAGCAGCGGAAGGAGAGAGAGAGAGAGAGAAAAAGAGAGAGAGAGAGAGAGACACACACACATGGCCTGGTGATTGAAACTCCTTGGCGCAGCAGCGCCCGCAGGCGAAACGCGCAAGCAGCGCGCGCGCATGCATGAGGGCGCCCGGGCGAACAGCGCGCGACACGGCGCAACTTTTTTAGGGCAGCGTTTCGGCCGACCCAGCAAAACGAGGCGACACAAAGCCAAGGGAGCAGGGGGAGAGGGGGGAGAAGGAGGGGGAGAGGGGGAGAGGAGGAGAGGGAGGGGGAGGGGGAAGACAGGAACAGGGACACGAAGTATGACGTTGCTTTTGCGCTGCGCCGGCAGCTGGCGCATCGCCGCAGCCAAAGCGGCATGCAAGGCCGCCTGGGCCTCCTGCCAAGGGCAACTGGGCCTGCAGGGTTCGGCTGGCCCTCACTGCAACGGCTGTGCTGGGAAACTTGGTGAAAGGCGCCCGCCTCCAAGTTGATCCGCGCGGTCCCAGGGATGAGGCAGCGCCGGTCGGGGCAACCAACGCAAATCTCAGCGCCAGGAACACAGCCTTCGGGGCTCGAGGCCGCGACGGCCTGTCCGTCCGGTAACTTCCCAAAGTGGCTGGAGCCGACAAGTCTGATCTTGCCAAGGGCCCCCGCGCAAATGAGAACGAGCCTCGGGGGCCCGTCAGCGCTGCAGAGGGAGGGGCTCCGGTTCGCGCGCGTGTAAGCCAACGCCAACAAGGGATCCGCTGTGAAGTAGCACCCGCTGCCAAAAGTGCCGCCCTTCCTGATGCTGAAGCCGGCGTCGCCCTCGTGGGTGGCGGAGCTGCGGAGGCCCCGGAAGACAAGCGACAGGGGCTCGTTAGCAAGGCACTCGGCGCCATTCGTCCTCGGTCGGCGCGCGGAACTCGACGCGCGCGCTGCAGCGGGCCGCGCCGCCCCGCGCCAGCAGGGTCCGGAGGGGCGGGATGGGCGGGGGGCAGCGCCCGAGGAGCTCGGTCGGCACCCGCCGCCGCAAACACAGGTGGCTTGCAGCCTGCGCTGGGCATCCCGCGCCCGCGGGCGCACGCAGCCGGGGCCGGGGCGCATGGAGGCCTGGCCCGCCGGCATTGCCGCAGTGCCAGCGGGGCAGAACCTACAGCAAGGTTGCGGGCGCCACTCGCGGGCCAGAACATTGGACGAGGCATCCTGCACACGCGCACCACGCAGAAGCAACGCCACACACCTGACCAACTGCATGCGGCACGCTTGCTGGGCCAACAACATGGCCAAGACAAATCTCAGAGGGGGGGGGGCCGCATCGCGACTGTAAGGCAGGAGAACGCATGCGCAACATGATGGCAAGAGTGCTCAACGAGACAACTGCAACATGTGCACGTGTGCGCGCTGCCCAGTGCCCGCAGCATCACTGTGAGGCTGGATTGGATGCGTCTCACCCCTAAGGCTAGGCACCGCTTGAGACACGCGCGCGGGCGAGATGCGAGCACGTGCGCGCAGGACAGCACTGTTGGGCTGGGTTGCGCGCGTCACCAACCCAAAGCTACGAGAGGGCATGAAGCGCGCGCGCGGGCGAGATGCGATCACGCACGCACACGGCAGCAGCAGCGCCACTAGAGGCACACATCTGCACGTGGTGGGAACCGAAGGGCCGCATCGTCACTGCGAGGCACACGGCGCCCGCTCGCATCATCGCTGTCAGGCAAGGTTTGCGCACGTGCGGACCCAGGAACAGTTGCCCGGGCGGCGCCCCCCCCCAGGCGTCCCCGGAGTGCGCCGACGGACAGGCCCCCCGTGAAGGAGAGGATCAGGACGACGACGACGACGACGACGACGGCAAAACGACGACGACGACGACGACGACGACGACGACGACGACGGCAAACGACGACGACGACGAAGGACGACGACGACGACGACGACGACGACGACGACGACGACGACGACGACGACGACGACGGCAAACACGGCACCCGTCCAGGGCCGCATCATCATTTTGAGGCTGGAATGCGCGACAAACCCAAAGTTACAAGAGATCAGAGCGCGCGCGCGGGCGAGGTGCAAGCACGCTCGCACTGGACAGGCGCATCACCGCTGCAAGGCACACTTACGCACGCGGTGGGGGTCGAGGGGCCGCATCGTCACTGCGAGGCAGGGTTTGCCCATAAGGGGTAGCAGGAACAAGGGGGAGGAGGAGGAGGAGGAGGAGGAGGAGGAGGAGGAGGAGGAGGAGGAGGGGGAGGAGGAGGAGGAGGAGGAGGAGGAGGAAGAGGAGGAGGAGGAGGAGGAGGAGGAGGAGGAGGAGGAGGAGGAGGAGGAGGGAGGGGGCGGAACAATTATTAGGGCGGCGCTCCCCCCCGGCGTCCCCGGACGGCGCCGACGGACAGGCCACGAGACGACGACGAAGGCGGTCACGACACCCGCCTCCTGCTGCGCAGGCCAGCGTGCAGGCGCGAAAAACCCAAGGAGACAGAAAACCACAACGGGGCAAGATCCCTGGGCGAATTTTGAGCGCTAAGGGCCCTTAGCGTCGGAAATTCGCCCACCACACCCCGAGGCTCGGGGGGCACCCTTCCTCTGCCAAGGCTGGTGGCAAGGCAAAGTGCACAAGGAAGAGAAGCAGGGGGGCCACCGACGACGCCGACCCCCGGGGCGCAAGAGGGCCTCGATGGCCAGCCCCTCCCGGGCACGCGGCGGGCGGCGCCAGCAAGAACGCACGGACGGAGAAGGAAACAGCAAAAGCCAGTCTCGACGCCCCCTCCCCAGACGGCCAGGCAGGCCGCCGGACAATGGGCCACTACAGAGGCAAACAATGGCAGGCAAGAGAACGGAGAAGGAAACGGCAAAAGCCAGTCTCGACGCCCCCTCCCCAGACGGCCAGGCAGGCCGCCGGACAACGGGCCACTGCAGAGGCAAACTGTGGCAGGCGAGAGAAAGCAGGGGGGCAGCGGGCACTGGCGGCGCTGGCGCCAGTGGCCGCACGTTGCCGGCGCGCCACGCCCGCCCCCGCCGGGACGTCCAGGGGCGCCCGACGCCCCACGAAGGCCCGCGCACCCACGTGAACATTTCGCTTGGCGCTTCAGCCAAAATTCAAGGTTACTAAAGGGCTCTGGGCGTTTACTAAACAGCCCTGCCCTGTTCGATTCCTTCTTTGGGCGCGTTGACTAAACGGCTTCTCGTGTCGGGGTGGTTATTATCGGGCTGGATTTTCTGCCCTCTAAAAATGGCTTGAGCCAAAATTGCTACGGCGCACTCGCTCCTCGTCCGCGCAGTGCACCTGTATAGCGACCGTTGCGCGGGGGGGCCGATGTGGTCGGGCGCGCGGCTCCCGGCGCGCAGTCTACCCACCTCTTCCTCGCCCGTCTCCCGCGACTCCCTGCCCTCCACTGGTTGGGGGCCAGTGGCTCGCCGTGCCGCGGTGGCGCTGTCGCCAGTCGCAATTCCCTGCGTCTCGGCGGGGGGGGGCGCCCGCCGGTGGGCGTCGCCGCTGCCGTCGGACAATGTGGCCGCGGCGTGCGGGTGTTTCACCATCGCGGCGTCGTCCTGGGCCCGACCGGTTCGGGAGGGGGCCGAGTATCGTTTGCTCAAATCTGCATTCCGTCAGCAAGAAGGCTCAGAGCAGCGCGCCTGCGCGGTGGGCAGCAGCGCTGCCAGGCGCTGGCGTAGATCTCTCCAGCGCTCGTGGACCCGCGGGCGCTGCAGAAAGGCGAAAGGAAACACGACAAATGCAGCCTCCTTCTCGGCGCCCTGCCAGGCAAGGCTGTCTCGAAGCAGGCGGCTTCTGCTTGAGCTTTACTGCTGTAAAGTCAAACCACCTGCAGGCCTCGAAATGGGGCCTGCGCATGGCCCCGAAGCACTGGCCTCCTCCTGGCTGGGCCAAAATCCCGTCTTACGTCTCTTCTGGTGCTCCCTGCTGCTGGTCGTAGGCGTGGTGGTCGTGGTGGTGGTGGTGGTGGTGGTGCCGCTGCTGCTGCTTGTTGTCGCAGTCGTGGTAGTGGTTGTGGTGCTGCTGGTCACCGGGCTGCCACTGGTCGCCGTCGTGGTGATGGTGGTGGTGCTCTTCGCAGTGGTAGTAGTGGTGGTGGTGGTGGTGGTGCTGCTGCTGTTGCTGCTGCTGCTGCTGCTGTTTGTTGTCGCAGTTGTGGTAGTGGTTTTCGTGGTGTTGCTGGCCGCCGTGCACACCCTGGTCGCCGTCGTGGTGGTAGTGGTGCTGCTCGCCGTGCTGGTGGTGGTGGCGCCGCTGGTCGTCGTTCTCGTCGTCGTCGTCGTCGTCGTCGTCGTCGTCGTCGTGGTGGTCGTGGTGGTTGTGGTGGTGGTGGTGCTGCTGCTGCTGCTTGTTGTCGCAGTTGTGGTAGTGGTTGTCGTGGTGCTGCTGGTCGCCGTGCTTTCCCTGGTTGTTGTAATGGTGGTGGTGGTACTGGTCGCCGTGCTGGTGGTGGTGGCGCTCCTGGTCGTCGTAATAGTGGTGGTGGTGGTGTTGCTGCTCCTGCTGCTGCCGCTGCTGCTTGTTGTCGCAGTTGTGGTAGTGATTATCGTGGTGCTGCTGGTCGCCGTGCTGCCCCTGGTCGCCGTCGTGGTGGCGCTGCTGGTCGCCGTGCTGGTGGTCGTGGCGCTGCTGGTCGTAGTCGTCGTTGTGGTGGTGGTGGTGGTGGTAGTGGTGCTGCTGCTGCTGTTGCTGCTGCGGCTGCTGCTGCTGCTGCTGCTGCTTGTTGTTGCAGTTGTGGTAGTGGTTGTCGTGGTGCTGATGGCCGCCGTGCTGCCCCTGGTCGCCGTCGTGGTGGTGGTGGTGCTGGTCGCCGTACTGGTGGTGGTGGCGCTGCTGGTCGTCGTCGTGGTGGTGGTGGTGCTGCTGTTGTTTGTTGTCGCAGTTGTGGTAGTGGTTGTCGTGGTGCTGCTGGTCGCCGTGCAGCCCCGGGTCGCCGTCGGGGTGGTGGTGGTGGCGCTGCTGGTCGTAGTCGTAGTCGTAGTCGTAGTCGTAGTCGTAGTCATAGTCGTGGTCGTGGTCGTGGTCGTGGTTGTGGTGGTTGTGGTGGTGCTGGTGCTGGTGCTGGTGCTGGTGCTGGTGCTGGTGCTGGTGCTGGTGCTGGTGCTGGTGCTGGTGCTGGTGCTGGTGCTGGTGCTGGTGTTGGTGCTGCTGCTGCTGCTGCTGCTGCTGCTGCTGCTGCTGCTGCTGCTGCTGCTGCTGTAGTGGTGCTACTGGGCGCCGTCGTGGTGGAGGTTCTGGTCGTCGTCGCGGTCGCGGTGGCGGCGGTGCTAGTGGTGGTGCTGCTGGTGGCGGTCGCCGTCGTGGTGGTGCTGCTGCTTTTCGTAGTTGTGGTGGTGGTGGCGGTGGTTGTGGTGCTGCTCGCAGTCGCTCTGCTGTCGGCGTTCCTGCAATCTGGCAACCAACGCAGGCACCGCTCTCTCGCGCTGGAGCGGAGCCTCATTGACTCTCGCCTGCTCGAGGTCGAGCTCTGCTCGCGTCTGCCCCCCCAGCGCCTGTTTGCACATCCTTGGCGCGTGGCGCTTGGCAGTCCTCAAGGCGGGCCCAAGCCCTCGGCTCAAGGCGGAGGGAGGGAGGGAGGGAGGGAGGGAGGGAGGGAGGGAGGGAGGGAGGGAGGGAGGGAGGCAGGCAGGGAGGGAGGGAGGGAGGGAGGGAGGGAGGGAGGGAGGCGGGCCCAAGCCGAAGCGTCCTCAGGCGGCCGGCGCGCGCGGGGGCGCAGGCGGAGCCGGCACGGCGGCCTCCCGGGGGCGACGGGGCCCGCGCGCCGACGCTCGGAGCGTGGGGAGTGCCTCGGGCGAGGGGAGGCGCCCGCGGGGCCCCCGCCCACCGCCAGGCCCCTGGGCGCTGGTCGGGCGCAGAAGACGAGCGCAGGGAGGCGGACGGCGAAGGACGAGCCCGCCGAGACCTCGTCACCACGGCGGGGGCGGGGCGAAAAACTTGGTCAGGAGCCGGGCCCCTGCGGGCCGCGCGCTGGCAACGACAACAACGACCAAGACGACCGAGCTCCCAGCGACACGACAAGCCCCCGGCCCCCTTCTTCCGCTTCACATCTGCCCACCGACCGCCGAGCCAGACTCGCAGACCCACCGGCCAACGCGGAGGGCTCGACGCTAGAAAACCGCTCTGCCCAGAGGGCATGCGCCACAAGGAACTTCCTACGTTCCAGGCGCCGCGCCGAAAGGAGGGAGCGGGAGAACGGAGAGAAACAAACCTGCCTCGAACATGCCCAGGCTGTGCGGCAGCATGAGGCCCTCCCCCCGACGCTAGACCTGCCTCGAGGACCGGTTTCACCTTAGTTAGGCAGCACGCGGCGCGAGGCAGCTCAAAGACCGAAAAACGCACCGCCACACAGCCAGAGTACCAACCCGACAACACCGACCGCGACACACCCACGCAAGCACAAACGACTGCATCCAAACGCTCCTGCGCGCGTACCTCGAGCACCAGAGCCGCAGGCACAGCCCCAGGACGCGCGCGAGACCCGACCGCAGGAACGAGGGTGCCACGGCCGTAGTGGCGTGGGCTGGGGTAGAAATGCTAGAGGCAGATAGCAAGTCCGCGCAACCGAGCGCACGCCAATGCACCCGCGAGCTAAGGAGGAACGTTGCCGAGCCAACGCCAGCACGGGGACCGCAGAGCGTTGCGAACACGAGGCTGCCACTGCCGTCCAGCGGAAGCCCACGATGCTACCACCATGTCCTGCCCACGCCGGGCCGACGAGGGCAATTCAGCAAAACAGACAACGCAGCAGCACAGGCATGGCCAATCCTGGCGGTGTCCACCCCACATGGAGTCACGTCTTCCAGGGTCGAGCTCCCGGAGACCACCTGCGAGGGCGCGCGCGACCAGCGCGACCAGCAGCAGCAGCAGCGGCAGCACCAGCACCAGCACCAGCACCAGCACCAGCACCAGCACCAGCACCAGCACCAGCACCAGCAGCACCAGCACCAGCAGCAGCAGCAGCAGCAGCAGCAGCAGCATCAGCACCACCACGATTACGATTAGCAGCAGCAGCACCACCACCACCACCGCCACCACCACCACGACCAGCAGCACCACCAGCACAACCAGCACCACCACGATTGCGACCAGCAGCAAAACCACTACGACCAGCAGCACCACCACCACGACCGCGACGAGCAGCACCACCACGACGGCGACCAGCAGCCCCACGACGGCGACCAGCAGCGCCACGACTGCGACAAGCAGCGCAACGACTGCGACCAGCAGCAGCACCACCACGACTGCGACCAGCAGCACCAACACCATGATTGCGACCCGCAGCACCACCACGACCACGACCACGACCAGCAACACCACGACTGCGACCAGCAGCACCACGATCACAACCGGGAGCAGCACTACCACGACTGCGACCAGCAGCACCACCACGACCACCACAACCAACACAACCAGCACTACCACGACGGCGACCAGCAGCACCACCGCGACTACGACCAGCACCACCACGACTGCGACCAGCAGCTAAACCACCACGACTAGCAGCACCACCACCACGACCGCGACCAGCAGCACCATCACGACTGCGACCAGCAGTGCCACGACTGCGACCAGCAGCGCTACGACCGCGAACAGCAGCACCACCACGACTGCGACCAGCAGCACCACCACCACGACTGCGACCAGCAGCACCACCACCACGACCGCGACCCGCAGCACCACCACGACCACGATCACGACCAGCAGCGCCACGACCGCAAACGGGAGCAGCAGCGCCGAGACTGCGACCAGCAGCGCCACTTCGACCAGCACCACCAGCGCAACCAGCACTACCACGACGGCGACCAGCATCACCGCCACGACTACGACCAGCACCACCACGACTGCGACCAGCAACAGTACCACCACGACCAGCACCACCACCACGACCGCGACCAGCAGCACCACCACGACTGCGACCAGCAGCACCACGACTGCGACCAGCAGCGCCACGTCTACTAAGACCAGCAGCACCACCACCACGACTGCGACCAGCAGCACCACCAGCACCACCAGCTCACCCAGCACCACGACGACGACGACCAGCAGTTACTGCCATCAGGACTACAACTTCCAGAAACAGAGGTCACGGCCCCTACCCGGCGCGCCAAGGCCAACAACGCCAACCCTCGCACCAGAGCCGCGCGCAAGCGGGCGGCCGCAGCAGGAGAAACAGCAGCGCAACAACACCAGTGCTACGAGGAGCGCGACCATGGCCAGCACCACGCGCACGAACACCAGCGCACGGAACAGCTCCGCGACCAGGGCGACCGAGGCCGGCAGCACCACGAGCAGCAACGCCAAGGACAACCCTCCAGAAGCCGCCGCGACGTGGGATGGGGTTACCGAGGCGTTCTCGCGCGGGCGAGGCCAGCCACCCAGGGCCGCCAGACGCACCCAGGGACAGCCCCCAAACACCGCGCCTGGGACACGCGGCGGCACCACCAGAGTCGCCAGAGCACGCGCCCGGCGGCGCAACGCCAATAATCGCTTCGCAGCGCGGACGCTCGCAAGCGGACCTGCCCGAGCCAACGGGCGAGGTTTCGGGCGAATCCGCGCCTCGGCCGGCGGAGGCCGAGACTCCTCCTCGAGAGCTCTTCGGTTCGCCGGGTCAGTCTCTGTCGCCGCGGCCTGCGGGACAGAGCCACTTTATCGCCCTGTTCGGGCGGGCGCCGGCGGCCGGATGGAACTTCTCTGGGCTGTTTACGCGGCCGCGCGCGAAGGCCAAGACGAAGCCGCGCGAGGGCCGGGCTCCCCCGCCGAGCATGGGCCGACCAGCCCGACAGGGACAACTGCCAGGTGCGCTTGCAGAGGTCAGACCCGAGCGCGTCGGGACAGGGCACCACCACGTGCTCAGACTGTTGCGGGGGGCTCGCCCACCTCCGCTGCATGGCAGACTTGTTCCGCATGTCCGCAACGTGCACCCGACGACCTGCCCGCAGTGCCGCGCGGAGCGGACGCCAAGCCTGTCCATACAGGAAACGCGTCGCCGTTACGGCGTGAATCCAGGAGGGCGCGCGGCCCCAGCCCGCGACACCAGCGCACAGGCCGCCCCAGATTACAGCGGTTTTCGGAGCTACGCGCGAGGCGAAGAACCACCGCCACAGGAGCCACCGCTGCTCCGAGCTCTCTGATGCGGACGCCTCGGCCCGCCACCCGAGCTCTCCGAAGTGCCAGACCGCCGCGTGGAATAGTCACCGGAGAGCGCCGCACGAGACGCCAGCGGGAGGATCACGCAGTGGCTGGAGTCATGGCTTTGCCCGCGCTGCGGGGCGCGCTGCGCTGTCGACACGATCGCACCACAGGGCGGCCAACAGATGCGCGCGAGGCGCCCGGGGCCGGGCGCGCGGGCCGCGGAAGCCAGCGCGGCCAAAGGCGAACGGAAGTGCGGTTTGCGCGAACCAGACGCATGGACCAGAGAAGTTCCTGCTGCCCCACAGGCCGCCGCAGCCGGCGCCTAGCCGCCAGCCCCCCCGCCAGGGCAAGAGCGAGCCACCGCGAGGCCGCCACAGCGCAGCCCTTTCGCCGGCTGGGCTCCACCGCAAGCGCCCCTCCAGGCACGCACCAACTCGGCCGCGCGCGCGCCCCTGCTGGCGGCCGCCGGGTTTTTAGACCCAAGAGAAGGGGCGCAGTGGAGTGAGCGCTGCCTCGCGCAGGCCCGGTGGCAGCCGACGGTAGAGACGCTGCGGCTTGCGGAGCCTGTGCCAACAGGGCTCTTCGCCCAAATGCTCGCGCGCACCGACGCCCGGCCCGGGGAGGCACCAGCAGTGCTTGCTGCAGACGGAGGAGACCGCCCAGGGCACGCATCCTTTGCGCCAGTCGCCCAGGCCGCGGCGCACGGCAGCACCGGCTACATGCGGCCGCCAGTGCAAGAACTCCGCCTCCTCGAAGCATTCGGCCGACGCGTGCTTGCACGAGGAGTTGACGTGCGCACAGACGAACTGCGCAATCCAGCTCTCTGGGCAGACGTCGCGCCTCCGCCGCCGCCCCCACCGCCAGGGGCGCCCCCGGAGCCGGAACTGCCCGGAGACCAGCATGCGAACGGCCCCGCCGCCGTGGCGGGCGGAGACGCCCCCATAGACAGCAGCGGCTCCAGCGAGAGCAACTCCAGCACCGAGGAGTCTGACCACGAGCGCGGGCCCGGGCCCCAAGCGAAGGACCCACCGAAGAGTCCTGGGCAGCTCCCGGGGGCACCGACTTCCAACAAGAGCTTCGGAGATTTGTGCCGACGCTGCAGAACGTGCCACGTTTCCTGCGCGCGGAGACCCGGATGGCGCCAATCAGGGCCCCGAGGAGGATCAAACGAGGACACGACCAGGGCAGCCAGGCAACAACCCACCAAGGATGGACACTGCAACCTTCCTCGTCGCCTCTAGGCTCCTGCTAAGCAAGTCCAAGGGTACCGACGCCGAGGGCCGACAGGAGATCTTGGTACGCGCCCAACGGTTCCGCCAGGGCGACTGGCTGGCCCTGCAACACGAGGCCAACGCCACGACCGGCGCGCGCGCAACGCCGAGGCCAGCCACAGAGGAGCAACATCAGGAGCGACGCAGAGAACAGGCTTGCGCGCACGTCCAAGACGGCAGCCCGTCACGAGGGAGACAGGTCTTGACCGCGGCGGCGATCGCGCCCGGCAACAGGGAGACACTGCGCAGGCTGCTGTACCTGGCCCGCCAACCGCCCGCCCTGAGCCGCCGACTACCCACCGACCTAGACCGCGTAACCGACAGAGCGAGACTCGACAAAACCAAATTCCTCGCTTGCCTCCAGCCCCGCCAAAAAGGGCACGGCAGCAGGGCCCTCCGGGGTCCGTGTCGAGCACCTCGAGCTGTTGCTGGAACACGAAGAGTCCATGGACTTGCTTGGGTTCGCCGCCGCTGCTCTCGCGGAGGCGCGGGCGCCCGCCCCGATTGCCCGCGCTCTATCAGGAGGGAAAGAAACACACAGACACAATTAATCGTCGACTCCCAGGAAAACATTTGAAAATATGGGAAGTGGGGGGTTGGGGGGGGGCGAAAATTCAGAAAATATGATTAAAAATATAGGGGATCCAGTTATTTGTGATTGTTTATTTGTGTGTGTCCATGGGCCCCTTCACTCTAGCCCTCTGCAAGATGGCGGCGCCCCAGAAACCAGACAACGGAGCGCGAGGCATCGCCGCCGGCGACGTTGTCCGCCGATTGGTCATCAGGGCGCTCGCCCAGCAGTTCGCCGAGCAGTCAGTTCGCGGCCGCAACCGCGCCCTTCCAGTTCGCCCGAACGACGCGGGCAGGAACCGACTGCGCCGCCATGCTGTTGAGGTCAGTGCTGGACCACGACGACGACGACGACGACGCAGTGAGTGTCAGCATCGATGGAGTCGGGGCTTTCGACCACGTGTCGAGGTCGGCCTTCTTCCAGGAGCTCCTGGCTCGCCCAGAGCTGGCCGACCTATTCCTTCGTGAAGATGTGGTACAAGCAAGACTCCACCGACCTCTGGCAAGGCGAAATGGGGGCGGTGCACGACGTGCACCAGGGAGAGAGGGTGGAGCAGGGGGATGCGCTGGCCCCAGCCCTCTTCGAATTTGCCCTGCGCGGAGCGCTGCACGGAGCGCTGGCGGGCGTCTCCAGGACCCTCGAGCAGGGGGACTTCCTGGTCGCTCTCTTGGGCGACGTGCACATCAAGACCGCCCAGGCCAGGGCCAGAGCCGCTTTCGACACCACCACCGCCGGAGCAATTCACCTCCACGCGAACGCGGTTTGCCACCTCGGCAAGTGCTGGGCTTACAGCAGGGGCGGAGGCGCAGCGCCGCCCGGAATCGGCGAGCTGGGACAGTACGTCTGAAGGGGCGACAGAGCGCCACCCGACCGGGGGATCAAGATCCTAGGCGCCCCCTCGGCTCGCCAGAATTCGTCGCCGCACACCTTGCGAGCAGACTACAGGAGGAGAGGAGGCTCCTGGACGAACTGGCGCACCTGTCCGACCTGCAATGCGCGTGGCTCCTCCTCCCCCTCCCCTCCCCCCTCCCCTCCTCCTCCTCCTCCTCCTCCTCCTCCTCCTCCTCCTCCTCCTCCTCCTCCTCCTCCTCCTCCTCCTCCTCCTCCTTTGCGCCCCCCCGCAGGCCAGCCACCTGCTGCGAACGCTGCCGCCAGAGGAGATATCGCAGAATGCGCGAGAGGCCACGACGACGGCATGTGGACCACCCTGCGCCACCTCCCCGGGGACCCCGCAATGTCGCAAGAAGAGGGGCGACGGGCGCGCGCACCAACAGCAACGCCTGGACGACGCGGAGGACTCGGGTTCCAAAGCGCCGCGCGCACGTCCCCAGCGGCCTACTGGGGCGCGTGGGCAGACGCCTCCCATGCTCCACCAACGGCGCCCCGTTGAAGATGCAAGATAGCCTCCGACCTACCCCCAAGAGGGGGGGTCTCAGGGGCGACGATGAGTCAAGCAGTGGCGAAGCGTCCTGGCACGCCTATAGCCCTACCAAACAATGTTCTAAGAACCCTTGTGGTTTCCACGAAATGTTCTTAGAACATTTCTGGCTGGGAGCGTCTTGGTTTATCACATCGGGCTTGTGTTCTAAGAACAAGGTTTTTGTTCTTAGAACATTGTTGCATTCTTAAGGACATGTCGTGGTGTGACGGTCGGTCCCTGCTCAAATGAGGGGGGGCAGGCATAGGTCAGGCGATCGCAAGCATGGATCAAGGGGGCGCGGATCAGCGACGGGCCTTGTTTCCATTGGAAATCGCGGATTTCCGCCGCCGAGCGATGCAGCACCGGCTACGTTTTGGGGGCCTTCCGCCCGTCGTCACTTGGTGTGTCAGCCCTGTGTTCGTTAATCGGTACCGGGCCCCTGTTGGGTCAACCTGGCGCCACCTCGCGCACTGGTTCGTGGTGACCCGCGCCATTTTGGCTGCGTCGCGGCTCCGCCGCTTCCCGCGCTCGTGCGCCACGCTGCCTCGGGGTCTCTCGGCTACAGTCACCCTGGGAGGGGCAGCCTGCCAACGCGCTCGCCTCCTGGCGTTAATTCTTTGGCCGACGGCCCTTCGGGCCACCCTGGTACTCGCGCTCATGCCGATGTCCGGGGCCTCGCTTTTGCAATTCTCAATTCCATCTCGACCGACGGTTCTTTGGCTGCGGCCACCTTGGTGCCCACGCACTTGCCCGGGGTTCAGACTCATGCCTTGATTCTACAGCTTCCGACCCTGGTCGTCATTCACCTTGACCTCCTGGTGCTTCCGACGCCCTGCGTACTTGCACGCTGGCAATTCGATTCAGTCTCAGTCACCCCTGCCACCCGCCCGCCGCTGGGCCGCCGCGCGAGGCCTCGGCTTGTTGCGTTAGACGTGGACTGCCCCCGCTGCCTTCGCTTAATTCGTCTCTGCGTAGCCCGCTTTGACTTGACTCGCCGCCGGCGCGCTCGCCCGCGGCCGCTGACTTAAAAAGGATTCCCACCAGCCCGTTAGGCACGAAGGAACGCGGCTGGATATTTTCATTCTTCTCACCTAAAGCAGGGCCCGTCAGGCCAATTGTCTCGCACTTCCGTTCTTAGACAGCATGCAGTGGCCGATTGCCACCCTTGGTCTGGACCTCCGACATCGCGAATGCACGGTGGCTTGGGCGGGGGGCCTCCGACGGCGGCCCCCGCTTGTGTCACCCTAGACGCGACTCCTACAGCATTCGCTGTGGCCGACGTCCGACTTGCAGGCAGTGCTCCTTCCCTGGTGCCACTCCCTGCCCAGCCCCCGTTGCTCCCGCCCTCGGGAACAAGGACAGCGGGCTGCTGACAATACTGGCTCGCGGATCACCGCCGGGGCCGCGTGGTCCACCTGTCCCCCGCGGCCCTCTCTTTCCTAAACAGCGAGCGGTGGCCGTTAGCCACCTCCGGGATGGACCTCCGACATCACTTTTGGACGGTGGCTTGAGCGATGGCCTCCGACGACAAACCCCGTTTGTTTCACCCTAGACGCGTCTGCTGCAGTCCTTGCTGTGGCCGTCGCTGGACTTGCAGGCGGTGCTCCTGTGCCACTCCCTGCCCAGCCCCCGCTGCTCCCCGCCCTTGGACACTCGGGCAGTGGCCTGCTGACAATACTGGCTCGTGGGCAACCGCTGGGGCTGTGGTCCACCTGTCCCCCATCGGCCACAGGCCTGCTGTAGTTGTTTTCACACCTGGCGCGTCCCTTCCCCGCGCCCCCGGGTTGACACGTCGTGTCGGGGTGCCCCCCCCCTCGGCCGGGCTCCCGTTCTCCCCGCCGTTCGGTGGCGTTGTCCCCCCCCCGCCCTAGCGTCCTGCTTTTCCGCCCGAGTCGCGGTTTCTCCTCCCCTCGGTGGGGCCCACGGCCGTCTGTGGTTCAGCCTAGACTTTCCGTGCTCCCGCCACGCCGCGGTTGCAACCCTGGTTTTAGTCCGGGGTCCTCCCCGTGGTGTCGGTGCTCGCCTGTCGCCACTTCCGGTGCGCTGACTTCGGGCACGTGATCCGTCCCTTTTCAGGGCTTTTGGTGTGCGACTTTGCTGGCGCCACCCCATGCACTTGTTCGTGGTGACCCGCGCCATTTTGGCCGTGCGGCAGCTTGGCTGCTTCTCGCACTCGCGCGTTCTGCTGCCGTCGGACTTTGCGGCTTCGGCCACCCTGGTTCCTCGCAGCCTGCCAACGCTCACGCCCGCGCAGGGCACCAATTCGATTTCCGACAGTCGGTCCACTTGGCTGCGGCAGCCCTGGTGTTTTCGCAGTAGTCTGGGGGCTTGCGCCCTTGCATTAATTACTCGGCTTCTGTACCTGGTCGTCGGTCTTCCCGACTACCTGACGCCCCCGACGCCTTGCGTACATGCGCGCTGGCAGTACTACTCAGCTTCAGCCAGCTCCTTCCACTCGCCGGTCAGCCGCTGAGGTGCTGCGCGAGGTTCCGCACCGCCGCTTTAGGTGAGGCTGCGCCCCCGTGTTTTAGGTTAACTTTTCGTTGCGTGCTCCGCTTTGACTGGACCCGCCGCTGGCGCGCTCGCCTGCGGCCGCTGACAAAAAGTACCCCCGCCAGCCCGTTCAGAAAGGTTGCCCGTGAGAGCTGACGGGACAAGGTGCAAAGAAACACACACACACATGTATGTATGTATGTGTATATATATATACAAAAATCACACACACACAAATATTATATATATATATTATATATATATATATATATATATATATATATATATGTAGCGAACGAAGTGGGCAACTAGGAGAGAGATCTCCGGGAGCAAGGGGGTGGCTTTGGAGGGCCTCTTCCGGCCATTCTTGGGGCCCGCGGGGGGGGGCGAGGGGAGGAGGGGGAGGAGGAGGAGAAGGTAAACCGCCTCTTGGGGCCCTCGTGGGACGCTCTTGGAGCGCACTTGGGGCCTTTTTGGGGCCCTCTCAGGATCCCTGGAGGGCCTCTTGAAGCCATCTTGGAGGCGATCGATCAAAGGAGGGGTGGTCCTGGATGTGCCTCCCCCTCTGGGGCCATCAGAATCGCCTCTTGGGGCGCTCTTGGACCGCTCTTGGGCGATCTTAGGGCCGCCTGTGGGGCCTCTTGGGCCCCTCCTGGGCCTCTCGTGGGAATCTTGGGGCCATCTTGAGACCTCAAAAGCGCATCGGAGTCGAACGGGCGAGAAGGCACGCGCCCATGATTTTCTTTAGGTGTTTGATGGGTTTGGGCCCCTTGGGGGGGTCCTGAGGGAGCTCCGAGAGCACTTGGAACCGTCTTGAGGCCTTCGTCGGGCCTCTTGGAGATATGTCGGAAGCTATATTGAACCATCGTCGGCTATCTTAAACCATCTTGGAGGCCATCTTGGAGCATCGAGGCTCTCTTGGAGCCGGATTTGGTGCTCTAGCCCTTCTGCCCCCCCCGTCCAGACCCAGGGAGGTAGGGGGATGCAAACTTCCCCGAAGGGAAGAGGGTTTTGGAAGAGGAAAGGAAGATTTCGCTCGAAAACCTTAGCCCAAAGTGCTGGTGGGATTCAATATCTCGCTCTCGCGCGGAACTTCCTTACAATTTACCAAGGCGCGGTCGCGACCTCTCGCAATTTGTTTTCAGACGCCGCGCCCTCAACAGTCAAAAGTCACGCTCTCGCTTTGGACTTCCTCACGGCTTACTTGGGATCGCGGGATCGCTAGAGACTTCCTGGCGATTCATGCAGGACCGACGCTGCAGCGACCGGCCCGCTCGACCAGGCCGTCTGGGCGCCCGGTCGACTTGCCCGTCAGGGTCCGCCCGCCCGACCCGCTTGTTTGGTCCTGCTGCTTGGTTTCCTGCTCCGAACACCCCCCCTGCTAATCTCTCTCGTGCTCCCGCCTTCTCTCTCCCCCTTGCCCCTTCCCTCCCGGCGGAACCGCGCGCTCGCCTCGCCTCGCCTCGCCTCGCCTCGCCTCGCTAAATTCTTGTTTTACTCTCTATCTCCTCTTCCTGTTTCAGGGGCTGCACCAACTACACGTGGCAGGTGAGAAAGAGATACCCCCATGGGGGGCACGATCGAAAACGAAAATGGCGGGCATCGAGGGCTCGGGAGATATTTGTTGATTGGCATGCGAGCAGACAAGAGCGCAACGCATTGAAATGATTGTTCCTGCTGCTGCTGGTCCTCCTCTGACTATCCCTCATCACCCTCCTCTCCTGCTTCCCCCCCCGTCCCCCATTTCCCCCGTCCTTGTCGCCCCGCTCCCTCCCTCTACGCAGTCCTACTCCCTCCCTCGCCCGAGCCCGGGCGCTCAGTGCTTGCGGGCCCTCCCCACCAGTCTGGGTGAGATTGTGCGGTTCTCGGCTTGTCTCTTCTCTTTGCCACCGCTGCTGTACTGACCTCGGCGCCTCTCCTCATGTGCTCGCTGCGCTATCTCATGCTCCACGATTTCAGCCTCGCACGCCGATGCGCGACAGCTCGATCCAGACCGCGCGAACAAGGCCCCTTCCTCCGGGCCGCCTCCTCCGCCCTTCGAAACGTCATGGCAGGGAGGACCCCATCACGCTCGTTTACCCTTTGACACCCGCTGACATTGTGCAATCACTTCGCTCATTCCGCCGGCCCATATCGAAGACGCCTACGGCGAATCACCTCCGCCCCTTGCCTTTCTGGAAGCGCCTGCGCGGCCGAAAGTTGGGTTTGAGCTTGGCCAAGCTATCGGGCCACGCGTTCCCCGAGTGGGTTTCGAAAGCCTTCGGGGAACACCGAGTCGGGCGAGCTATCGGACCAGGTGGTTTCCGAGCTTTCGGGCCTCCTGGATGACGTCTTGGAGGGGTCTTGGGCCGTCTTGAAGGCCATCTTCAGGTCATCTGGGGCCGTCTTGGGTGCACCTTGGGGCCATTTTCGCTGTCTTGGAGGCCTTCTTGGGCGTCTTGGAAGCATCTTGGAGGCCATCTTGGCCGTCTTGGAGGCCTTCTTGGGCGTCTTGGGGGCCCCTTGGGCCGTCTTGGGGCCTTCTTGGGGCCCTCTTGTGGGCCTCTTGGGCTGTCATGGGGCCATCTTGGAGGCCTCTTGGGCGCTCTTGGGTCGACGTAGGGGGCCTCTTGGGCCGTGTTGGGCCGTCGGAGAGCTGAAACCAAAAAAATCCCAAATCTTTCAAACACCACAGCAAAATCAATGATTTTGGCCTTTTGCGGGCCTTCGTGGAGGACGTTTTCGAGGGCTCTTGGGCTGTCGTGGAGGCCTCTTGCGGGTCTAAAGGGCCGTCTTCGGCCATCTTCCGTAGCCATTTTGGCTCAAGCCATTTTGGCTCAAGTTCGTAGCGGGGGGCTCGAAGGATTTGAGTTTGGCAAAGGGGGAGGCGCGCCCCCGCCAGTGATCCCTGTGCCCGCCAGCACAGGTCTTTGTGTATTGAACTGGCCGCGAGGCCAACCATCACCACGACATCGGGTGCGGCACCGTGCACGAAGACGGCATGGCTCCTTCTGCTGCTCATGCTTCTGCAGAATGGAGTTGGACCTACAGCCCCTGGGTCCGCACTGGCGCCAAGTGCAATCGTTACTCGCGTGCCCGCTCTGGAGGCCCCATGTGGAAATGCTTTTCATGCGGGCGCGCAAAGAATCCAGGATCTTTTCTTTGGTGCGAACGCTGTGGAGAATGGAGGCCGAAGGACGTCACGCACACCTTGGACAACGGGAGAGCGGTCGACCCTGGGTCCAGCTGGGCCAACGGCCCCCCCGCAATCATGCCTGAGGTGGACGTCTCCAAGCTCGAGCGCTCGGAGTTGGTGGCGATGTTGGCTTCCTCTACCAAGTGTGGCCAAACCCATCTGGCACAAGCGTGCCAGAAGCGGCTGGACGAGCTCGACAAGGGCCCTCCCCCACAGCCGCTTCTCGAGACTCGCCTCTCAAAGGCGCGCTGGGCCCTCAACAACCAGGACGCCAAACTCAAGAAGGCCATGGACGAATACCACAAGTGGCAGCAGGGCCTGGAACAGCAGTGGGAGCACGTCGTCTCTCTCAAGACCCACTTGGGCGAGCTCCAGGTCGAATGTGACAAGCTGGCAGCTTCGGTGCGCTCAGCCGCCCCTGCGCCTGAATCCAAGCCCACGGTCTCCCTCTCGGCGTTCTTGGAAGACAAGCTCGACGGTTTCGCTATCGACTTCGGCGACATTTTCTCCCTGGGCGGCGAGGAAGGTCTGGGCGATGATGAGCTACGGCAAGCTGAAGAACGACGGGGGGCCCTCGTCAAGGGCCACCAGGAGGGCGCCAAGAAGCTCTTCGCAGACGCGGCCTCCAAGGCCAAAGAGGCGCGGGCGGCGCACCAGCAGCAGATGGATCGCCTCGCCTCTAAACGTCGTCGCGCCGAGGACAGCGACGGCGAGACCCAGGCCACTCCAGGGGGTGCTGCAGCCTCTGGGGCCACCGCGGCCCCAGCAGCCGAGGGGGCGCCGCCAGCGCCCCCGGCGCCTCAGGGGCCCTCGGCGCCGGCCGCCTTCGCGAAGGAGCTCGACCGCAGGCAGCAGCAGAAGGGATCCAGCTCCTGACCGTGCCGTTGCTGAAGGCGTGGTCGGCAGATCTCCAACTGGTGCTGGTGGCTCCGCTACTGTCACTTACAACGGTAGGCAGCATCCATAATATGTTTCAGGAGGTGTTCACCGCCTCACCCAATGCTACGCTGCCAGTGGTGGGCGTCATCTACCCTGAGGCGGAGAAGACGTGGCATCTCTACTTTCGCAATCTCTCGACCTGGGGCCTTGCGGCCAAAGGTCTCATTGATGAACGACACTACGACGGCATCCTCTCAGTGGGAACTCATGCTGGCGATGAGCACTCTGATGGCCTTCTTCGGCACTGGAGGAAGAATGGCCACAAGGCTATCTGCGCACCTGCCAGGCCGACTGACCGTGCCAAACTTGCTGGAGGCGCGGTTGTGGGTATGAAGAACACCTTCACCACCTCCTCCTTTAGGCACCTTGCCCTGAACAAGGCGCAGCAGATCGGCATGAGGGACCTCACCTCCACTAAGGGCAACGTCGACTTCCACGACTTTGTTCCCGTCGTCTGGCATATCAACGGCATGTCGATCTGCATCGTGGTGGCTTATCTTACTTGCCCCATCGGCATTCGAGGGATCAGCCTTCAGAAGCTCGCGATCCCTAGCAGTTTCATCAAGAGCCCGGGCATCCCCTGGGCACTTTTTGCCGACTGGAACGTTCCACCTTGTACCTTGATGCAGTCAGGGTGGCCCGCCATGATTTGTGGGGTGCCAGTGGCCCCGACGGACGTGGAACATACTCGCACGATCGGATCAGGATCCATGTTGGACTACGGCATTGTTCCACCGCGCGCGCGGCTTCGGATATCCAGCCTCGCAGCAGACACATCAGTCGTTGTGGCCCGCAATGCGGTAGCTGGCAAAGCCCACTATGGACTCAATATTGACTTTCGAGCTCGAGCTGTTCTGGCCCAAGCTCGTCTATATTCTCTGCCGCGTTCGTTCACGCATCAGCCTCTTCCTGGGAAAAAGGCAGACCCTATTAGTTGAAGGTCTCGCAAGGCAGCCACTCCAGCGAAAACGGAGCAGAAGAAGCTGATCGAGTCGGAGGCGCCCCTGACCACCAAGCCGGCCACACCAGGGCTGCCGCCGCCCAAGCTCACTTTTGCTGATTTGGAGGAAGAGTCTTCTGATGACGAACATGAGCAAGATCTACCCCCCGACCTCATGATGCAAGACCCTGAGGACCTGGGGATGGGGGGCCTCTCTGAGGCTGGTCGGGCCCTCTCCCCGCTGGGCGCAATATCCACTGGGGGATCTGTCGTCGCCAACGTGGACTCTGGTGAAAAGCCCCCGCCCCTGGTCCCCTTACAACAACAACAATTTTCGCGAGATGAAGTATGGTGCAGCATTGCCCCCTCTGGCTCAGGATTTCCCAACCAGCCGACGGACTTCATCCAGCAGTCTCTTGCATTTCAAGTTTCGCAGCTACCTGCCTGCATCTTGGAAGATTGCATGGCAACTGGGTCTCTGTGCTTGAGACGTTCTACATACACATGCTCGACATCTCACCCAAGGCAGCCAGATCGTATACTGGGCGAGCGGCTGCGAGACAGTTCAGAGTGGCACTTATCAAGGCGCCCAAGCAGTACATGGTTCTGGCTGATCCTGCCACGGAGTGGTGGGCTATTCTTCTGGCGCGTCTCGAAGAGCTGATCAGGAAGTTTGAGGGCCCGCTCAAGAGCTTTGTCATTCGTGTTCGCATGAAGGAGCTGATCTTTACCTTGCCTACCTCAGCTGCTCTCCTTCTTTCTTCGACGACCAGGAGGAAATGGACAACCACCTTGCACAGAGTGAATGATTGTACCCTAGCTCAGCTAAAGCGGCTGAAGATAACAATCGAGAATGCTGCAGTTCGGGCACAGCGGTTCTCAGCCTCAGCATCACGCCTGGGTTTCGATTCCTGGATCCACACCATGTCGTCCACCACCCCAGGCAAGCTCTATGACTTCATCAGACACCCACCAGTCACGCCGAATGAGATTCGAGTGGCTCGAGGGGCCATGGCGACTCCCATTGAGATCATGACCACCAAGCGGGACTGGTGGGAGCAGGCCTGGAGCAGTAAACGCTTTGATAAGCAGAAGGTGATGGACGCTTTCGCCAAGGCCCGCCAGAAAGCTTTGGACACGGACTTGAAACCCATCTCGATTGATCATATCAGACATATACTACAACGTGCTTCTCCCAAGAAGGCCAAAGGTTGCGAGGCCCTCAGCATCGACGATCTCCGACGTCTACCTGATCAAGGGATCCAGGCGTTAATCGACATATACCATGAAGTTGAAATATGTGTCTCGTGGCTGTGGCAGCTCATGGTGGTCTTCATCAGTCTACTTCCAAAGTCGGCCGACGATGATCGCGCGATAGGAGTGGCATCACTCTTAGTTCGGCTGTGGGGGGGGCATCAGGAGCCCGCTGGACCGCGAGTGGTGTGCCCAGGCAGCTGGTCATTGGGATGGGGTCATTGCTGGGTCCTCCTCCCTTCGAGCGGTCTTGATTCGCAACTTTGGAGATGAAGCAGTCAGGATGTCTCCCCTGGACGACCTGGTCCGCCTGGAAGTTCTTTGGGATCTCAAGGCATTCTATGACTCCCTGGACTGGGTCGCGCTCATCACCACCACAGAAGGTCGCAATTTTCCTCCACACACGCTGGCGCTGACGATGCAGCAGTGTTTCGCTCCCAGGATCCCGAAGGAGTCGGGCCATTTCTCTTTTCCTATTCAGCCCCAGAAGGCAACGGTTGCAGGACTGAGGTCAGCAGTCGACCTCTCGCGCTGCATCCTGTATCGAACGCTCGAGCGAATGCGCGAGGGTCACACTCCTGTCACTATCAAGTCATGGGTCGACGATCTCAACGCCCGTATCATTGGCCCACCGAAGTTTGCAGTCGACCAGATCACCAAGGTTGCCACCATCCTGCGCGACGGCTGCAAAGAGTTGGACCTCATCATCTCGCCAGAGTCTAACATCCTCAGCTCGTCTGTCTTGGCTGGGGTTGCCCTGGAGGCCAACTTGAAGCAGTTGGGGCTTACAGTTCCGTACAAAGATCGAGTTGTGGACTTGGGCTTTGATCGTGGCAACATCCGACGTGGTCAAGCTAAGCATAAGAAGCGAGTCGAGACAGCTCGTTTCATATTTCATAAGATAGGTAACGTGGCCAGGGGTCTCTGGCGCATCGAAGGATAGGCTTAGGTCTCGCAGTCACTGCCGCCATGCCGTGCGTCTCCTACGCTGGGAAGATGTATGGCACGCCTCCTTCGATTCTTCTTCAGTGGCGTCGAGCTCTGGGCCGCGTCCTGCGCAAGGGCTCCAGCCAGCGCTCGCTGACCACCCAGCTCCAGTTGGACATGGGCCACTCTGACCCCGCAATCACCACTGCCATGGATGCGATCAACTCGTGGGCGCTTTTCCTGGCCACCTCCGACATCCACAGGCAGCTGATCGAGACGACCTGGGCCAGGATAGTAGCGGACCTTTCGGTCCGACCGCAAAGCACCTGGTCTCACCGCGTCAGGGGAATTTGCTCGGCCACGGTCTGTTTGCTTCTGAGGTGCTCTTGGGAGCCCCCAGGCCTTTGGAGGTGGGTGGGCCCCGACGGCATCGAGTTCTACGCCCCGCCTGAAAAGCACCAGGCTCGGGAGCTTGATTTTTCTGATTTGAAGCAGGTGCTTTCTCTTTCTATTCAGCGGCCCTTGTGGACTGCTGCTTCGGAGGAGTATCTTGGGCTTGGTCTCGAGCGAGGAATCCCTGACATTGGGCCACTCCGTGGTTTTCTGAGGAGCATCGAGCGAAAGGGAGAGTTTGCGCTGTTTGGGGTCCACCAGGCCATCGCGACTGGCAATTTGTGGCCGGCTCAGCGGGTGCACGATTGTTTTCCCGACGTGGACCCTTTTGTGCCCCTGTTGCAAAGAGGCCCCAGAGACCCCGAGACACGCCCACTGGGAATGCCCATGTAAAAATGCTTTGGAGGGCACTGTTCCAGTTGCAGTCGTGGAGCGAGCGCGCCTTGATTGTGACGAGCTGCCCTGCTTCTGGCGCCGAGGCCTGGTTCCAGGCTCTTGGGTTGAAGTTGACCCCTCCATTGATTCGACCCCGCCTCTCGACCTTGACCTCTCGTCCTCGGAGCTGGTGCTTCCCAGTGGCGCGGTGTTTGGAGCTGGCGACGCCAGCGGGGGGGCCCACTCAGCCGACCCAAGACTTAGACGCATAGGTTGGTCCACCCTTATGTTCCAGGGTGGAAGCCACCTCCAGGAAAGCAAATTGTTTGAGATCAAGTCCTGGGGTGGGCCGCTTGACTTAAAACAATCCGTGGATAGAGGCGAACTCCGAGCTTTCACAACTTTTTTGAGGGCCGCGAGGCCCGCCCCGATTGGAGTCGAACGCCAGTTTATCACCGATAGCGCATGTGTTCCCCGCGGTTTCTCAGCGATAATGCGCGGAGAGTTTCCCACCAGCAACATAACCGATTGGTTAGAGCTCCAAGCGGTGATCAGAAACATTCCTGGCTTAGTTGTGCGGCTCTTCAAGGTTGAGTCCCACCTCTCGGTTGCCGAAGCCCAGGAGCGCTCGATCCCGCGCTCGCACTTCTTTGCGAATCAAAGAGCGGACGAGTTGGCCGAGTCTTTTGCGGAGGCGGCCCAGCTCCCATATTCGCAGCTCGTGCAGATTGAATTGGTAGATAAAGTCGCGGCGGTGGCCAGGAAACATGTAGCGGTGGTCCTCCAAGACTGCCTCCCGCCGTGTTCCTCCTCCGCCGCGGCCCAAGGTTGAACGTCCGAGACTTTCAAAGCAAGCTCAGCTCGTGAAACTTTGAAGCTCAGCCGTGCCCTGAGTAACTCGCAGCATAAGATCCCGAATCCGCACCGCCCATTTTGGCAGTGCTCCTTGTGTGATGGACGCACGGCTAGGAAATTCGCTTACGATTTTCTGAAAACGCCGTGCCGTGCTGTTGCTCGCCTTGTGGAGCCGACGGTTTTTTTCTGCCGAGTTCTTCATGAAACTCATCGACTCCAGACTGGGGTCCAAGGCACGGTGTTTTGTTCTGCGCGTGGACAGTATGGCCGATTTCGGGTCCGTTCCGATGGCTTGGGCAAACCTTGTAGACCGATCACGCGCCGCGGGCGCAAGAGTCTGGCGGCCCTCTTGCTGGGCCAACTTCCACAGCAGAGGGCAAAGCAAAGCAGAACTGTGGTCACTACTAGACGATCTCTATAGGCTTGGCCGCCCCGCGGGTTCCCCCCCTTGCCCTTGCCCCTCTCCCGCCTTGCCTTTGCCCTGCTGGGCGGCGGAGTGGGGGGGGGCCCAGTGGCGGGCTCCACCTGTCCTTAGGTGGGTGGCCATGCGGATCAGCCCAGTCTCTTTCGTAGGCCTTTTTCAGGCTCTGGGGTTGGCCTCGAGGGTCGACCGAGCCCAAGGGCGGTCTCAGCAGGTGCTCGCCTCTCGCCTGTTGCCGCCCCGTCGCCGCTCGCTCGATTGCACAGTGTTGAGCTGGTTGGCGCCTGCACCTCTCTCCGCGCTTTCGCGCCCCTCCAGTAAAACGTCTTCGGCCATCTTGAGGCCGTCTTGGGCCGTCTTGGGTGCATCTTCGGGCCATCTTAGTTGTCTTGACGGCCATCTTGGGCGTCTTGGGGGCATCTCGGAGGGTCTGGCGCGGGAAGACCGACGACCTGGAGAGTTTACGGGCCCTTATTCCGGACCGGCGGGCCGGGCCGAAGCCCCAGGGGGAGTTCTAAAAGAGCCCAAAGCGAAAGGGTTTAGCACGCCGGGCACCCCTGTGGCAAGCCAACAGGGGGCGGCGGATCTCTGACCTTCGGCCCATCCCGCCACCGTGCGTGCCTGGGTGGTAGGTCTGAGGCCTCTTGGATGTTCGTCGGGATCTCGTCGAGGCCCCTCGGGGGCCTCCCGGCGGCAGTTCTGAAGCCTTTGGGGGGCTGCATTTGGGCCTCGCGAGGCCTGTCGGGCGCCTCTTGGGGCTTCCTGGGCGCGCCTCTTGGGGCGGAAGGCTCGGAATTTCCGTTCGTGTTCCCCCTCTTGGGCACCTCTTGGAGCCATCTTGGGGCTCTCTTGGGCCGTCTTGGGCGCCTTCTGGGCTGTTTAGGGGCCTTATTGGGGGCATCTGGGGCCATATTGGGGCGGTATTGGGGGCCTTTGGGGGCGTCTTGGAGCGTCGGAAGCTCGAAAAAATTAGCCTTCAAAATATTGAAAAACCAACGGGAAATCCATAATTCTGGCCCGTCTGGATCCTCTTGGGATGGCTCTTGGAGGCCTCCTGGAACGGTTGGGCGCTTTTTCGGCCGACTGGAGGCCATCTACTCTAAAGCGAGCTGAGGGACGTAAGGAGCGGAAGCGAGCGTGCGCCCGCGGCCGCGTCGGCTCAAGCGGCCGGCCGCCCAAAAATGATTATGTCTCATCGCGAGGCACACAATCGCTATCGAGACCAAACGGATTTTCTTATTGCTTAAGATGGCACACCCTCTCCTACGGGGACTCGTTACTACGGCGCACCAGAGCTGGAGCTTGGCTTCGCCTAAAGCGAAGCTGCTGGCTGGGCCTCCCAGCCCCCTTCAAACTTGGTAGCGGAGCTGGCCTATGGTGGTCAGCTCTAGCTCTACTCCTCACCATCCACAGCACTATTTGGTGGGCTACGGATCTGGTGGAACATCAGGGCGCAGTGGGTTTGCGCGGAGGAATGTATATAGCTACGCATTATCGCAAGGACACTTGCAGCGATACCTCTACTCAAGCGGATGTCTCCGACTTACATCCTACACCCCTGCGCTTCTACATTCCTGAAGTCCACCCACCTACTCCAAGTGGAAACTCCTTCGAATATATAATGCGTGGAAACATGCGATGCGACATATTGCCGCCTCCAACCCCACGCAGACTTACGACTACACAACGGGAGTCCCAACCGACTACATCCGACCACGATCTACGAGGTCATTGGATTGGTGTAGCTATCTTTGGGTTCACATGGGTCGCTATCGGGCGTACGGTAGGACATATGCGTGGCGGAGACGACACAAGAACGACTGGCCCTCACTGGGACCCAGCCGGTCAAGTACCTTTTCGCGAAGTCGTCCGCGAAGTACATGCTTGGACCAACGTGACCACAGGCAACATGACGCCCTCCCAGCAGGCTGCAGCTCAGCGAGGTTTGGGAGGTCTCGCACGGACCATAGCCATGAGAGTCCCTCCAGTAGTTATCAACTTTGGCGTCAACATAGGTGGCCGCCATACTGACGGCGCCACCTACATCGCATTCCTCTTAAACACGAAGTTCGAGAATTTAGAAAAGGAGCGCCAACTCAACTCTGGCACCGCCCTCATTGACTTCCGAGTCCATGCGGGAGAACGCATCGACCTGACCTTAGCACGTTTTGAGATAGCCCGCCGCTATGAAGCTGAAACAACGGCTTCAGTATCCGCAACTTCCAAATCTTAGCAGTGATTTTATTCAGAGCTCTTGGAGTGGGGACATCGCGTGCACAACAACTCCTGCAGCCTCGAAACAACCGCATGCCGAGAGACCAACAACCGTCTGACCCTCTACTCGAACGTATGAGGTCATATGCTCACATTGCTGAGAGAACCCTTGGCAAAATTGGTGGTATCTTCAGTCCCGGTGACCGAACCGAGACCTTTTACGTGGAGGCTAACGCAGGGCAACCTGCTAACAACGTCTGGAATGATGATCCACAACCAACTGAGACCACTACACTGCTGGCTCAGAATGGTGGAACGGCTTCGGGGTCGCAAGACTCCTGGGCCAGGCTTCGGGGGCCGCCTGACGCGGCATTTCCCAGACAAGCCATGGCCCTAATGGGCTCAGCTGGGCAGCCCGCCGAGTCCGACTTCGACTCCGGTCCTGATGCCGACGCGTCTTCGGACGATGAAGCCACGGCCCTTGACTCCACGGATATGCCTGCATACCCTACGGAAGAGCAGCAAGCGCAATGGTTATTTTTACGATACCAAAAACACAAGCGTCGATGGCGGAGGTTCATGCCGCCGAAACCAGTCCGAAAGGTACGGCGTATCGTACGACGAGCACTCAAAGGAAAAGGCAAAGGTCGAAGTAAAGGTAAAAGTAAGCGTCGACGATTGCATGGTAGAGGCAGATTTGCATTCCGAGCATCTCTCACTGGACCACAGCACGACATGTTTTTAGGGACATGCAGAAACCGCAGGCACACATCGGGAAAAGGCAAAGGACGCCGGGGAAACCCAAATGATGCCAACGGTAAGACGAGTGCGACATATGCCACAGTACACAGCACTTCCACCGCGAATGCCCTCAAAGTGATGGAAGAGGCATGGGTTCTGTCGTTGCATCTGGCTCAGACCGACTCCGACATGCAGTATGTTGACTGGGAGTCTCTTTTAGCTGACCCTGCCGATAGCTCAGCTGCAATTGTCAACTTCATGGCTGCCAGATATCGTAGCGTCAGTACGACGCCCGAGAATTACGCCGGCGAGCTGTTCGAGGAGGCGTTCACTGGCCGCAACGACATCAATCTGGCAGAATGGCTGGGCATACCCATCGCGGGGCAACCTGCAGATATCGAATTTGTCGAGAACTGTCACATGCCCGCCGAAGGAGATGCTGACATGGCGGGGACACCCGCGGATTCAGAAGTTACCATTCCTGCAGCAGACGAGGAAATACAGTTGATGCTTTATCTTCGGATTATTGGACATCCGACAGATATGGAATTGAGTGATGATGATCCTTTGCGGGGAAGCCCGCGAGACGCTAGTGATCTATCTGAGCGTATTCAATGTGAGCTTGGCCATAATGAAGAATTTCCATACACTTCCGTTGCTTCAGATCGGTCCATGAGCCGCCAGAAGCGATCGGCAAGCCGCCAGGTCTGGAGGAAGAAGTATCGCGCCGACGATGAGGACGACGAATGGGAAGATAGCGATTGCATGATACGTCGCGGTCGGATCCCCAGTCGCTCGCCTGATCGTGGGCGCGCCCGCTCCAGTGGCGCTCGCTCTAGCGGTCTTCAGCGTCCTCATCCGCTTGATGCGGGATACAGCGCCTTGTTGGTTACGCGGAGGCTGGATTGGCTCGTCAGTGCATACCCCCAGATAAGATGCAATACTGGTTGGATCAGGGTTGGACTGAGCATCAGATCCGTCACCTTATTCTCTGCGCAATATCAAACGAGGTGAGACGGCAATATCATTCGCTCAACAAGGACTGGACCGATTAAACACACGAGAAAAGATTGTCCAGCGCGACCTCAAGAGAGCTGGCATCGAGGAACGGAAGCTTGACCGCGGTGTTTGTTGCTCATGTTACCATTATGCTGACCACGGGATTGGCTGCCCCATGAGACGCCCATCAAGAAGCCCGAACTTCAAAAGGACACCGTGGGTTTGGTCTCATGCTGATGGTCGGGGTTACTGCACCGATCCTAATGCAATGCCATATGAGGAGCAGTTGACGGAGAACGACTACGACCACGCCACATCGGATGAAATAGCCCGATCAAACCTCATATGGAAGAACTTGTCACCTCTTCATCATTTGGCGCAGTTCAATCGCGCTTGGCACGCGGGAAAGCCTGCGGATTCCCAAATCAGAGGAGGACGATCAACAATAATCTGATGGAGATGAGGCGGACGCGATGGCCGATGAAGTAGACCCCGCGGACGCGGCCCCTGCAGGGTGCGCGTCGGACGACTCCATTGCTACGGGCGTCACGTTCAAGACGGATACTCCTACTGATCCTAGGTATGTCGTTCCTGAGGCGATGGATCTTTCTCCTGGAAGGCCGATTGCTTACCGTGCTGAAGGTATAGGCTGGTTCAAGACCAGCATGGAAAAAAGGCTCCGTTCTACCATGTACCTTTTGGCCAGGGAGCAGAAGGCCACTATCAAGAGACTGGCCCTCAGAACGCCAAGTGGCATCGACTTGAAGCCTGGCCGGGATCCCGTGAGATATGGGCCACGGGTACCGGCAGGGGCCGCGGCTAAGGCAGCGCCCAAGCCGAAGCCAGAGACGCCTATCGATATTTCTCCATCTTCGGATTCATCGAGTCCGTCGCTTGGTCCTGATCGGCTCAGACCCAAAGAGAAGAAGAGGAAGAGCCCAGATGATCCTGACCCAGAAGACCGTAAGCAGCTACGATTTGCGGGGCAACCTGCTGACCGACGTCGATCCAGAGGACCAGCAGCGGCTGCCGCTGCAGCTGCATTTCAAGTCGCCAGTACTCTTACTCCAAAGGATCCTGTGCCACGTCGCGGCCCTGCACCAGGACGGACGCACAGGACTGGCTGGGTGCCGTCACTGGAAGGATCAACAAGGGACGCTTCTGGTACGGAGAAGAGGTTGCTGGCAACCTCATCGGAGGCACCAGGAATGGCTCCCAAAGATAAGACAGCCGAGTCCTACAACATCAAGGAGAATAATCGCCAGGACCTTAACATCAGCACCCCACCAGGAACTCCTCGGGCGCCTAGGGGCGCCGCTGGCGCTGCCATATTGGCGGCTAGCGCTCCGGCACCTGCCGCATCAGCGGCAGTCCAGCGTCCAGCGGGGCAACCTGCTCAGAGTTCCGCAGGGCAACCTGCTCTTATTTTGGAGATGCCAGTGGAATGCCGAGAGTACTGGGACAAGCTACGCACGTCCAATCGTACGAAGATCAACCCAGCATATCCTCCTCAGATTGACGACGGGTCTGATCGATGCATGGCGGTGAAGTGCGACCTCGTGGACGCCGCCGCCCATCACGACAAGGACGCGCATGCGCGCCAGATGGTGCGCAATATTCTGCGTAAATGCCCGGCACTCACATGCGATCCGGAGAAGGGCGACTTGATTGGGATCCTCATAGCAGAAAATATCAGGAGGCCAGAGGTTCAGTTATGAGGAGCAGCGTCAATGCTCAGAGTGGCTCACGACTGCTCTTCGCCACAGACCTTTTCATAGAGGCCATATGTGTTGTCAGGTTCCCGCGGGAAGTACCATCCTTTGATGAATTTGATGGATGGGCTGATCTGTCAGCTGCTCGACCGTTGGCCACCTGAAGGACACGAGCATTGTCACCGCAAGCGCCTGGGGACTGCACGCCAGAGGCTCACGAACCACCACTGGGCATGCCAGGCCTTGGCTGTGTTGGACTTGATTGGCATGGTCGACCATACTGGAATGCAGAAAAAAAGGCTGCAGCTCAAGGAGTGCAAGCACGCCTCCGAGTCGCGCGAGACGCACTTCATCCGTCCAAGTAACGGACGCAGCAGCCCTGGGATAAAGTGCCCTGAATCAGTGTATATGAGAATTACGGATTTGACTGCTCCAGGTGCACCTTGTTATTTTATTCGTGGTACCCAGTGGGAAAACATCCCCAATATACTTTGCGTCGGACTGTCATGCCGCGCCGACGTCACCAGCAAGAGGAGTGGCAGAGAGTTGGTGCACGGTTGCCCATAACTTCCTGGTGACAATAGAGTCCAGTCCGGCCTGCGCGTTGATTCCATGGTGTTGGCCATGGCTAGCTTGAAGAACTTGCTTTGGGACAGCATGCCGATTTGGCGCCCGCCAAATGACATCATAATGTCAGCAGGCCGTGACGGCAGAATTCCTCCGACCCATATCGTTAAGCTCATAGGTATTCTGCCCGGCGAATATTGCAGGTACGACCGTGTGGGACATGTATGGATCAACCCCTTGTATCTGCGAGATAGCAATCAGCCGTATCCAGGTGGTAATATGGGAAGGTAAAGAGTAGCGGGGGGAAATTGCAAAGTTGGGGTGGTCCAAACGGCGACGTTGGGAGTGATGGGCCTCAGTTCGGGGCCCACCTCGCCATGAGGTTTTGGGGTTGTTCGGGCCGTTCGGGGCCGAGGTTTTGGAGTTGTTCGGGTCGTTCGGGGCCAATTCGATGTGGGGGTTTGGAGCTTCTCGGGACGGTTCGGGGGCATTTGTTCGGTTGCATACCACGCGCCTGGCGCTACAGCAAGCTTAAAACTTATCCTCCTCCTCCTCCCCCTCCTCCTCCTCCTCCTCCTCCTCCTCCTCATCCTCCTCCTCCCCCCTCCTCCGTCCGTCCGCCGAGTCCGCCGTCGTCGTCGCCGTCGCCGCTGCCGCCGTCGCCCGCCGCCGTCGGCGTCGTCGGTTGTCGTCGCCGCCGCCGCCGCCGCCGCTGTCGCCGTCGCCGTCGCCGCGGCTGGCAGTGGCCGCGGCCGTCGCCGTGGCGTCGTCGTCGTCGTCGGCCCCTGCGGTTTCTCTTTCCCGCGCGCGCTTGCTGGCGACGCGCGCTCGCTTGCTTGCCGCGCGGGAAGGGTGGTTGATGCGAGGGAGGAGGTTGAGAGGAGGAGGGGGGGAGGAGGAGAGGAGGAGGAGGAGGGGGCACTCTCCCGGGGTGCGTTCTGACCAGGACTCCGAGGCTAACTCAGCTCCCGGGGTGCGTTCTGACAAAGATTCCGAGGCGAATCCAGCCGTGAATGACACACCGCTCCCCTGCCGTCCCTCTACTCCTCTCCTCCTACGGCCCGAGATGTTGGTTTCGCCGGTGCTAAGAGTGAATTCAGCGTGGATTTGCGTCTTCGTTTTTCATTTTTATTTTCCTTTTTCCCGGAAAGGGCTGGGGCCCAGGGTTCTCTTTTAGTAGGTAAACCTGTCCCCCGGTGCCAACTTGAGGGAGGCCGGCGAATTTTTTCCCTGATAAATAACGAGGTCGAAGGAGGCCGGCGAATTAAAATTTGAGGATGTCTCGAGCGAAACGCTTGTTTTTGAAATCCCGATCGATAAATCACAGGGTGCGGGCCACTTTTTCGTGTGTTGAGGATGTCTCGAGCGAAACGCTTGCTCCGCAGAGTTTGCCGAGGATGTCTCGAGCGAAACGCTTGTTTTGCAGAGCCGACCGCGACGCGGAAAAGCGCCCCGCGCGAAGGAATTTCGATGATGTCTCGACAAATTCGTTTGTTTTTGTACGATTTCCTGGAATTTTGGCAGGATGTCTCGAGCGAAATGCACGACCCCACCCTAGCACGACCATACCCCAGCACGACCACACCCCAGCACGACCAGACCCCAGCACGACCCCACCCCAGCACGACCCCACCCCAGCACGACCATACCCCAGCACGACCACACCCCAGCACGACCCGACCCCAGCACGACCCTACCCCAGCAAGACCACACCCCAGCACGACCACACCCCAGCACGACCTCACCACAGCACGACCACACCCCAGCACGACCACGCCCCAGCACGACCACGCCCCAGCACGACCACCCCCCAGCACGACACACCCCCAGCACGACACCCCCAGCACGCCACGCCCCAGCACGACCAACACCCCAGCACGGTCCCACTCCCCAGCACGAACCACACCCCAGCACGACCACACCCAGCTACGACCACAACCAGAGCCAGCACGACCCTACCCTAGCACGACCATACCCCAGCACGACCACACCCCAGCACGACCAGACCCCAGCACGACCCCACCCCAGCACGACCCACCCCAGCACGACCATACCCCAGCACGACCACACCCCAGCACGACCCGACCCCAGCACGACCCTACCCCAGCAAGACCACACCCCAGCACGACCACACCCCAGCACGACCTCACCACAGCACGACCACACCCCAGCACGACAGACCCAGGCACGACCCCACCCCAGGCCACGACCCCACCCCAGCAACGACCATACCCCAGCACGACACACCCCAGCACGACCCGACCCAGCCCCGACACTACCCAGCAAAGACCACACCCAGCACGACACACTCCCAGCACGACACACCCAGCACGACCCACCCCAGACGACACGCCCAGCAGACACGCCCCAGCACGTCCACGCCCAGCACGACCACCCCCAGCACGACCACACCCCCTGCACGATACCACCCCCCAGCACGACCACGCCCCAGCACGACCACACCAGCACGACCAGCACCGACCACACCCCAGCACGGACCAACCCCCAGCACCTGACCCCACCCCAGCACGACCACACCCCAGCACGACCCCACCCCAGCACGACCCCACCCTAGCAAGACCACACCCCAGCACGACCACACCCCAGCACGACCTCACCACAGCACGACCACACCCCAGCACGACCACGCCCCAGCACGACCACGCCCCAGCACGACCACGCCCCAGCACAACCACCCCCCAGCACGACCACCCCCCCCGCACGACCACACCCCAGCCCGACCACCCCCCAGCACGACCACACCCCAGCACGACCACTCCCCAGCACGACCACACCGCCTTGGTTGAGTGGTTGCCTGTCGTCGTGGAATGTTTCGTGGGGTGTCTCGTGGAATGTTTCGCGGGGTGTCTCCTGGAATGTTTCGTGAGGTGTCTCGCGGAATGTTTCGTGAGGTGTCTCGTGGGATGTTTCGTGAGGTGTCTCGTGGGATGTTTCGTGAGGTGTTGCCCCGTTGGGTATCGTGAAAACGTGCCCATGCTCCACATGTCTATATCCCTTTCCGGGTTCGTGGGTCCATCATGTTTCTGATATGCGCACGTCAATCGATCATGTGGCTCGGGCGTTCGTGCGAATGCCGCGTGGCCAGCGAATTTCGCATGTCTTCCGTGCCCTTGATTCTTCCTCATCGTATTCATTTATCTTATTCCTCTTGCCTGCATTGTTTTTCTCTTCATTTCCCTCCCGCTGTCATCTTCTTTTGTCAGGGCCTGCGGCAGGATCCAACAGGGCGCCGGGAAAGCTGCAAGCGAGCTCGAGGAGAGTCCAGCAGGCCCCGAGAAGGATTGCAAGCAGGCCCTAGGGTCCCAAGACAGGCTTAGTAGGGGTCCAAAACAACTTACATACCTGTCTCCTCACATATGTTCTGACGCGTTTCGGCCGTGGTCCGCGAGATTCTACTGTTCATCCGCCTTTTTGCCTTCATTTCCGACGCCTCGCGTATTTCCGCCAGCAAAGGCAAAAGCAATCACCAGGCGAGTTGCCTCGATCAGCATGCGTAGCAGCATGCGGCGCCGCAGCGAACCGAATGCGTTTTCACTGGTTCTGTCCGGGGGGAGGAAGAGGAGGTGGAGGAAGCGGGGGAACAAATATGGTGGCGAAGGACCAGTAGTAACGAAAGAAGAGGAACAGCAAAAGGATGGACGCGTGCTGGAGGAAACAGCAACATGCTAGAGCATGCAAAGGTCGGAAGGATGATGAGGGACCTGAGGGGGGGGGAGGGTTACGGGGAGCCAGGGGGAGGTAGCAGCCGCATTGGTGATCCGCGCAGAACACCAGTGCGCCGCATCCTTTCGTAAACGAGGATGTAGGAATGTGCCAGATGGGGAGGTGGGAAGGGCATGGGGGAGGTAGGAGGACACGGGGGTAATAACACTCAGGACGAAGCAGTTCCAGAGACGGTGCCCAGGCAAACTGCGTTGATCAGAAACGTGTGCCAGCATGGTGCTCAACCAAGAGGGCGACGCTGTTTACGTTAGAAACGTGAGGACGGCGCAGGAGGAACCGGAGGATTAACAGCAGCGGGGAAGGAGGACAAGGAGGAGGATGACGAGGAAACGGAGGAGGGGCGGGCTGAGGACGAGGAGTAGGAAAAGGAAGGATGGGAGGGAAAAAGTCACGACGACGGCCAGAATCAATCATGGAGGATTTTGTTTGTTTTTCGCACGCGGCTCTTGTTAGAAGCCCCTTGGGGTGATTTGTGGGCCATTGTGGAGCTAATTTGGGGCCATTTTGGGAGAGCCTACGGGGTCCTCTTGAGGCTGTTTCGGGCCTCCTTGGGATCCTCTTCGGGGTCTCGTGGGCCCGTCTTGGAGGCCTTGGGGGCCCTCTCGGAGCCATCTTGGAAACGCCGTCAGTCAAAGAGTACGGGGGGGGGTCCTTGCAGCGTCCCCTCTCTGGAGCCGCCCACGTCGCCTCTTGGCGCTCTCTTGGGACGTTCTTCGGCTGCTCTTGAGCGCTCTCGGCGCCGTCTTGGGGCCTGTCGGGTTCTTCTGGAGGGCCATCTCAGGCCAGCGCGGCCATCTCGGGGCCTCAAGAGCCCATGGGAAACGAAAAGGCGACAAGACATAACACAGAGCGCGCGATGGTTTCCATTTTTTTTCTTCCCGGAAAGGGCATAGGCCCAGGGTTCTCTTATCCTATGTAAACATATCCCCCCGTGCCCAACTTGAACGAGGCCGGCGGATTCTTTCCCCCATAAATATCGAGGTCGAATGAGGCCGGCGGATCAACATTTGAGGATGTCTCAGGCGAAACGCTTGTTTTTGAAATTCCGATCGATAAATCACAGGGTGCGGGCCACTTCAGCACGACCACATCCCAGCACGACCACACCCCAGCACGACCACGCCCCAGCACGACCACGCCCCAGCACGACCACACCCCAGCACGACCACCCCAGCACGACCACACCCCAGCACGACCACACCCCAGCACGACCACACCCCAGCACGACCCGATCGATAAATCACAGGGTGCGGACCACCCCAGCACGACCACACCCCAGCACGACCCCACCCCAGCACGACCCCACCCCAGCACGACCCCACCCCAGACCACACCCCCACACCCCAGCACGACCACACCCCAGCACGACCCCACCCCAGCACGACCCCACCCCAGCACGACCACACCCCAGCACGACCACACCCCAGCACGACCCCACCCCAGCACGACCCACACCACAGCACGACCACACCCCAGCACGACCACACCCCAGCACGACCACACCCCAGCACGACCCCACCCCAGCAAGACCACACCCAGCACGACCACACCCCAGCACGACCTCACCACAGCACGACCACACCCCAGCACGACCACGCCCCAGCACGACCACGCCCCAGCACGACCACGCCCCAGCACGACCACCCCCCAGCACGACCACCCCCCCAGCACGACCACCCCCAGCACGACCACACCCCAGCACGACCACACCCCAGCACGACCACACCCCCAGCACGACCACACCCCAGCACGACCACACCCAGTCGCACCCCCGTGGAATGTTTCGTGGGGTGTCTGGTTGAGTGGTTGCCTGTTCGTGGGGTGTCTCGTGGAATGTTTCACGGGGTGTCTCGTGGAATGTTTCGTGAGGTGTCTCGTGGGTTGTTTCGTGAGGTGTCTCCTGGGATGTTTCGCGGGGTGTGTCGTGGGATGTTTCGTGAGGTGTCGCCCAGTTGGATATCGTGAAAACGTGACCATGCTGCACATGTCTATATCCCTTTCCGGGTTCGTGGGTCCATCATGTTGTCTTGGAGGCTTCCTTGGAGAGCTCGAAGGGCACGCGGGGCCGTCTTGAAGCGGTCTTGGCGACTCTCAGAGGCATGTTGGAGGCTATTCGGAATCGTCCTGGGATGCATTGAGCGACATTGGAGGCGCATCTGGGCTCCTTGCAGCCATCTCGGATACATTCTGGGCCGTATTGGGCGCTCCAACGACCCGCGGCTACCTTCCCGCGCATGAAGGATTGGGCGGGGAAATGGGGAACCGTGTCCATGAAGGGGAAGAGTGGGCTTGGATGAATTACTTCGTCACGCCGCTCACGCTTAAAGGGGTGCTGGGATTCCTGTCTCCCTCCGGCCCTCTCCTGCGGCGTGCCCCCCCGCTCCTGGCTACTTTCCCCCCCCCCCCATCCCTCCTTCCAGGCTCCGCGCGCGGCCTAGTGAAAACTGCGGGGAGAAAAACAAAAACTCGTTTTGAATACCTCTCCGAATTCTTGGTGGATTTTTCCGTGGGCGCGCGCATCGAAAAAACACGCGCGGAAAAATCCGGAGGGCACCCGGAAAAATTCACGCGGTTTCCGGGGCAAATTCACATTTGGATTTGGAAAAATCCGGGCAGAATTCACTCGAGAATCCGGGGTAGTATTCCCAGGCGGCCGTGGAAAAATCCCACCAGCCATGCAGGGCGTGGGTGGTGGTTTAACGGGCTAGCTTATCCGCGCGTTTCTCCCTGGCAGGGACGGGGGCCCCCCCCCTGCCCTCTCGTCCCCGGGCGTGGACAGAGAGTGGCCGCGGGGCGGTGGAGCGCCCGAAATGGCCGAAGATGGCTCCAAAGGAACCGCAGGCAACCCAAGAAGGATTCCGAGATCGCTCCATATACTTGCAGATGGTGCACTTTTGCTTCCAATGTGCCTCCAAGCCCCCTCAAGACCGCTTCGTGACAGCCCACAATTGTCTTTCGAGCTCTTGAAGGAGGCTTCCAACAGGTTCAACTCCTTTACAATCACTGTGCGCTTCAATTGTTTCCTTCTCGCCTTGTTGCTTTCCGTAGTTTCTAGAGGCCTCGAGATGGCTGCGAGTTGGTTTGAACTTGCTTCGAGAGGGGGCCATCAGGGCCCAAGTCGGCTCCAAGAGCACCAAAGAGCGGCCCAAAACGCTTCAAGGGCGTCGCAAGAGGGCCGCATTTGGCGACTGGGGGGCTCGAGAAGGAATGGGGCGTTGCTAGGGCCCCACTTCTTTGACCGACGGCTTCAAGATGGCCCCAGGAGGACCCCCGAGGCTTCCAAGAGGGGCCCAGGAGATCCCCGAAACGACCCGAAGAGGGCCCCAAGGGGCTCCAAGACAGCCGCCAAAGGCAGCCAGAATTGCCCTAAGAGAGCGCCGCGGCGGCACCGATATGACGACGTTGATGGTGCGTCCCGCAGGCACCTAAAGCGAACGACTCGAGATCCTCGATGATTGATGCCCGTCGTCGTCAGCGTGTTTTTTTCCTCTCTATCCTTTATCTTTCCCTTCCTTGTCCTCCTCCTCCTCCTCGTCCCTCTTCTGTGACCTCCTCCCTTTTCTGCTCCCTTCCCGTTCCTGCGCATCTTCCGATTAATTACTCCTGCGCCTTTTTCTCTTCCCTAATGTAACGGTTGTCCTCGTTTTTTCCCGGAAAGGGCATCGGCCCAGGGTTCTCTTTTCCTATGTAAACATATCCCCCCGTGGCCAACTTGAAGGAGGCCGGCGGATTCTTTCCCTGATAAATATCGAGGTCGAAGGAGGCCGGCGGATTAAAATTTGAGGATGTCTCAGGCGAAACGTTTGTTTTTGAAATCCCGATCGATAAATCACAGGGTGCGGGCCACCTCAGCACGACCGCATCCCATCACGACCACGCCCCAGCACGACCGCGCCCCAGCACGACCACGCCCCAGCACGACCACACCCCAGCACGACCACACCCCAGCACGACCACCCAGCACGACCACACCCCAGCACGACCACACCCCAGCACGACCCGATCGATAAATCACAGGGCGCGGACCACCCCAGCACGACCACACCCCAGCACGCCCCCACCCCAGCACGACCCCACCCCAGCACGACCACGCCCCAGCACGACCACACCCCAGCACGACCACACCCCAGCACGACCACACCCCAGCACGACCCCACCCCAGCACGACCCCACCCTAGCACGACCACACCCCAGCACGACCACACCCCAGCGCGACCACACCCCAGCACGACCCCACCCCAGCACGACCCCACCACAGCACGACCACCCCCCAGCACGACCTCACCCCAGCACGACCACACCCCAGCACGACCCCACCCCAGCAAGACCACACCCCAGCACGACCGCACCCCAGCACGACCTCACCACAGCACGACCACACCCCAGCACGACCACGCCCCAGCACGACCACGCCCCAGCACGACCACGCCCCAGCACGACCACCCCCCAGCACGACCACCCCCCTAGCACGACCACCCCCCAGCACGACCACCCCCCAGCACGACCACACCCCAGCACGACCACACCCCAACACGACCATACTCCAGCACGACCACACCCCAGCACGACCACACCCAGTCGCACCCCCGTGGAATGTTTCGTCGTTTCTGGTTGAGTGGTTGCCTGTTCGTGGGGTGTATCGTGGAATGTTTCACGGGGTGTCTCGTGGAATGTTTCGTGAGGTGTCTCGTGGGTTGTTTCGTGAGGTGTCTCCTGGGATGTTTCGCGGTGTGTCTCGTGGGATGTTTCGTGAGGTGTCGCCCAGTTGGATATCGTGAAAACGTGACCATGCTGCACATGTCTATATCCCTTTCCGGGTTCGTGGGTCCATCATGTTTTTCTGGCGCTGCCTGTTGCTTCACTTCGCTTTCATGCTTAGCGCAACTTGCTTGGGATTCGAGTCTGCAAATGCTTTCTTCTGCATGTTCTTGCCCCTCCTATTTCCTCCTACTTCCTCCTGCTCCTTGATCCTCCCGCCTCGTCCTACACCCTCGCTGGTGAGGGCGCGCCGCGCACGCGCGTTCCGCGCGGATCACTGGTGCGCCTTTTGCCTCCCTCAGGCTTCCTGTGCTTCTTCCTACCCCCTCCGAGCTCCTCTTCCGTGTTCCTACCTGCTCATGCTCTTGCGCGTTTCCAGTCCTTCCTATCGCCATGCTCCCTCTTTTCACCGTGTTCATTATGCTTTTCATTTTCCGCCCTCCTCACCTTTGCTCCGTTTCCTGCACCTCATCATCCGCGAATACGGATGCGGCTCGCTATTTTCGCCGCTTGCCCGATTACCCGGCCTTGATCAGGGCGACTCGCCTTGTGGTTGTTCATGGATTGGCTCGCGAGGATTTGAGCAGCGCGTCAATGACTTCACCGGGCGTCTAGGTGTTATTGTTGGCGCCTGGGCGTTGCCGCTGGGGTTTACCGCGGGCCAGCATGACTAACAAGTGCAAGCGGCGCGTTGGCAGGCATTCCCCTTCCTGGAGACATCTGTCTGGTTTCGCAGTGACCTCCTTTCGCACTGCTCTTGTTTCTTTGCCTCCAGTTTGCGGTTGTATGTTTGTAGCCCTTGGCTGAGCTCCATCAGACGGCTATAATTCCGCTGCCCTCGCTCGATGTATGACCGCCCCCGCCGCAATGCTCGTGAACTTTCCGGCGGGCTGATCATTTGTGGTTTTGTCTGCAGTTGGACTGCGGGCGGGGCGCCGGCGCCGCTTATGCAGCGTTCCATTGTTCGTTTTCCTCTGAGGGCATCCGCAGTGGATTTTGCGCGCGTTTGTTTTTTTGTTGAGCAGATCAGTTCAATAAGATCTGTCGTTGTTCGGCACGAGACCACTAAAATGAAATGTGAGAAGGAAAAAATATCCACGCGTCCCTTCATAGCCCTTGGCGAAGCCAAGAGATGGAGGCCATTTTGGCCGCGTCCGCCGCTCGGCACTCCTCCACAGTGCCCGCGCGCGCGGGCTTGGACCCTGCCACTGGCAGGGCGCTGTTGCGATGCAGGTTCAGCCTGATCGAGATCGTCGACATCTGCAGTGACGTGATCGCGGCGTGCTTGTCGGACCGCCGCCGCTCGTTTCCTTATTGTTCTCTCTCTATCCCTTCTCTCCCCTCCCTCCCGCTCTCTCTCTCTCTCTCTCTCTCTCTCTCTCTCTCTCTCTCTCTCTCTCTCTCTCTCTTGTTTCTCCTCTCTCGCTCGCTCGCTCGCTCGCTCGCTCGCTCGCCCCGTCTTGCATCCGCCCTCCCCACCCGCCGCCGCTCTTTATTTTTCTCAACCCTTCCTTATAACTTATTGTTCACTCTATTGTATCCCTTCTCTCCCCTCCCTCCCGCTCACTCTCTCTCTCTCTCTCTCTCTCTCTCTCTCTCTGTCACTCTCGCTCTCTCTCGCTCTCTCTCGCTCGCTCTCCCTCGCTCGCTCGCTCGCCCCGTCCTGCCTCCGCCCTCCCTCTTCTGATCCTTGATCCTGTCCTTTGGCCCATTCCCCCTCCTCCACATAGATTGCACCCCATAGATTGCACCATCGATTGCACCGCATAGATTGCACCATTGCCCAGTCGATACCCTCGACCATCGATTGCACCATCGATTGCACCGCATAGATTGCACCATATATATATATATATATATATATTGCACCATCGATTGCACCGCATAGATTGCACCATCGATTGCACCATCCATCATCGATGCGATTGCACCACATAGATTGCTGCCCATCGATTGTGCCACATAGATTGCGCCATATAGATTGCACCATCGATCGAACCATCGATTCGATTCCCGTCCGTCCGTAGCCGTTTGGGCCCAGCGGGTTTATAGATTTGACGTGCAGTATCCTGACGCGATTTCCCCGCACCATCAGCGCCCCGATGACGCCGAATCAGCCGCCCTCTGGGCCGCCCCCGGCGGCTTGGCGGCCTCCGCCTGATCCTCCGGCTCAGTCACATGAGCCTCAGCATGCTCACTTCAGGGACCCGATGACGGGCGTCCTCGTCTGGGTCGACCACGTTGCGATGACCGCCACGGTGCAGATCCCCTGGCGTATGCCGCCGCTTCCCGCACCTGCGGGCGCGGCTCTGGGGGCCCTGGCGGGTGCGGCGGCCGCGGCGCCGTGGGCGCCGCCTGCGCCGCCTGCGCTGCCTGCGGGCGCGGCTCCGACGTCGACGACTGCGACTTCGACGCCTCCGACGGCTGGGCCGCCTTCGCCGCGATCGCCTACGACTGCGCGGTACATCGCGTGGCCGCCGCCTCCGTCGCCCCCGCCGCTCGTAGAGCCAGGGGCGACGGAGCCTCTTCCGCGTCCAGTGGCTCTCTTATACGGCCCCAGCGGCGCGGAGGCGCCTCCTGCGCCTATGGCGGTGCCTAGCAGCGCGGCGGCGGCTGCAGCGGCTACGGCTACGGCTACCAGCGCGGCGGCTACGGCCACGGCAACGGTGCCTCCAGTGTCCAGCAGCGCGGCCGCGGCGGCGCCTCCGGCGCCCAGCAGCGCGGCGGCGGCTACGGCTACGGTGCCCAGCAGCGCGGCGGCTACGGCTACGGTGCCTCCAGTGTCCAGCAGCGCGGCCGCGGCGGATCCCGTCAACCCGTGGGCCCGCGCCGACGGAGCCCACGGCCCGTGGGCTCCGTCGGCGTGGGCGATGCCGCCGCCGCCGAGGCCGAATCCGCGGCGCTTGCCTCCTGCGCTGCCGGCGCCCCCCAAGAAGGCGCCGCCGTCGAAGCCGGCGCCCGCGCCGCCCACGCCGGGGCCCACGCCGGGGCCCACGCCTGTGCCAGTGAAGGCCCCGCCGAAGACGGCGCCGCTGGCCGCGAAGGCGGCGCCTACGGCCGCGATGGCGATGGCCGCCCCGCCGATGGTGGCGAGTCAGACGGCCGCGGCGCCGCCGCCGCCTCAGACGTCGCCGCCGACGTCGCCGACGTCCGCGACGGCGGAGCCGCCGTGTAAGGCTCCTCCAGCAGGTTGGGGGGGCAAGCCTGCTCCACCGCTGCCGCCGCATCCTACTCCGACGGCGCTGGCGCCGCTGGGCCCGATGGACCCGGCGACGACGACGGCGGCGGGCAGCGGCGGCGCCAGGAACGTGCCCCCGCCGCCCGAGCAGGACCCGCCCTCCTCGGCGACGACTTCGGGAGGGGCTCCGCTCGCGCAGGAGCCGGAGCGGACGGCGCCGCCGCTGCCGCCGTGCCCGCCACCAGCGGGGAAGCCGCCACCTGGGCGCCCTCCGCAGCTGGAGCCGCCGCCGCGCCTGGCGCGCCCAGGCCCCGTGCCGCGGTGCGCGCCGTTCGACGGCTACTTCATCGAGGGCTTCGTCGCCGATTCTGATGGCGGTGATTCGGCGCGCCGCATCTAGCCGCCCGCCAGCGCGATAGGAGCACAGTGCACGGGTGGATGAGGGGAGGGACGGAGGGAGGGACGGGGTAGAGGGCAGGGAATTGATGGGACTATAGAGTGGGAGGGCCCTGGGAGGGAAATGCAGAGGGTAGTTAGTCTCCATAGTGTGCTCTGTGCTCTCGGATCGGACCGCAGTCGTCTACAGCTTCGCCCGCGCAGTTCCTCTCCCCTCCCCACCTCCTCCCCCCGCCTCTCCGACCCGACACTTCCGACCAACCGCCTCCGACCACCTCCCTCCGCGCGTCCTGAGGCTAGAACGTCCTGGCCCCTTAGGGCCTCTTAGGGCCCCTTCCCTCAGGCGATGCGGCGACCGGCGGGGCGCGTCCCCCTAATCAATGGGATAAGTCCGACGGGCGGTCCGCCGGTACGTACAGCGGTACCTGTCCCGACTGCCAGCAGCAGACATTACTGGGTCTGACTCTGCTCTGTCTGAGACTGACGTTGTCACAATGTACAATGGGAAAAAATGTGCTCAGCTCGCTATGCATCAATTGAAGTTGAAGTTGTTATTAAGGCATTCGGGGCCGTTCGGGCATTCGATTTCGATGCGGGCCCAGTGCTCAGTGCTCAGCTTCTGGCGTTCTCGATTCGATCGATTCGATGCGGGTCCAGAGCCAGCGAGGGGAGGCGCGGGATAGGGGGAGGGAAGGAGGGAAGCGAAGCGGCGGGGAGGAGGCGGAGGAGGCGGAGGGAGGGGAGGGAGGAGGAGTTGGGGCCAGAGTGAGAGCAGGTGAAGGAGGGAGGAGGAGCGGGTTGGCGGGGGCCGGCGGCGCGGCGGCGCCCCCCCCCGCGCGGCGCGCAGGACGACGCCGCTGCTGCTGCCCGCGCCAAGCGCGCGATCCGGGATGAGGCCAAGCGCCAGGAGCCGCTGCCTGGCACCCGCATGTTTTCTTTGGAGGCGGCGTCGTCGATCCTCTCTCGGCACGGCATCGTGGTGCCTTCAGGCTCGCTCGATCGTGTTTGTCGCCGTCTTACGTCGTCGTGGTCGCCGTCGTCGTCGTTCGTCGTCGTCGTCGTCGTCGTCGTCGTCGTCTTCGTCGTCGCTGTCGTCGTCGTCGTCGCTGTCGTCGTCGCTGTCGTCGTCGTCGTCGCCGTCGTCGTCGTCGTCGCTGTCGTCGTCGTCGGTCGTCGGTCCTCGGTTGTCATCGTCGGTCGGTCCCGTCGCGCCGACTCGTCCCTCGTCCCGTCCAGAGGCCTCCTGCAGTACGTAGATCAGAGATGCGCGACCATGGAGCGGGGCCCTGGCCGCAATCTCCCAATGCCGTTGCAAGGTTCTGTCGAATCAATCCTTCTCCTGCTCCTTTCTGGGACTCCTCCCTCCTCCCTCCTCCTCCCTCCTCCTCCTCCCTCAATCCCTAAGCCTCCCCTCTTCTTTCCTCCTGCAGCGGCTGGGCTCGCGGCTCGGAAAGCAGCTTGGATCTGGATCTGGGTCCCTGGGCGTCCCTGGGTTCAGGTTCAGACCAATCAATTCCGTTCGCCCCGCCCTGCGAAGGGGACTCGGGCGTGGCCCCGGGTCGTCGTGGACGTGGTCGTCGTGACGGCGGCGGCGACGACCGTGGAGTTGAGGGTGGTCGAGGCCGAGGCCGCGGCCGCGGCCGCGGCCATGGCGGCGCCGGGAGGCCGCAGGGGTCGCTAGCAGCGCGGGCTGGCCCTGCCTCAATGTGTCCACATAGGCGGCGGACGCACCAAATTCATATCGTCGGTGTACGTGGGGGCCGATGCGTGGGAGTCGGAGGTCGAGTTCGAGGCCGAGGAGGTGGCGGCGGTGGCCCCGGCGGAGGTGGAGGTGGAGGCGGCGGTGACGACGGCGGCGGCGACGAGGGCCCAGGGGGCGATGGCGTCGGTGAACACGCGGCGGCGGCGCCGGGCGCCGACAATTTGATTGCGCGGCTGCGCATGGCGATCTACAACTTGCGCCGCGGCGTCAGATATTGGATGCGGAAGGCTGCGGCGTCCGGGGGTCGTGTGTCGCGTCGTGTCGGTCGTGTCGCTGCGCCCGCCGCCTCCGCCCCCTACCGCCGCCGCGAGGCGCACGCGGCGGAGCTGAAGCTGGACGAGAAGAATAAGGCCGACCGCCTTGCAGCCTACAAGCGCGCCGCTGCTGCCTCTGCTGATTCGGTTCGGGCATCGAAGCGCAGGAGGAGGTTGGCAGCGGGAGAAGATCGAAAAGGCACATTGTTGTCAGTGCCAGGCGGGTACAGGATGGCCCTTCGGAAAAGCTTGGGCCATGGTTCAGCTGATTCGGCATTGCAGCAGCTTGAGATCGAGAGTTCGAGGCAGACCCTGTGCAGATGGGAGGTGCTGCTGGGCGCGTCGCTCCAGCTACAGGTGGCATCATGGCACGCCCAGCAATGCGCGTACCTGCAGCAGCGCCACGCCTTGTTGCGCCACCTTGTCGGTGACAAGCGCGACAACCGCGCGTTCTCGTTCGAGGTGATTGCGTTGCGTGGCGATGCGACGAACACGGGTGATTGGCAAGGGTGCGAAGCACACGCGTGCGAGGTGTCTGGCAGCTTTCATGACGCTCCTCAGCGAAGTGTTGATGCGCTGTTGGGTGGGCGACCATTTGCGGCCATGGCCCACGCTGCCCGGCAGGGCGCAGAGATGTGCGAACGACCAGCCCAGGAGTGGAGTCCTCCTCCTCCTCCTCCTCCTCCGTCTCCGTCTCGCCCCCTCCTCCTCCTCCTCACCCATCCTCCTCCTCCTCCTCCTCCCCTCCCTCCTTGTGCGCCCCCGGCCCGACCGCCAGGATCGGCTGGCCGTGCTGACTGACCTCATGCAGGTGCCCAGCAACTGCGAGGGCGTGCACGCGTGCGCCATGATCAGAAAGCAGGCATCGAGCATTGGCGTGCGGTGCTGGGACGAGGCCCCCACCTTCTTCTCAGACTCTCTCCTCCTCCTTCTCTCCTCTCCCCTCTCCTCCTCCTCTTCCTCTTCCTCCTGATGTCCTCCCTCCCCTGCTCCTGGGGATGAGGAGGTAGGAGGAGTTTTGTTTGTTGCCCCCCCCGCCGCCGAGGCGAGCGCCGCCCAGTGCGACGACGTGATCTTCCACGTCCGCGCGTGGATATTCGGCAGCGACCAGGGTTCGGACCAGAAGGCTGCGGACAGCATCCAGAGCATGTGCGTGCTCGACAACAGGTGGCTCTTCAAGTTTAGGCAGTGGTGTCTCCAGCACTGCCTGCACCTCATGGACACTCCTTTACTTGTCGTGCGTGTCGTGTCGTGTCGCCGTCGCGAGCCTTCGTTTGTCTGATTTGTCTGGGGCCGTTTGTGTCTGGAGTCCCGGTCCCGGGAGTCCGCCCGCCCTGTCGCGCGGGCCTGATTCGGGCCTTGTGGCCCTTCGTCTGTCTGCGGGGCCCTCGGAGGGCCCATTGGCCCATTGGACCCCAGTAGAAACATGCGAACATCTCTCCCCGGACTGGCCGACAGCTCGTGGAGATTGACAGGTGGTTCCCGCGCGGGTACTTCGGGCGCGTGGGGACGTTGATCAATGTGTGGAGGGCAGACTGTCGGAAGATCCGCCAGACGTGGGCCGCCGAAACGAGCCCAGAGAGAGCGAAGCGAGCATGCGGCCCCCCCCCCCTCGCCCGCTCAGGGGCCGTTGGAATTCAACGTCGGGCACTGAGCAGTTCCTCTTGTCTCTAGGTCCAGAGGAAGTGCGCCGCGTGCTCACGAAGCACTTGCGCCCGGAGGCGGCGGCGGCCGCTCAAGCGAAGGCCAAGGCCAAGGGCAAGGCCAAGGGCAAGGCAATGCCCAAGGCCAAGCGGAGAGCGAAACTTATTGGCGGAGGGCGACGAGGACGAGAAAGGCTACAGCAAGAAGCTCAGCAGGTGGAAAGCCGACGTTCTGCTGTCTGTCAACAGCGACGAGTTCTGGCTCACACTGTTCATCGCCCATCGGACTAGAGCGCCAGCCGAGCACATGAGCCGGCGGCTGCAGGCAGCCGCCGCGGGGGGCGCCTCGCGGAATGACGGGCGGCCCCCAGTGGTCGCGCTGGTTCGCTTGAAAGGGGCCGCCTTTGCATTGGAGTGGCGCGACTTACTGTCAGAACGCAATGGCGAGCACTTGTGGGGTCCCATTCGGCGCATAGAGGACCCTGACACTGCTGCAGTGCGGCGGGCCCGGGCTGTGCACAAATGCCTCGGCATGGCGGCTGACTACCACAGGAGGGTGACGTTGCGAATCACTGAGTTGCCAATGAAACTGTTCGAGCTCGTTCGGGCCCACCCTGGGGAGGCTTGCGGCGAGCGGCAGCTGCTGGTTCAGAGTCTGCTCAACGCGGCCGACAGCTACCCTGCGAGCGGCACCAACCTAACGTGCGATAGCACGTCCAAGAAGCTGATCGACGTGTTCCGCCCAGAGCTGGAGTCGTGCATCGACGAGGGTGGTAGGTTAGATGACAGCGTCTGGTTGTTCATTAACGCCGTCGCCCTGGAGTGGAAAATGGAAGCGCAGGACATCGAGGGGGTCAACAGCATCATCAAGACTATCTGGAAACGCTCGCCAGCGATTGCGTGGGCTTTGATGTCATCACGAATGACGTTGCGGAAATTCATAGCGGCGCACCTCTCCTCCAAGGAGTCCCGCGACGCGTTTGTGGCGGAGTGCGTGGCCCATCGCAAGGCCAGCGTGTCAAATCAAACCTCCCCCCCCTCCTCCTCCATGACTCCCGACTCGGCCCGACTCCACTCCTCCTCCTCCGCCACTTCGCGATGTCAATATTATGTTGTTGTTGCTCCTCCTCCTCCTCCCTCCTCCCCCTTCTCCTCCTCCTCCTCCTCTCCTCCTCCTCAGGGGCTCCTCCTCCTCTCCCTCCTCCTCCTCCTCATCCTCCTCCTCCTCCTCCTCCTCCTCCTCCCCCCCTCTCCTCCCCCTTGGCCCCTCCGACCTCGCCCCTCAGCATTCCTTCCGCCCGCCCCCCCAAGGCTGCTCTGAGGAAAGCGGACACGGCAACGTCAAGCAGATTCACGGCACCTCTTCCTGCCGATATTGCCCTCCCGCGCCCGCCTCCACGGCGACAACCTGGTCGCCGCGACAAGTGCGCGGCGAAGGTCTGCCTCAGGCCGGGGAGGGGGCTTGACTGGGAGCGGGAGCAACATAAACTTAGGAGGCCCTCCCCCTCCCACCCCCCCACTCCCTCCGTCCCGCTGGGCCGCTGGGCCCTCCAAGCCGTCGCCACGGCCCCTCTCGGAGTGCGCGAGGGCTCTGGGGAGTGCGATCCTGCCGAGGTGGGCGCCGTGCTCGGGGGTCGGGGCCCCGGGGTCCCAGGCCGAGTTCCGTGGAGCGAGCGTCGCCAAGCCGATCCGATTGCCCCCCGCCCAACCCACCAGTGGAAGAAAGAGGAGGATGAGAAGGCCGAGGAGGGATGAGCAGGACAAACACCGAGGATGAGGATGAGGAGCCTCGAGGAGGAGGGCGGAGGAGGAGGGGTGCAGGAGGAGGAGGGGCCCGCCCCATGTTGCACCGTATGGCAACCGAGTTTTTGGGGGAGCAGCCTCGACCATCAGCCGAGAACGCACTGCGCCTGAGCTTGGGCCCTGGAGGCTCTCCAGCTTCGAGGGGGGCGCTGGCGCGCACGTGTTTCACGCGGCTGCCGCCGTACACGTTTTCTTCGCAGGTGTGGATGACGAAGGCCGTGTCTTCTGAGGGTGACGCGCAAGACATAATGCTCAGCAGGCCGTTTGAGTTCAATACTTCATTCAACATCATTCATCGGCACCACGCTGCCTACGCGACCCCGGACGATGACCAGAAAGTTGACACCCTCATATTCTTCCACGTGTTGGAGTGGTCGTACCAGTCCATGGAGGAAGCTCGCGATATCGAGGAGGAGCCTTGTTGCATTCTTGGAAGCTGGTGCGCCTGTCGTCGCCATCGCGGCCGGGAAGACGACGGCGACGATGGCGACGAGGGCGGCGGCGCCGAAGATGGAGCTGGTGGAGAGGATGCAGATGCAGACGCCGACGCCGACGACGTCGGCGGCTTCCTTGCCGTCGAGATGGACGACGGCGCCCTCGACGGCAACGAGGAGGACGATGTCCCCGCGTATGACGAGCATGCGGTAGACATGGCTGAGGCGGCCGACGTATCGGGCGCTGCTGCAGTCCTCCTGGGAGCTAGCGCCGCTGCTCGCGATGCCGCGCTGAAAGCCGCGGCTCAACGTGCCCAGGACGACCCCACGAGGACACTGGACGAGCACATCATCGACGAGATCTTGGCCATGGATGCGGATGTGTGCAAGAAGGAGGAGCATGATGAGGATGATGACCCATACCCAGGTCATGATGGTGATCTCGTCGGGATCATGGCACTGCCTGTCGGGCCAAGCGACGATGCCGGCGTGGACGACGATGATGGTTTCATTGAGCCATATGTGCAACACTGGCACCAGACCCTGTCGACAGCCATTCTGCCGTCCATCTATTGTATCCAGGAGCCCAACTACTTGGTGCTGGAGACCGGCTGCTTGTCATTAGTCATGGAGTACCACGAAGATTCAACAGCAGGTGCCTTGCGCCTTTTCCATTGGGACAATGCCAATATCGATGGCAGGTGGGTCTCGGTGGAAGGCAAGTACATCAACTACGCTGCGCCAGGGCCCATGCAACCAAATGGTGTTCCGCTGAACCGCGTGCGCGTCGTCGACCAGCTCGAGAACCGCACGCTGGTGATACTGATCCACAATTGCAGATCAACAGTGCGACGGTTTAAGGGACCAGCTAGGTCTGAATTGGAGCCGCAGGCGCGCGGGCCGAACTCTCGTGACCCCTGGCCCCCTAGGTGATCCCGATCGAGTCCGGACCCTCAGGATCGGACCGACCGATCGCATCCCGCTGCTCGCCCCGCCGGCGGCCGCCCCGCCCCGAGGTGCTGCAGGTCACGGCCGCGCTCCACCTCGCGTTCCACGGCGAGGAGGGCGAGACAGTGGCTGACGTCCTCGAGGACGAGACGCCGCGGTGCGGCGTGTGTACTGGATATGTTTACCTTACGCGCGGCGAGCCAGGCTGGCCCTGCCTCTATCCCAGCTTGATCCAAGGAGGAGGGGGATGATGAAATATGACAGGGAGAGGGCGAGACGAGGAAGGGAAAGGCAGAGGGAGGGAGTGAGGAGGAGGAAGGTATATGGAGAGCGAGTTGCTGACCCCCCAGCCGATCGCAGATCCCAACACCTTCCGCTTCCCTCCCGTCCCCGCCATCCCTCCCTCGCCCCTCTCCCTGCCTCGCCTTCTCCCCATCCACCCCCGCAGTCCCAGTGAAACCGTCGACGACGACTCGGACTGACGAGGACGACGTCGACCACCGAGGATCGATCCCGCGATCCCGACAGCGAGGATAGTGAGGGGATCGGCCAGGTGATCCGACCGACTGGGTGTGCTGCGCCGTCTGCCAGGCCGTCTGGCACGACACCTGCGCGGCCCGCGTCCGGTCGAGTGGCCTCGCCAGCTGCTTGGGGGATGCTGCCCTCACGCGCCTGTTCTCTCGCCGCCACGGCGAATCGGAATCGGAATTCAACGCGAGGTGTGATCAGCACACGCGCGCCCTCTTGTGCGAGCCCATCGCGCGAATTGCGTCGTGGGTGTGCCCAGCGTGCATGCGATGTATGGAGCACGCGTTGCATCGCACTCAGGAGGCCGAGGGGTCCGCCTGATCACGAGGGTGCGCGCATGCACGCGCAGTAGCTAGGCGAGACGGTGCCAGCGTCTCAGAACAGCGCTCGCGCCGCACGCTGAGCGCGCGCGACGGTGCTGCAAAACTGCCCGCTCACTCGCTCACCCATGGTACCGCCCTCCCTCCATCCCATCCCAGCCCAGCTCCTGCCTCACTTACTTGGCGTGCCCTCGCTGCTGGGCACGCGCCCCCCTCGGATCACGTCTGAATTCGGGTCAGCTGTTAGTCACCGAATCGAGGCGCCACCAAGTCGGCGCGGGTGGTTCCCCCCCACCGCGCCTCTTCCAGTTGGGCGGGCAACCCCATGTTCACCTCTCTTTCTCGCCTCCCCAGCCTTCCTCCCCAGCTCCCGGGCGCCTCCAGCACGGTCGTAACACCAGTAGGATGACCGACCGCACGGCGGCACCTGCGTCGGGGGGGGGCAGCGGAAACCCACCCGTGTCAAGTTATCCGCTGTAAAAAACCATGCGATACGGCTCATCATGACTGATTTTGATGGGGCCCCGTCGGGTCGGATTTCGGTTGATTTTCAATGATTCTGGGGGGGGTCGCGGAGTGATGATCCTTCCCAGGCCGCCACGGGAGTGATGGGCATCCCCATCACTCCCAGACCCCCCCCTCCTGGGAGTGATGGGCATGCCCATCGCTCCCAGACCCCCCCTCCTGGGAGTGATGGGGATGCCCATCACTCCCGGGGCGGCCTGGGAAGGATCATCACTCCGCGACCCCCCCCCCAGAATCATTGAAAATCACCTCGTATCGACATCGTGAAATTCTTAGAAAAAGCGCACGACACGCATAACATCACATGCCCGCGGCATGCCGTCCTGATCAGTTTGCCATGCCGCAGCCAGCCGCGTCCAGCCGTGGCGACGATGCACATCGCCCCAGGTGCGTGCGGCACCATGCGAATGTAGCCATACTGGTTGAGCCAGTCTGACGCATCGTGCCCACATCTGTACACCACGTGCTATCGGGAACACTGCGCCGCCTGCCATGTTAAGTCGCTTTGAGCAGTCGGTGCCGTCTCTGACCCGCAGTCCTAATGCTTCTACTGTCAATGCTCGGCGTCGCATAAAGCAGGGGGTGACCACCACCGGCGCATGGGAGGATTCCCTGCTCTTGCCGCTCACCCACCGTATGATGACAGGGGGGCCCCCACCGACAACAGTCAAATATCCATTCGACGCTTTGACCTGGGTCGACACTGCGCTGGGCAGGGCCGAGACCGCCATCGGCACGGACGCTCTGCACAGCATCCTTTTCGGTCGGCGGCCGATCACAGTCAGCAGCTCGTTCTCGGGGGTCGGGGCCGACGTGCTCGCTGGTAAGTTGCTGACGGCGGGAGCGCAGCGCTGGCAGGACAAGATTGGCGGCGGGCCGCTGCCCCCCAACGGGCCGCGCCCGGGTCCCCGTCCCAGGCCCGTTCGCTTCAAGCACTTGTGGTCGCTGGAATTCAATCAGCGCTGCCAGGACGAGCTGCTCTTCGCCGAGGCTCGCCGCGGCGCCTCCCCTTCCTCCATAGCATACGCCCGCCCCCTCCCCTCCTTTGCTGGCTGCCTTCCCCCCTGCCTGGCTGCTGCCGCTGCGCGCCAGCCGTGCGCGCGCGTGCGCGCTCGAGGCCCACGCCGCGCGTGCCAGACACCTGCGTGGGGGTATCGTAGCGCGCATGCGAGAGGTACGGAGTCTGGGGATGCGGAGGATGACGATAACGAGGATGATGATGATGCGGATGAGGCGGAGGGAGGGGGAGGAGGAGGTGAGGGGTGAGGAATGGGCACGCGGGCGGGGGTCAGCGCCGCTCCCCACCACTGAAACACGGCTACAGCCCCACGGCTGCATCTTCGGCGACATCCTCAATACCACGCCCGACGAGCTCAGGCGGAAGGTCGGGCTGGACAACGGCTCCGAGTTGCGCGCCGAGGAACTGGCGCGCCTCTTGCCGCGGTGCAAGGTGAAGATGTCCTGCTACTGCATCCGGCACAAGCAGCGCTGTCGATTCTTACGCGCTGATATGCACATCGCAGGATCGCGTTTGACCCTGCCTGGCTGCCTCTGCCGCATGCCCTGCCTGGCGCCCGCTCCGCTCACCCTCAGTCCCTCCTCCCCTCGCAGCCTCGTTCTCCTGCCCCTTCTTTGCCATCCCCCCGCGCTCCCCCCTCACTACTCTTTGCCATCCCATCCCCCCTCACTCAGCTCCACACTCCCCTGACCACTCCCCCCCGCCTCTGAACTCTCCCTCAGCCCTCAGCTCATCATCGCCTCACTTTGCCCCCCCTGTCACCCCTGCTCTCTCCCCCTCTGGCCCTCATTCCTCCTCCTCCATGCCAAAGACTGCCTACAGGAACGCCCTGCACGGACCACAGTAAGTTTGGCAACGTCCTCAAGTTCGCGGGCCCCAGGGCGAAGCTGTTCTACCTCTGGCGCGCGATGCGCTTGAGGCTGAAGGAGAAGGTCCGAGCCGAGCCCCCCCCCCCTCCTCCATCTCTCCTGCCCTCCTGCCCTGCCGCGCCACAGGTCATCATCCACGAGAACGTGGAGTCGTTCGGCGACCTCGAGCTCAAGACCCACTTGGGGCACGAGTACGTGATCCTGCGCTCGGTCGTGGACCCCTCGACGCGCGGGTTCGCCATTGTGCGCGTGCGCCAGCACTGCATCTGCATCCATAAGGGGTGGATCTCGGAGACCCTCGGCCTCCAGATGGCGACGTCGGACCTTTCCAGCTTGCTCATGTCTTCCGTCGACGTGGTCCAGACCGATCGGGAGCTGTTCACCGCTCGCTGCGGCTACACGTTCGAGGACTACAACATCTCCAGCCGCGCCGAGCGTGCCGCCGAGTTCGAGTGGGCGGCCAACCGCCCCAGCGTGCTTGAGAGGTGTGTTGGGCTAACACGCCCGCGCTCCCCCCTCGCCCCGCCCAGCATACGTGGGTGGCTGGGCGGGGGGATGGGGGTTGATGTGGTCGAGGGGGCCCATCTGCCAGGTACGTGCGGCCGGAGACGGCGGACGCGTCGTGGTACAACTTCATCGACCCCCCCGGCTCGTACCTGCAGGCCCTCAGTATCCCCGAGCGCCACCGCCTGGACCGATACATCCAGATCTACTCCGTGGCCGGGCTCGTCTGCGATGTGATGCAGGATGCTGACAAACGTGTTGTGCGTGGCCGCAGCGGGAAGTTCCCGACGCTTATATCAGGGCAGGGCCTTTTGTTCTGCCCGACGGTGCATCGTTGGTTTACGACGTCGGAGCTGTGGCTGGCGATGGGGTTCCCTTCGACGGCAACCGCGGTAGCGATCGCGGGCGCCAATTGCCAGTTCAGCACGGACGCCCCCGCCCCTCCCTTCCGGACCCGGGCGCCCCAGGTGAAGCAGATGGGCAACGCCATGCACGCGCAGAGTCTCGGGGGGCAGATGCTCATCACCGTGCTCAAGCTGGGGCCGCTCATGACCAAGAGCAAGGTCGTTCGGCCGCCTGCTGACGGGGGCGCGCCTCCCCCAGGAGGCACTCCGTCCGACGTCGAGCGTGCGCCGTCCGACGACCGTCCCATGGCGAAGAAGAGGGCTCTGCCTCCTCCTCCAGTTCCTCTCTTCGCGGACGACTCCGGCAGCGCCAGTGCCAGTCCTTCGCCTTCGGCGGCGACGGCTACTGCGGCTACTGCGGCTACGACGACGAGCGCTGCTACGACCTCTGCCGCTGACAGTGCTGGCAGCGGTGGTGCTGGCGGTGCCGCTGCCGCCAGTGGCGCTGGCAGCGCCGACGAGGGCCCCCCCCCCGGCAAGCGCCTGCGGCGCCGCAAGACGATCGTGAGGTCCGACGAACTGAACGAGGACCCTGGGCCCCCATCAACCCCTAAAGCGTGCTTGGGCCCCCCGTCAGGTCACTCTCCATATACTCCTCCACCTCTCCTCCTCCCCCTCCTCCTCCTCATCCTCATCTGGGACCCCGCGCCCACAGGACTTCCTGGTCCGCTCGGAGGCAGCGAGCGAGCCGCCGCCGGGCGCGACAGAGTGAGATTTAATTTCATTTTCATTCACGAGGGGGATTTTGTATTTTGTCTGCTCAGGTTGCCACTGAAGTTGTGCGCTACACCTGAGCTAGGCCACCAAAGGCCCAAGGCCCCATCGGGGCCCTCTCGTCATCTTCGAACTCTTCGGAAGACTCTTGCACTCCAGATGCTGTGTGCTTTGTTGTTGTGGGTGATCCACTCAACATGCCGTGCTTTAGGTGTGGCTGTTGTGTAACAGCCCAGGAGGGCTTGCCCATTCGCTTGTGGGTTGCAGTGGGCCTCAGCCGTCGGCGCGGATGGACGCGCGCGCCTGGAGATCCACCCCCTCGAGCTGCTGAAAAAAACAACGATAAACGATTGAGATACACTCGGTGAGGCGAGGCTGCGGGGCCCGGGGCCTGGATGATACGCACCAGTTTTTCGAGCTGCGTCCAGCCGTGGCGACGAGGCTGGATGAGGGGATGATGGGATGATAGGGGGAATGGAAGCGGCACCCCGCCCCTCCCCTCCCCTCTCTTCGGAGTCTTCGGCGAGATGCCGCAGATGCCGATCGGGATCGGCACCAGGAGGTGCGGCTCGCCGCGCCTGCAGCGGATGGAGGAGGGGGGGAGGGCCGCCCTTCCGTCCCTGGGACCGCCAACCCTGAGCCCGCCTCACCCTCCCCCTCCTCCTTGTCCTCCTCCTGATCCTCCTCAGCCTCCGCCTCCTCCTCCCCGCCCACCTCCACTTTCAGGCGCTCGCTGCTCGCTTTGCTCGCTCGCTCGCCTCATCTCATCTCGGGGCCCCAGCAGGGCCATGCCCGCCGCACATCTGTCTCTGTTTCTAGCATCCCAGCCCAGGGCCCTGCCCCCCGCCGCGGTGGAATTCAGGCGCCCCCCTGCACCGCCGCGCGGTAACACCGCCCCCTCTGCGGTCGCAATGGCCCCCGGCGGCGGCCGCGTGCGCGCGCGTACTGGGACGACTGGCGGCGCTGCTGCGGGCCCGAGCGGCCCTGCCAGCAGCGCCGAGGGGTCTGCCCCTGGCAGCTTCGCAGGCGGGGGGCTAGAAAGACCCCCCGTGTGACACTCGGCTTCTCTGGAGGATGGCGGTCGAGCTTTGGGCCCCCCCCCGCCCCCTCCCCCTCCCCCTCCTTCGTGCCAGGTGGACGCTCGCCCTGGGACCCGAAGGTCGAGGACATCCGGATCTTCTTCCCGGGCGTCGAGGGGCGCGAGCTTCAAGACCAGGTCCGCAGTTGGTACGTGACGAAGGATGCCAACCAACCAACCAACTTCCTCCTCCTCCTTCCTCCTCCCCCTCCTCACTCCTCCCCCTCTCTGCTGTCCTTATCCTCCGCGCCTCCTCCCTTCCCTTCCTCCGGCGGAGCTCTCCCAGTCCATCATCCCTCCTCCTCCTCCTCCTTCTCCATCCGCCCTCCCCCTCTCCCCCGCTCACACTCATCATCATGCTCCTGCTCCTCCGTCGCTTCGTCGTCCTCCTCCTCTCCTCCACAAATCCTCGTCTTCCTCAGGTCTTCCTCGGTCCTCAGTCCACCTACTACCTCCTCCTCCTCCTTCCTCCTCCCTCCCCCCCCCTCCTCTCCTCATCCACATCCCTTTTTGAAACTTGTTGTTGCCCTTTTGTGGAACCCATCAGGAGCACGAGACCATCCCGTGGTTCAATGATGCCAATGAGAAGAACCTCATCCGCCACCCGCTGAACGACAGGGACCAGGCTGACACCAGGCGCCGGTGCAAGATGATCTTCCTCAAGAAGGGTTACGTGCTCGGCGCCCGCAACGAACCCGCGGTGATCACGATGGATGGCGGCTCGAAGTACTGGGTGGTCGGGGGAGCCCACGTGATCGAGGCGGCGTACGACGCGCGTGCGGAAGCGCCGAAGAACCCGCAGATCATCGCCAGCTTCAAGACTGGCATCGAGGTGACAGTGCTGGATCACCGCAGCCCGCCTGGAGTTATCCACTTCTTCAAGAACGAGGGCAACGAGCTGAACGGCGTGTCGTCCAAGGGCCGCTCGATCATGGAGTGCTTCAACAAGGTTTTGGCGGCGGACGCAACTTACAAGGGCGAGCACGACGGCGGCGACTCCAGCGATGATGACACCAAGAAGAAGAGGAAGCAGAAGGGCGAGACCGAGAAGATGACGAAGGGCCAGAAGCAAGCCCATCTCATGGAATGGCTGAAGAAGTCTCTTCGTTTTAAGGGGTACTTCGACACGTACGACGGGTTTCGCTACTGCAGGGCGACGAAGAACAAGTTGGACAGCCTGGGCATCTGGAGCGAGTTCGAGACCTACATGAACGCGCACTGCTGCTTCTCAGACCACAGGCTTTCAAACAACATGGCCTTCTTCATGTTCGACCAGGTCATGAGCCAACTTGCGAAGATGGGTTTAATGAAGATGGCGGTCCATGTGTTGAAATTTGCGGTGCCCACGAACGATGGCGTCCCATGGCTCTTGCAGGGTCGAGCAGACGCCAAGAAACTCGTCAAATTGGCTTGCGTAATGACCGAGAGCAAGGCGTTCCAGGCAAGCCGGGCTGCCGCTTCGAAAGACGAGAAGGAGGCGAATGAGGCGAAGGAGCCGAAGAAGAAGAAGCAAAAGAAGGCCGCCCGCTCGGAGCTGGTGAAAGAGGCTACCGCAAGCGGCCAGGAAGTGACGTACCTGCACGACGCGCAGAATGCGGTGGAGTTTACGACTGAGGTGCTGAAGCCAGAAGAATTTACCGCTTTGAAGAATGAGATTGACAGGGCCACCGCCTGGCGCGTCGAGTTCGGCCTCAACGGGGTCGTGCGCCTACCAGCCGCGAAGGGCATCATGGATCGCAGCTCCCTGGAGTTTATCTTCAAGTTCGAGAGGGGGCGCTTCCAGGATCTCAACGACGCGGAGTGCGAGGGCGATGATGATGTCAAAAAGTATAGGCAGCACACCGCGAACGACTTCAAGTCTCACCGATGGTGGGTGAAAGCACGCACTCAGGTCAAAACGATCCTGGGGGGGCTCATTGGCGAGGCCGCCCGCGACGATGACCCGGACCTTGATGGGGAGGATGGCGACGACGATGATGATATGGAGGCCGAGGAGCCGGTGGAGAGCATCGACGACAAGGAGATCGAGAAGGCGGCTAAATCTCACAACTGCCCAGACCCCCAGAGCTTCGCGGCGCTGTGCCACTTGGTCGCATCCGCCGATGGTGGCGGCGAGTTGCCGGGCAGGACTAAAGCGTTTCTCACGGCCAATCCTTCCCAGCATATTACTGGTATTCGCGCAGTGTCATTGTTGAAGCGCATGCGCGCTGCCTACGCTGGGGGGGCTGCGGAGTTGAGCAAAGTTTTGGTTGGGACGGATTCGCTCGACATCATCCGCATGGTCTCCGAGATCCCGGACGAGACGGTCACCCCCGATAACAGCGACGTTCTGTTCGGCAGCGCGATCAACGCGCTGGTTAGCAAGGTCATCGGAACAACTCCTAGCTCCTCCCTCCTCGTCCGCATCTCCCCTCCCCCTCCGACCGACCCAGACCCAAACCCAATGCCATTCCACCCGCCCACCCCCCCTCTCCGACTCCCGGCGGGCGCGGCGGGCCTTGTCGACGTCGCCGCGTCGACTCGTCTCGTCCAGCTCGTCCATGTCCAGGGCGGCCTCCCCTCCCGAGTCGGCCCGAGTCCTTCCTCTGCCTCTGCCCCTCCCTCTCTCTCTCTCTCATTCCCTCGCCCTCCAGAGACAGGGGCAAACATATATTGCACTAAAGTGTCCAGCCGCTCCTCTTCTTGGCATCGTAACGGCATCGTAACCTTCCCAACCCTCCCCCGTAACCTTCCCAACCCTTCTTCCCCGCTTCTCTCTGTGCTCTGCTGCCCATTGCCTCCCTCTCCCTCTGAGCCTCTCCCTCCCTCTCCCTCTCGCTCCTCAGGCTCCTCTTCCTCTCTTCCTGGCTTCCTCTCCTCGTCTCTTCCCTCCCGGCCCTCTGATTCAAGTGGAGGTGGGGGGATGTCTGGGGCGCGGCGGGCCTGACAGGTCGCCGAGATCGCGTGGGAGCGCCTCGACAGCAGCGTCATCGCGCTTGCGAGGTGCGCCACTGCTTCCTTGTCAGGGTGCCCCAATGTCGGCAGCCTGGTCGCCCTGCACCCCAAGGCGGGCGATGCCATCAAGTTGTTCGATAGGGTCGAGGTTGCCAACCACATCGCGACCTATCGCGCTTTGTACTTGGCTGGGTACCTGGAGGATGCCGCGGCCTCTTTGGCCGATTTTGCGGAGCTGAGGGGCATGTCTTGCACCCAGCTGCGGGCCTTCTGCGACCAGCTGAGGAACGCCGCCGCAGTGATCCAGTCTGCGATGCATCGCCTCGGCGATGTCGAGCAGGGCACCGATTGGGAGAAGGATGGCTGGCAAGCCCACTGGTGCCATTTGGTGCGCCGCGCGGCGCCAATGGCACAGTTCGTGCGCAAGACCGATAACGAGTGGAGCCGCCTGGAGTCCACCCAGAAGACCAAGCGCGCCAGGTCGAAGATAGAGGATCTCAGATCCGCCATCACCGAGGCGGCTGTTGACGTCGACTTCGACGCGTCCAAGGCGCGGGGGATGGGGGAGGAGGAAGGAGGCGGAGGACGAGGAGGGGAGGTCCGAGGAGGGATGGATGAGGAGGGGCGGAGGGGCCTGAGGAGGGAGGAGGAGGAGGAGGAGGAGGAGGAGGAGGAGGGGGAGGAGGAGGGAGGAGAGGTCGAGCGTGCCCAAAGGGGGTGCATCCACGAACGCATTCGCATCTGGACCCAAGTGCCCGCTGGCGGGCCCGACTCGGGTCCAGGGGGCTCCGGAGGCCGAGAGACTAGGATAGAAGTGCAGGGCCTATAGGGCCCTCAGGGGGGAGGGCGATGAGATCGGCGGAATTGTCCTTGTCCCCCACTAGAGGCCAACAAGGAGACCTTGGCGGCCGCCCTCGCCGATGTGGATATCGTGGCCATGAGGGGTGAGGAAGAGGAGAATGCCGCGACGTGGGACGAGGCGATGGGGGACCTCTTCTGCCGTGTCCAGCACCGCCCCGAGGGCGCGGCCCTGGTGGATAAAGGCATCGACTCGCAGGACTCCTACCCTCCTCCTACCTCCCTCTGGCTGGCTGCTGAAACTTCCCGCCCCGCCCCCCCGCCTGGCTTCAGCGCCCGGTGCCTCGCCATCGCGGCCAGCGGCCAGGGGGGGCGGGGTGGGGGCGGGAGGAGGAGGAGTGATGGGAGTGAGGTGATATGATGTAAGTAATGTTGTTGTTTACCCCTTCCCACATAGGAGAAGGAGACCGACGTCGCCGTCGTCAATGTCGACAGGCTGGCCCCGTCCAAGCACCCGCTGGCCAAGGCGTATTTCGTGGCTTACAGGTTCGCGCTGGAGTTCACGATCACCATGGCCCGCTTGCAGTTCATTCACGTGGCCGACCCTCCCGTTTTCACGAGGCCCAACAAGCCGATCGTGTGCGCTTATGGTAAGGCGTTGCAGCCTGGCTACAAGCAGTGGGCCCTGCCGCTGCTGGGGCGGGCTCTGGTCCAGCTGCAGAGCGGCGACCTTGGCTCGAGCAGCAAGGGGGCGAAGCAGTACGTCGCAGGCACCATAAGTGTTCCGAGCGACGGGCTGGCGAAGAGCGCCGATGCTGCGTCGGTCATGCGGTTCAACATCGCAGTGGCACCAGGCGCCAACATGCTGTCGCCCGCTTCGCAGAGCTGCATGCCGGGCTGGCTCCTCAAGGTCGCGCGGGACGGCACGGTGCCATTCATGTGCGACGTCCAGAAAGAGGTCAAGGTGCCTAAGCCCGCGGACATGCCGGAGGACGCTTTCTGGCCCGATACGCCCATGCGGATGGTGGAGTTGATGCGCAACCCGGAGTTCACGGCGCGATGGCATTAAATGATGAAATGAATGATGAGACGACGGAGGAGTAGGGGGAAGGCATGAGGGGAGGAGGAGGGGGGAAGAAGGAGGTAAGGTGCGAGGTGTGAGCGAGCGACTTCCCTCCCCTCGCTGTCGGCGGGGGCAGGGTATCTACGGTATCTCACCCCTCTCGATGTCAATCTTATGTTGTTCCCTGTTGCTGCTCCTCCTCCCTCCTCCTCCTCCTCCCTCCTCCTCCTCCTCCTCCTCCTCCTCCTCCTCCTCCTCCTCCTCCTCCTCCTCCCTTCTCTCGCTCTCTCCCCCTCCCTCCCTGGAGAGGCCATCGACGCGGACCAGGCTGCGGACAAGAGCAACCCGCCGAACCCGAGGGCCCTCGTCGTGGGGCAGGTCTACGACCTCACGAGGGCGAGGGCGGTCTGGGACCCCGCTCCTGCAACGGTCGAGTCGATCGCCGCCGCGAAGCTCGAGAAGGGGCGGAAGCAGGCGCGGGCTGCCTGCAACCACCTGCTCAGCTAGCCGCCTAGCCAGGCTGGCGGGCATGATGGGCGGGCGGGCTGGCGACCCCAGGGCGAGAGGGGTCTCCCGGATGGGCCCGGGTTCCCCATTGGCCCTACTCAGGGCCCGCTGGGCGTGCTGGCGTGCCAGGTGGCTGATGTGGGTTTTCTCGTTCGGCGAGGGGGCTGTGAGATCCGAGCGCGGAGGCCCTCGTTGCAGCCGCGACCCCGGTGGGCCGATCGGGCCTCCACCATGCCAGAGGGGCCCTCAGGGGCGGGGGGCGCCTCTTAGAGTGTGCGCGCGGGGGGGTCTAATACAGCCACTCTTTTCTGAGTCAGGTCGTGGTCGTCGGAAGCCCTCCCTCAGCAATGCGAGGAGGATGGATGATGAGAGGGAGGTGGATGGAGAGGCGGAGGAGGAGGTGGAGGAGGGGGAGTAGGAGGGGGAGTAGGAGGATGATAAGGTGGGGCTGAGGAGGAGGAGGCGGGCGAGGCGGAGGAGGCGATGAGGACGAGGCTGAGGATGGGGATGAGGAGGAGGAGGAGGAGGAGGAGGAGGAGGAGGGGGAGGAGGAGCGGACACGAATGCGACCGACTCCACCCCCCCCCGCGCGCAGTGCATGCAGCAACAACCAGAATTCAGAATGGGATGGGTTGTTCGTCAGAGTGTAATCTTCTGACGGAGGGTCCGACGGACCCACTTTTTTTTCCCCCTACCCTCCCCCTTACTTCCCCCCCTCCCCCCTCCCTCCTCTCCCCCTCGCTCGCTCGCCGCTTGCTTGCATGCCCGCCGCGCCGCCTTGGAGACTCAGTCGCGCACTGGGCTCGGGGCGGGATCGCACGAAAAACTACCTACCCCCCCCCACCTCTCCCCCCCTCCCCTCGCCCCTCCCGCCGAGGAATACGAGGAGGGGGCTGGAGGGATTGGCAGGCGGGCGAGAGAGCGGCAGAGACAGAAGTAGTGGTTTGCACGGTCCTCGCCCCTCCCTCCCTCACCCGTTTCTCCCTCCACCCTCTTTCCTCCCTGGCCCTCCCTTCCTTCCCTCGCCCTTCCTTCCTCGCGCGTTCCCTCCCTCCCTTCCCTCCCTCCCTGGCCTTCCCTGGCCTCCTCCCTCCTGGCCGGCGGCGCCGTCTCGTCCCTCGTCGTCGTCGTCGTCGTCGCCGCGGTCGTCGCCCGCGCGGGGAGGTGCGCCTCTCTCCTGTCCTCCCCTCCTCCCCCCTCCTTCTTTTTTTTGCGACTTCGGTGCAGAACCAGCCCGCGCGGCTTTGTATAATTATGTTGATACAACGAAATCACCACGTGAAAACTGCAGTATCATGTTTAATAGGCAACGAAAAGCATTGCAATTTGCGCAACATGATACAACATCGTATGGGTGATTCGTGCAACATGATACAAAATCGCTTGGCTGGAAATTGTGGTTCGTGCAACGTGATGCAAAATCGTATGGGTGATTCGTGCAACATGATACAACTCGTGTCGGAGATTCCAATCGTTTCTGGCTTCAACATAAGCCGCTGGAGCCGAAAAGGCCCCCGACGCCCGCGGAGTAATTTGCAATTTCCTCCCGCCACTCTGTACCTTCCCAGTGGTGATATTTCTATCGAAAAGATGTACGAATATCGGAGTGGCGCATCATCTTTGAGAGATTGGGTTCGTCCCAAAGACCCCCTACAATTTGAAGTGTCCCGAACCGGCTCCCAGTCAGGAAGCCGAGTTCTCAGCAGTGCTCATGGCGCAGGACGCGTATCACGCGGGGACACCTGCAGGGGGATCTGATGGATCTTGCGCGCAGGCTCGAAGTGCGGACGTGATAGGTATCACGTCAAGTGGCATCACGCCCACTGACGCGCTATGCGCCAACGATCCGTGGCGCGCACAGGTGCAGCAGCTGCCAGTACCCGCAGGGCAACCTGCTTCATCTGCACCGATGAGCAGAGCCACAACTCCATTTGGTGCCCCACAGAGTGCTGGGAGCACCAATAGCCTACAGGCAAGACTCCAAAGCATTCGAATGGACCCGCAGCTTTATCAGGCTTCACAGGCGACATCGCCATTTGCAACGCCGCGTCCACATGCGGGGCAACCTGCTTTTCCTGATCACCATGCTGTACAGAGCCGAGAGTTTGGTTGGTCAGCAAGAGCGGATGCATCGGCAGATGCATGAAGCCGCTGAGAGCATGCGTAGGGGCGCATCGACCTCCCCAGCGCCAACTGGACGCCGGCTCGGGAGTATGTTCTGGATCCAGATCCATCACCGGACACCCCAATCGGTTTGGATACGTCCTTGCATTTTTCAGTCATCCGACATACGATCCAACGGCTACAGAACGCTTCACAGTAGCACCAATGGATTACGCACTATATCCTGACGATCACGCTCAGGTAGGTGGCACTCCTCGAGTGGGGGCGCAGCCTGAAAACCCGTATGTACGGGCGACGGCCGACGACTTTCACCAGTCTCAGCTGACGCGCGGCTCGGGTTATGCATCAGGCGTGGCCCACCCATGGGCCCAGATGTGCAGCAACGCGCCCCAGGCCTAGTAGCACCGTCGTCCATGGGGGAGCTGCGCCCTGAGATCCTGGCCATCCACGAGGCGCAGCAGGCCAACATGGCGATGCAGTATGCCCGCCAGCGTCGCAGCCAGGAACGTCAGGCCAACAGGATGCTGGGCCGTGCGGGGCAAACTGGTATTTCCAATACAGCAGGGGCACCTGCGATCAGTCCAGCAGCGCTTGCAGCAAAGCAGCCACCGACGGTTTCACCGATTCGATATGAAGCTGATGAGACCACTCTGGGGCGCCAGACGCGTATCAAGCCATCGGCAACACCGCCCATCATCAGCGACGGCGACTTCAACAAGTGTGCCATATGCCTGGACCATTTCATGCACCACGTTGCAAGTCTGGAGGCTCCAGTGTGGCCACACATTTCACGCGCAGTGCTGGGGCCGAGTTGCACATGCTCATGTGGATAGACAGTTGACTGGGAACATGGAAGGTTTCGCAACTGAGGCACCCTGCGCCATGTGCAGGGGCGTTGGCTTAATCACAGCTGAGTTCCACTACGCCCTCGCTGGAGATCAGGAGCCACTAGGTCGCCATGGAGATACACTCCGAGGGGCGAGCGAACTCAGGGACCTCCGTCAAGAGCTCAACCGCGCCACAGCGATGATGATGAGCAATGCGGCAGCCCCAACAATGACACCAGCGGGGCAACCTGCATCATCAGCCAACGCGGGGCTAGTGACGGAGGCCACCACGCCTGCAGGGGCACTTGCTGTGGACGCTCCTATGCCACTGATAGCAGAGACCGCTAACAATGCAGGGGCACCTGCTGCATCAGCACCTCCTGATGTGCCGGTCAATGACACGTGGTTGAGGCGCGTGGAGAGGGCTACTGATAGGAGCCCTTAGCGGCTTCAGTCTCCACATACGCACATGCCTTATGGGTGAGACATTCGTCCACGCAATCAGCGTTGGACAGAGAGCCCAAGGAGCGCGCGCAGTGGCACCAGTACAATATCCGAACGCGACATGCTGCATACTGTGTTTCTGGTAAACACAGATGGTCAAGCGGGCATGCGCGCGGACGAGGATACGTTTCTGAACCTGCCTACTACTTCTGCATCACGCCCATATACATATGACGAATATCATGCGGCCTGGATCTTTGAAAAGAATCCCATTACGGAAGAAGAGGCTCGTGGATAGATGAACGTCTTTACATCTTTGTCACGAAACGACTGGGCGTTGGAGCAGAGGCGCCGCAGGGGCATGCACTGTACAACGCTGTCTGAAGTGCCAGGACTATTTGGTGAACGCCACGAACTGGCTTTGGCAGCAAACAGTGGAACTATGGTAAATGGTATGTTGACTATTCTTTCGGATAGTGGCAGTCATATTAATTTCATTGGTTTAAAGACGGCACACATCTTCGAACGGGCATCTCGTTCCAACGGTCTCGCCATCAAGAGTCTGAACCTGATGACGAGGCTCTACGTGTCCGGAGTGGGACATGGCGCCGCGATATCTGACAAATCCCTGCACTGCAAGATTGCGCGCAAAAAAAAGGAGATCCGGCGGGGACACCTGCTGCGCCGAGACTTGCTACCTACTCAGCACCTGTAGCTCAGGGCTCTGGGGAGAGCCCCCCTTCTATCCTGGGTCTGAGGAGCATGTCAAACATGAGGACAATCCTGATCCTGGAGCAAGGGCATGATAATATGATCATCCCTGGCTCTGTGATGCACAACCTTCTACTTGGAATGGGTGCCAGAGTGCTGGATCGGATGAAAACTCCTCCTGGACACTTGGCACTCAAGGTCGACGAGTACGGGGCCGCTACTGAGGATAAAGGGTCGATGCCGCTTACTATTCCGGCGAATCCTCAATGCGAAGATGATCCGTTGCTCGTCGAAGAAGCATCTGATCCAGAACCAGCCGCGGGGGCACCTGCTAGGAATGACGCCCATACATATATGATGTTTCAGGATACCAAGGGCATCTGCTCTTCCATCAACGAGGACGTTCACGTTCACGATCCAGTCTTTGGTGAATAACACCTTGAAGACTTGGCATCGCAGGAATACTTGCTTCGGGACCAACCCGACCTCGGCCGACAAGGACTTCGCCTTGCGCAATTTGCAGGCGAAGGTATATCAGGCCATCTACGAAGAGGGCACGAAGTGGACGCCGCCCGATGCACAGGCAGGGACACCCGCGGAAGGAGATGATGCCGCTGAGAAGTTCGGTACTTGTACTTCGAGCAGCGGCTCTGCAGCGCAGCATGGCACAGGAATTTGGACGCCCCCATCGCCGAACGAGTGACGGGGGCAAGCGCGCGCCACGGCCACCCGCGCTTGCTCGGACAGGCCGAACACTCAGGTGCTGTCATCAAGCGCGGGGGAATCTGCATTCTTTTCCCAGGCGCCGGCTGTGCGCGCCAGGGACAGTGGCCAGCCCGGCTGAGCGGCTGCCACGGATAGCAGTGGACCCGGCTGTGTGGCCGCTGCAGAAAAAGAGAGTTTATCGCATCATTACCACTCTCGTGCATTTGTTATTAAGGGCATGCGGACAGCTTGCGCTAAACTCCGAGCCCGTGATTACATGTGTGACCGTATTGCGCATACAGAGGTCATGACCTCCACTGGTACACAATATCTGGGTGCTTTACTCTCGGGTGACTACCGATTGTTATGGGTGGCTACACCTGCCGATTGGTATGTGAGACTGCCTGTCAAGCCGGCAGGGCCACATTATCAACGCATCCAAAATTTGATGACCAGGGCTCGGTCTCTACGTATGACTATTGTGCTTGTGGGACCACCAGGGTACTTCTGGAGACATGGTCCTATACGAGACGCTATTGAACATCTGGACTGACAGGTCATGCCTATGCGATTCTGCCACTTCGGGCTCAAGTGCGACCGTTCTAATACGTTGCCACTTGCGGATCATATCTGCAAGTGGCAACTACCTGTGCGCGCATCCCGACTAATTTGCGGCGATGCACGTGCAAAACAGCAGGGGAACCTGCACGACCTATTGAGCATGTCTTGGATTGGTATGGACAAGGAGCTCAGAAGGCCGAATGGCGCAACAAGACGCTAGCGATCATGACCGCAGTGTTGATTGATCAGATGGCTTTGCACAAGACGCAGAGAAATCACACAAGCGCCGTACATCTTAATACCCACACTCGAGTGGATAAAAGGAGTTCGAACTTACGCTCAGTCTCCGAAGAATGGCCCTGAGTGGGACCAGGTTGTCAGACGGGCAACAATGAACCTGGGCGACAACACGATCATACAAGACATCAAGCTCCAGGACCAGCCTATCGGGTACAACTACAATGCGCCGTTACCAAACGGTGCCACCAGCATCCGTACTCGACTGCACTGGGAGCAGCCTGAACCGGCTCTCCTCGGACACGGGAGCTCACGTCCACGCCCAAGGCGAGTGGCGATCATCGATGACGATCGTCTCCCTCCCCCTTCGATTGAGAGCGGCCGCGTGCTCCCCTCTTGTCTCGAATTTCTGGCACTCAGTTCACCTGAGACTGAACAACAGACAGCACTACCGACCGATGCCCAAATGAAGCAAAAAGAAAAATAGAAAGCAGACAATGAAGCAGGCATCAAAACGCGCAAGATACCCAATATAGTCGAAAAAGGCAACGACTGCGGGGGTGACCTGAAAAGGCTTCGGATGTAGCGCGCACTACACCGACGCACCTCTTGACTCCGATACGGAAAGTGATGATGAAGAGGAAATTTTCATCACATTACCTGCGGGGCAACCTGCTGAATCCCACGCAAATGTATTCCCCATAATCCCCACCTTGTGCTATGGACATCCTAACAACGTGGATATGCTGGAATTTCGTGGAGGAAGTGGAGCCATCTCGCAGCTAGCATTCAGCCGAGGTTTGTCCTCAGGGGGAGACCTCGACAAACGTTCCTTTGTTGACCTTGGAAACAAGGATGTTCAGGATGCAGCGATGCACTATCTGGACGTTTGTTTCGTCAAAGTTGTGACATCACAACCTAACTGCAGAACGACTGGGCTACCTTCCTAGTTCAATGCTCAGGTTAACTACGATACTTGGTATGACATCACAAAGAGGTTTTGCCGCATCCCAAAGTATGTGGGGAGGTGGCCATACGCCAGAACGATTTTCGACGGTTCTATTACGAGAACAACCAGTGGGTACTTGGGTGGCTCGGATACCACCATAGACTACCTTGGCCAAAAGCAGGGGCACTTGCAAGGTGAATATGGGCCAATGCACTACTGGCTTACGTGATTCCCACAGGGTACTGATACGAAAGCCGACTGAGATCATGGCCAACCATTGCCTTTTACTCACTCCTTTTTGAACGAAAGCGATGTATTGGTCATCATCAACCTGCGTCGGTATGTAAAAGAGAACTGTCCATGGCTGCACAATATACTCCAAAGATGCAGTCGCTTTTTGTCGATGCTGTTCAGATTGCACACGATCTCTTCCAGGTAAATCGCGATCCTTTCCATGGTCACCCGTATTCGCCCACCGTGTTGGTTGCCGGCGTGAGGAGATATGATTTGGACGATCCGAGTCTCCCTCGGCAACCCGATGGCTCGATCGTCAGACCACCGCCCTCGGGAGGGCCCGGGTGTCCCGCATGCGTGGGCAACGTTAGCATGCATTCTCCCTCGCATGACAGAAATCCTAGACATTGCAGGTGGTGCGATAAGGAAGATCAGGAGGAACAAAAACACACAGACACAATTAATCTTCGATGCCCCAGAAAATATTGGAAAATATGGGAGTTGGGCGGGAAGACAGAAACCCAGAAAATATTGGAAAATATGGGGAATCCTTTTATTTGTGTGTATTTATTTGTGTGTCCTTGGCCCCCTTGAACGACTACCATTGATGTCCGAGCTGCAAGAAGAACTACGGTAAGAACGAGCCTGGGCACGTATTAACACCTGGCAAATGTAAGTTTGCCAAGCCCTGGAAGCCGCCCGACAATCATGGACAGGTACCACCGGTTCCTGCCGAACTGGCAGCAGGACCTGCGCCGCCGGCTCCTGCTGAACCAGCAGCACCACCACCCGAGGCGCCAGCCGCATCACCACTTACGTGGCCAAGAGCACCAAGACCCGGCTTCAGATCTGGACCTACAGTGGGCGCGAGCAGTCACGATATTACCGTTGGCAAACATGCTGCTGAACCTGCTGCAGGGCAACCTTCCTCGAGCGGAGCTGGTAGTTCGGATAACCATATCCGACTGCCACAGGTTAGGGTCAGACGTGGCCGATAGCAAGGTGGAGAAGCACCTCCTCCGCCACCAGCGGGTAGCCCTGCTGCGCAAAAACGACTTCCAGACTGGTCTCGGTTCGACGTACAAATCAGTCTACAAAATTTGCGAAGCCTTGACCGAAGCGTGGTAACGCGCGAGTTGCGGAAGCTACACTTGCGCTGGTTCCATGCGAAAGAACTTATGATGATAGGTCTGGGCAACGTCAGACTCAACCAGATTAAAGGTGGCTGTGACGCATGTCGGGAGCGCAGAGCTTGGGACAAGCCTGGGCACACTGTTATGCCCTCCGCTGCACCGCCTGGCAAGTTTAATGAAGAAGTGGAATGTGATCTAATGTTCCACAATCAAGAACACCACATATTCCATATCATCGATCGTTGCATGCGGTATGCTCCTGGGATGGAGACCAGACAAGACTATGACAATTATCATGAATACATATCATCAGTGCTGGATGCAGTTTGGACTTGTAAAGGTACTCGACTCCGACGGAGAGGGTGCCCTTAACAATGACATTGCGAAAGCAGTCTTTAAGGCAAAAGGCATTTAATTTAGGATACGTGCGCGTGGACAGCACGCCACGGCGATCGCAGCCAGAAATGGCATCTTGCGCCATTTACTTCATGTCATGGAAGCTGAACTCAGCAGGTTGGACACACATCTTGTGTTCACACGGCTACTGCACGAGGCTTTGTTCGCCGCCAACGCGTTCACCTTCTACAGCGAGGTGTCTCCGCATAAGGCTCTGTCTGGACGGCAACCAGCAATGCTTCCTGACTTACCTGTCTTGGACCACGAGCAGCCGACGGAACGTCAGACCATTCTCGTGAACAGACGATACGCAGGGTATTATTGAAGCTATCACAAAGGCCACAGCAGTAGCTAAGACCAATCGTGCCGTACGCACTGGGACAATTATCACTGTCAGCATTATTACGATGAAGGAGACTTGGTCGACTATCATCGTCCCACAACCACTGGGGATGACTGCGGAGGCTGGAACGGCCCATTCCCAGTTGTAAAGAATGATTCCGAAAGGGTCAAGTCATCATCCGAGTGGGCAATCGAGATGTTCAAGTACAATACGGCGATGCACGACATTCACTCCATATTGAAGCATTGGTAGCCCGAGAGATGGGCTCCGACAGCCCTGCACTACGTGCAGTGTTGACGTTCCTGGCCAGTTTGTCAGCGGGGAGACCTGCTCTGACCTTTGGCTATGTGCCGACCAAGGAGGGAACGCTTCTGATGACGAGTGCAAGCCGTCTATCTCCGAAGGTACATTGCGCTTTACAGTACCTCATCAGAAACTTCTTCCGCATTGAGAATGTAGTTTCCGTCAGGCTAGCTAAGAGTATTCATAAACTACTTCTGGTTGCTTCTGCTGACAGCTGCACATTGGTCCATTATGACAACGATGTGAATCCAGGATTTCACTAGTATGAAGCAGAAGGCACTGCATTGCATATACACGGTAGAACTGGACCAGCGCATTGGAGATTCATCCAATTCCTGAAGTCCACTAAACCTCAGGCAGGTTTTGATCAGGACATGACAAGATTTGAGGAATTGGCGGATACACCGGCACCGGATGGAACCACAAGAGAAGCCTCGGAAGCCGAACCACCCTGATGATGGACGGCTCTCTACGATTTACGAAGAACCAGAGGCTGATCCCGAGTCACATGTTATGGAAGTGCGGTCTGCAGAACTACAGAAGGAAAGGGAACTGCTGGAGGCAACTCCACCAGAGGACCTCTTTACCATACCCATACAGATGGTTCCAGGTCAAAGTGCGCTGATCACTGTAGCTGATGAACAGTGGGGACACCTGCCGAAGTGGGGGCGCACTCGCGACTCCGACACCGAGGAGACGTACTACGTCCCACTGTGTACCATGGTCGAAGATTACAACTACGGACTGGACTCAGACGAAAATGGTCCATATGTCGAACTCTGCTTCACGGCAGAAATGTCAAATGTAGTCCTGTCCGAACAAGAACGCATGATACCAGATGCCGACAGTGCGACCACTACGCGAGTATACGTTACCGCCGTTGCAAAGCGAGCTGTGGTCGTCAAGGAAGACGACCTCCTCGCGAAAGCTGACCTCCAGGCGAATCCCCATAACGCGTCGAAGGCCCTCTACACTGAACTCAAGACATGGGTCGACAATAAGTGTTTCAAGATGCAAGATATAGCTATAGCGTCGAACATCATGACTTCGAGGTACGCGTGCAAATGGAAGTTTGCGAAGAACGAAAAGGGCGAGATGGAACGCACCATCAGATTACGCCTGGTACTCCGAGGCTTCATGGGCCGCGAAGCCTTCGACGTAGAAACATTTTCGGGAACGGCGCGACGGTCAAGCCAGAGGCTACTACTCGCTAGCACGGCAGCGTGCAAGAGGCAATGGACCGTTGCTCCCCTCGATATCAACATGGCCTTCCTGAAGGGGTTGACCTATCGGGAACTTGCTGAGGCTACTGGCGAAAAGGGACGCGTGGCGTGTTTTACCTTGCCGCCTGGATCGGCCATTGTGCTTCGAACTCCCCCAGGATTCGAACACTGCGACGAGTCAAAGCATTGCCTGCAGTGCTTGAAACTAGGCACGGGCGCCAAAGACGCACCACGGGCTTCCTCACTAAAACTCAGAAGGACCACCAGAGGTTCTGGTCTCCGACCCGCGTCCCACGACGAGAAGTTCGAGACGAGTCACAAGCTGCTTACGGCCAAACATGTGGATGATATCAATATGGCCTGAACTGAGAACACCTTTGACAAGTATGTAAAATGCGTAGAAGACACTTTTGGTAAGTGTAAACTCAACAAGCACACGTGCACCAATTGCGCTGTGAGATATACCAAGGATGAGGACGGCAATGTCACTTTGGACCCAGATGAATACATCAAGCATCTCCGTCCCATACAACATCCTGAACTTTACCGGCGCCGACGCTGACGCTCAGGCATCCAAGACGGTTGCAGATATGTTCGTCAGCCTCAGGGGCGCGCTGGCGCATGCGTGGATCGCCCAGGTGTGGTTGATGGTGTATGCTGTATCTCTACAACGTGTCCAAGAACCGACCAGCATTCAAGTGCGACGACTGCGCGCGATCACCAGGAAGCTGCAGGCCCGCCCAAAGAGGACCGTCTACCAGGCGATGACTCCTACGGGCGAGGTTGACCTGCACAGCGACACAGGATACCGACGCCTCAGTGGAGACGCCGATGACGACGTCAAGGGCTATGGTACTCGCGGGGCAAACCTGCTACGACGTGGAAACACGTCATCCGGTAAACCTGTCGCTCGCTGGATGGGTGCGCACTGCAAGTCTCGCCGCTCGCAGGTCCGCTCGAGCTATTCAGCAGAGACACTAGCAGCAGCCACTAATTTGGAGGACTGCTATCCTACGACTGTGACTCTGCACGAGCTCCACGCAGGGCCGTTCACGCCCACCCAGTTGAAATATATACTTGAGTTGGGTGGCCTGAGCATCAAGGGCACTTTGACCATATATGCAGAGTCTGCTTTTAAATCCTTGTCAAGCAAAGACTTGAAGGAACCGACTGGGTGTACCCTCTTAGGACACATCAGTTGGATACGACAGATGATGGAGCGTGGATTCGCGCACAGTATTCAGCGGTGCGACACCCGCGACATGACTGCGGATGGTCACACCAAGGGGAGCATCGATAGAGAAATGCTCCTACAAGTCATGGGAGGTATACAGGCCTTCAAACATGACCTGAAGAGTCATACTCCATATCGGGTCGGCCAGTTCCAGTTCTGACGCCGCCTGAGGAGTATTTTAAATAAGAACTGTACAAGCAAGGCAAATTGCTAGCGGGTCCACCTTCCTCTCTGGCCCGCCCCTTTTCTGCCCTTGTGTATATTAGCTGCTGTGCCTGCTGCATAGGGGCGACGGGCTCGCGCTTCGTCTCCCTCCCCCCCCCCGACTCTAGAGCGAGCTGAGGGACGTGAGGGGCGGAAGCGAGCGTGCGCCCGCGGCCGCGTTGGCTCAAGCGGCCGGCCGCCCAAATATGATTGTGCCTCATCGCGAGGCACACAATCGCTGTCGAGACCAAAAGGACCGTCCTATTGCTTAAGATGGCACATCCTCTCCTACTGAGCCTATCGTTACTACGGTGCAACGGAGCTGGAGCTTGGCTTCGCCTAAGGCGAAGCTGCTGGCCGGGCCTCCCAGCCCCCGTCAATTTCATGTTGCATACCTTGCACCGATATTTCAGCGATTAGGGGACCTCTTGGACGATCTTGGGGGCATCTTGCGCTTTTCGTCTGGGGACTCCCAGGGGCGGCCCCCCGCGCGCGCAGAATAGAAGTAGTCTAAACCTATTACCGGATATCTTAGCCCGCCTCTGGCCCGTTGGGCCGGCAATATTTTTCAATGCGCGGTCCCAAAGGTCCTGGCCTGTTTCCTGAGGGTCGCTTTTTCGTCCCAGGCCAATATTCGATGGTCCTGGGGCGTGAAGGAAGGCACCATAGGTTGAAATCCACGAAAAACGCTCATATGGACAAACATGATATCGTCGGACTAGATCTAGGTCTCACGCTTGTCTCCCCCCCCATCCCGGCCGATGGCGCCGCCCATCCACATTCCACTTTGGTTTTCGAGTCATAACTCGGGCCTGCGGCGGCCGTTCGGGACGATCCGGGCATCCTGGAACGCCCTCGGCGAGGCGCAGCTGCTGGAGCGCATCCCAAGGCAAGCAAACTTCCAGGAACTGACGAAATCATCCGGAAACCCGTCTCGCCGCCCGCGAGACCCTCCTGTTGGGCGACGGCGCGGCCCATTCCCCCTCCGGATCCGTCTTTTGATGATCCCAGGGCCTAAACGAAGGGCCCCGCGAGGCCGACGTGAAGGGAACACGCCCGAGCTGAAAACACGGCTCGTCTCGACCTCTCCCCCTCTTGGGCGATGGCACGGCCCCTGCTGGCCCCCGCCTTGGATGCCGCCGCGCCCGTTGCGCTGCTGCGGCCGCGCGCCGCGGCCAGCGGGGCCCTCGGCGGCGCTGGCGCGGCGGGGCCGCTGCTCCGGCCGCGCGCGTTGCTGGGCGCCGCGCGGGTGCGCCCCCCCAGGGGTCCAGCGTTTGGCCGTAGGTTTTGGGGTGAAGACGAAGAGGATCAGAGCGTGATTGCGACAGTAGCGGCCTGCGCGCCTGCGACTGGCCCCCCCCGCGGCGCCCAAAAGCCGCGCACCAAATGTCACTCTTACCCAGGGCCGCCCTTGCGTATAGCCGATCGGAGGGTACCAACTCTACACTCAGAGGAGGGCGAGTTGAGACAGCCGTGGCTGACCTTCGGGGGTGCCCCTCGTCGCCGCTGCTGTACCCAGTTCGGAACACTGGTGAGTTTGGACTCCAGAAGGGCTCTCTGAGTAGGGGATCGATTACATAATCAAGTTACTCCAATCATCCCGGCAAAGCAACCTAACAGCGATGTGTAGGAGCATATCTGGAAGCATTCACCTTAAGATTCAGATGAGAATCCAGTTTTAGAATTCTGCTATTCTCGCAGTCGTAGTCGCATTCGCGATGACAGTCGCAGCGGCAACGGCAGTCGCAGTCACAGCCTCAGCCTCAGCCTGCCTCAGCCTCAGCCTCAGCCTGCTTCAGCCTCAGCCTGCCTCAGCCTCAGCCTCAGCCTGCTTCAGCCTCAGCTTCAGCTGCCTTCAGCCTCGGCCTCAGCCTCAGCCTGCCTCAGCCTCACCTGCATCAGCCTCAGCCTCAGCCTGTCTCAGCTCAGCCTCAGCCACCTGCCTCAGCCTCAGCCTCAGCCTCTTCAGCCTCACTCAGCCTTCAGCCTGGCCTCAGCCTCAGCCTGCCTCAGCCTCAGCCTCAGCCTCAGCCTCAGCCTCAGCCTGCCTCAGCCTCAGCCTCAGCCTCAGCCTCAGCCTCAGCCTGCCTCAGCCTCAGCCTCAGCCTCTGCCTTCAGCCTCGGCCTCAGCCTCAGCCTGCCTCAGCCTCAGCCTGCTCAGCCTCAGCCTCAGCCTCAGCCTCAGCCTCACTGCCTCAGCATCAGCCTGCTTCAGCCTCAGCCTCAGCCTGCCTCAGCCTCAGCCTCAGCCTCAGCCTCAGCCTCAGCCTCAGCCTCAGCCTGCCTCAGCATCAGCCTCAGCCTCAGCCTCAGCCTCAGCCTGCCTCAGCCTCAGCCTCAGCCTGCCTCAGCCTCAGCCTCAGCCTGCCTCAGCCTCAGTCTGCCTTCAGCCTCGGCCTCAGCCTCAGCCTGCCTCAGCCTCAGCCTGCATCAGCCTCAGCCTCAGCCTCAGCCTGCCTCAGCCTCAGCCTCAGCCTGCCTCAGCCTCAGCCTGCCTCAGCCTCAGCCTCAGCCTGCTTCAGCCTCAGCCTCAGTCTGCCTTCAGCCTCGGCCTCAGCCTCAGCCTGCCTCAGCCTCAGCCTGCATCAGCCTCAGCCTCAGCCTCAGCCTGCCTCAGCATCAGCCTGCCTCAGCCTCAGCCTCAGCCTGCCTCAGCCTCAGCCTCAGCCTGCTTCAGCCTCAGCCTCAGTCTGCCTTCAGCCTCGGCCTCAGCCTCAGCCTGCCTCAGCCTCAGCCTGCATCAGCCTCAGCCTCAGCCTCAGCCTGCCTCAGCATCAGCCTGCCTCAGCCTCAGCCTCAGCCTCAGCCTCAGCCTGCTTCAGCCTCAGCCTCAGTCTGCCTTCAGCCTCGGCCTCAGCCTCAGCCTGCCTCAGCCTCAGCCTGCATCAGCCTCAGCCTCAGCCTCAGCCTGCCTCAGCATCAGCCTGCCTCAGCCTCAGCCTCAGCCTGCCTCAGCCTCAGCCTCAGCCTGCTTCAGCCTCAGCCTCAGTCTGCCTTCAGCCTCGGCCTCAGCCTCAGCCTGCCTCAGCCTCAGCCTGCATCAGCCTCAGCCTCAGCCTCAGCCTGCCTCAGCCTCAGCCTGCCTCAGCCTCAGCCTGCCTCAGCCTCAGCCTCAGCCTGCTTCAGCCTCAGCCTCAGTCTGCCTTCAGCCTCGGCCTCAGCCTCAGCCTGCCTCAGCCTCAGCCTGCCTCAGCCTCAGCATCAGCCTGCCTCAGCATTCAAAATGTGGCCCGGGAATGGAGTTCTGGGAACTCGAAGAACACGAAGTGGCTTACAGTTGGCTCCGGGCATTCAAAATCATGCACAGGAATGGAGTTCTGGGAACTCGAAGACCACGAAGCGGCCTACAGTTGGCTCCGGGCATTCAAAATCATGCCCAGGAATGGAGTTCTGGGAACGAGGACCACGAAGTGGCCTACAGTTGGCTAAAAAAGGAGTCTCCGGATATCCCCGGTTTTCCCCGGCACCCGTCTGGCATCTGCCCAGACCCCCTGGGGAGTCATGATGATCTCTTTTGACCCTACTAGAAACCTATCAGTCTTCGCTGTTAGGTAAAATTGAATGCCCGTCGAATCTACGAAATATGCCTACAATGCTCCGTAGATCTACTGACTATTCTACGTATGTTTCTCATGGGTTCGGCGAGAAGGTCAACTTTCGGTTAAATCAATTATGTAGTCGATCATCTACTCGAGTTCTGGGGATTGATGTGGAGCCGCCATTGCCTCAAGTCGCCCTGCTCCGAGAGGAGGCGGAGGGTGAGGACCCTGAGAGCTGGGCTTTTTGCAACTTTTTCACGCCAGGCGCTTTCGCCCAGTTTCGGGCCCTGGGGCCATCACATATCGATTTAGCTCGAACAAGTCAGCAGACAGATGGAGTGCAGGACTCTAGTCGTGATGCCTCGTGCCCGCAGAAGAGGCGTATGGAAAAAACACACGTCTGACGAAATTGCTTCGGGAGCGGTTGGCTGGCGGACTGGCTGTCGCGAGCAGAGCGCTTCTCAACTGCGCCCACATCACGGAGCATCAGCTGGCTATGGGGCGCAAGCTGCAGCCAGCTGAATGAAACAGCGCCTAGGGCATAACGACTGTTGGCACATTCGCACAACTTGGAATACCATTTCAACGGAAGACGCCCAGACCGCCCCTAAAGGAGGACCAATGCTTCAACGCCCACTACATGTCGCGCGAGCCGCGGGATTCCGGGGGCCTCCTCTTCGACATTCAACCTCACACCCGAGCTATGTTCTTCCACATGCACCACGACAATTCATACCACGACAATTCATATCTTAAACGCGCGCTGCTGCCGCTACACACGCAACACGCAAAACAAAATGCGCCCTGATCATCGTGTCTCTCCTGCTGGTGGCGGTTGCCCCTGCTGCTTCTCATGTGTTTCTTGCGCGCTCTTGTCGTCCCCGCCCTCCCTCCTCGCCATCCTGCTCCGTTTTGGTATGGTAGTATGCTGGTTGTGCCTCGACGTGGAGCAGTATGCTGCTGGCTGGAGTAGATTCGTCTTTGGTGTCGCTGTGGTCGCTCGGAACAGTTTGTTCGTTTGAGCACTCTTCTCGGGCGCGTTGTCACATTGGAATGTGTCGTCCTTGCGAAGTGCATCGGTTCGTCGGTTACTGCCGGCTGGCTTTTGGTGCTGTTCTTGACGCTTCGCGGATCCGCAGCCTGGCTCAAGCCCCCCTGGCTCAAGCCGTCTCGGCTCGAACCCGCCCTTGGACAGGTTCGCGCTGGGCCGGCCCCGTCGCGATGGCCTCGCGCCCCTCTGGCGCCGCCCTGCGGCGGCGGCAGCGCCTGGCCGCCGCCGCGCGCGACGGGCTGCCGCCTGCCGCGGCCGCGGCTGCTCCTGTCGCCGCCGCCGCCGCCTCCACCCTGGAGGCCGGCGCGCGGGAGGCGGCGGCGGCGGCCGGCGGCGGCGGCGGGCGCCGCGGCGAGCCCCGCCGCCGCCGCCGCTGCCTTGGCCTGGTGGAGGCTGGCGCCCGGGCGGCTGGAGGCGGCCGGCGGCGACGGCTCGGCCGCCACTGCCGCGGCTGCCGCTGCTGCTGCCCCCCGCCCGGCGTCCCGCCGGCGCCAGTCGGGAGCTCTGCTGGCGCTGGCGGCGCCGCGGGCGTCGCGGCGGCCGCGCCCGCCCCAGCCGCTGCCTGCGCCGCGGCGGCCGCCGCCGCCGTCGCCGCGGCCGCTGCCGGCCAGCCGCGGCTTCACTGGCGCGGGCGGCCGAGCTCGCGGCCTGCGCTGGCGGACAGCCCCACGGCCAACCTGGCTGCCAGCCCCGCGGCCTACCCGGCCGCCTGCCCGACTGCCAGCCCCGCGGCCAGCCCGACTGCCTGCCCCGCAGCTCCTGGCCGGCGGCGGCGGCGGCGGAGGGCGCGGCGGCTGGCGCCGCCGCCGCCGCCCCCGCGGCCGCCTGCGCCACGGCCGCCGCCGCTGCCGCCGCTGGCGCCGCCGCCTCCGCTGCCGCCGCCGCCGGCTCCCCTCTGGCGGCGGCGGCGGCCGGCGGCGCCGCGGCCGGCATGGCGGCCGCTGTCGCGGCGGCTGTCGCTGCCGCCGCTGCCGCCGCCGCTGCAGGCCCCCCGCCGGCGGCGGCGGCCGGCGGCTGGCGCGGTGGCCAGCACCGCCGGGGCGGTTGGCCCGCCCCGTGGCCATTTCAACTGCCAGCCCCACAGCTGGCCTCGCGGCCCGCCCTGCGGCCCGCCCCGCGGCCGGCCCGACGGCCCGCCCGACGGCCAGCCCCACGGCCAGCCTCCCAGCAAGCCCGGGCAGCCCCACCGCCAGCCCCACGGCCAGCCCCACGGCCAGCCCCACGGCCAGCCTGACGGCCAGCCCCGTGGCCAGCCTTACTGCCAGCCCCGCGGCCGGCCCCACGGCCAGCCCAGATGCCAGCCCCACGGAAAGCCCCACGGCCAACCCGACCGCCAGCCCCACGGCCAGCCCGACTGCCAGCCCGACTGGAGCAGTCCACTGGCGACAGCAGGAGGACGCCCCCTGGCGACAGGCAGCGGCAATCGCAGCGAGCAAGGCACCCTTGCATCCCCGTGCCCGAGGCCTGACGCCCTCGCGGGCACCCCTGGCGGCCAGCAGACCTCTCAAAGAGGAGCAGGGCCCGGTAGGACAGAAGGGAGTGCTGAGGTGGTGTCATCGGACTCACAACGAGAAGCAGGGCCCGTTAGGCCAGAAGGGAACGGAGACGTTCCTCACGGTTCTGACAGTCAGGAGGAGGCCCCCTTGCACCCCTGCATCCTTGTGTCCTTTGGCTTTCAAGGCACCCTTGCCTCCCCTGGGCCGGGTCTTAACGCTTTCGCGGGCACCCCTGGCGGCCAGCAGACTTCTCAAAGAGAAGCAGGGCCCGTTAGGCCAGAAGGGAGCGCTGCGGTCGTGTCAACGGACTCCCAAGGAGAGGCTGGGGCAGGGACCGTTAGGCCAGAAGGGGACGAAGCGGTTGCGACGTCGGACTCACAGGGAGAAGCACGGCTCGTTAGGCCAGAAGGGAACGGATGCGTTCCTCACGGTTCTGACGAAGAGGTTCCTTTACACCCTTGCATCCCTGTCTCCTTTGGCCACCAAGGCGCCCTTGCATCCCAGTGCCCGAGTCCAGACGCCCTCACGGGCACCCCTGGCAGCCAGCCGGCCTCTTCAAGAAAAGCACGGCCCGTTAGGCCAGAAGGGGACGCTGCGGCTGTGTCTTCGGACTCGCAAGGAGAAGCAGGGCCCGTTATTAGGCCAGAAGGGGGCGAGGTTTCGGTGTCGAGCCCCCGCCCCCTCCCTGGCAGCCACTCAGACCCTGAATCAGAATATTGCGAAACGGGTCGCCTCCACCGGGAAGAGCGCGAAGATAGTCGCGAGTCGCAGGAGGAGGAGGAGGAGGAGGAGGAGGAGGAGGAGGAGGAGGAGGAGGAACAGGAAGAAGTCAGGGAGGACCTGTTCGAGAACGCGGTGTCGCGTACCCCCACAGGGTCCCGAAGCGCGCCCTCCCCTGGAGGCAGTGCCGTGGCGACAGTCACGGGGCCAGGAATTCAGAAATTCGAAACGGATCCTGCAGTGGTGACCAGGGCGACAGGCGACCATCCGGAGGGCCCTGCCACCGCTGGAAACCGCGGTGTTTCTATCTCCGCTAGCAACCACGTCTCCAGAAGAGCGCAGACGGCCATCGGCCGCGCCCCCTGCGAAATGACACCGAGCGAACTGACGGCAATCAGCCGTGAGAGAGGCGTCTCCCCGAGGCGGAACCCTGGCATTGCTGTCCTGCCTAGAGATCAGACGGCGATCAGCCGTAGTAGGGAGAACCCCCCCCCCCATTCCCGACATTCCCACGGCCATCCGCCGCCCCCTTTCTTCCTCTCCTCCCCCTCGCGGGTCTCCCTCGCGGCTCCCCCGCCTCAGGTGCTCCTGGTGGGGCCGTCGGATGGGGGCGCGGTGAACCGCCCCCGGGATGGATCGCGAAGGCTTCCCCGATCTGAAACGGGAGCGATTCTGAGTTAACGTAGCCGGGCTTGCTTTCAAAACAGGCCAACGTAAGTCGAAAACGCAACCCCGAAGGGAGCGAATCTGATGAAACATCGCCGGGCTTGCTTTCAAAACAGGCCAACGTAAGTCGAAAACGCAACCCCGAAGGGAGCGAATCTGATGAAACATCGCCGGGCTTGCTTTCAAAACATGCCAACGTAAGTCGAAAACGCAACCCCGAAGGGAGCGAATCTGATGAAACATCGCCGGGCTTGCTTTCAAAACAGGCCAACATAAGTCGAAAACGCAACCCCGAAGGGAGCGAATCTGAGTTAACATAGCGGAGCTTGCTTTCAAAACAGGCCAACATAAGTCGAAAACGCAACCCCGAAGGGAGCGAATCTGAGTTAACATAGCGGAGCTTGCTTTCAAAACAGGCCAACATAAGTCGAAAACGCAACCCCGAAGGGAGCGAATCTGAGTTAACATAGCGGAGCTTGCTTTCAAAACAGGCCAACATAAGTCGAAAACGCAACCCCGAAGGGAGCGAATCTGAGTTAACATAGCGGAGCTTGCTTTCAAAACAGGCCGACATAAGTCGAAAACGCAACCCCGAAGGGAGAGATTCTGAGTTAACATAGCGGAGCTTGCTTTCAAAACAGGCCAACATAAGTCGAAAACGCAACCCCGAACCTCAAAAACCAGATTGAGAACGCCAACAAACGGGAGCGATTCTGAGTTAACATAGCGGGGCTTGTTTTCAAAACAGACCAACACCAAACTGAAAACGCCACCCCTCACTTCAAAAACCAGTCTGAAAACGCCAACCCAAACCTCAACAAACAGATCGAAAAATCGACGATGCCTCCCCAAACTTCAAAGCCAAGACTGAAAACGCAACCCCGAACCTCATAACCATATTGAAAACGCGAGCAAACAGGAGATATGCTGATTTAACATAGCCGCATAGCCGGGCTTGCTTTCAAAACAGGCCAACATCGCAAATGCCTCCCCGAACTTCAAAACCCAGACAGAAAACGCCACCCCGAACCTCCGAACCTCAAAAACCAGACTGCAAACGCCAACCCAAACTTCAACAAACATATCGGAACATGCCTCCACAAACTTCAAAACCAAACTGAACACGCAACCCCGAACCTCAAACATCATATTGAAAACGCCAACCCGAGCCTCAACAAACAGATCGAACATGCTTCCCCAAACCTTCAAACATGACTGAACACGCCTCCCCAAACCTCCCCGAACATAGTATGAGCACGCCTCCAAAACGCATGAACTGAACATGCCTCCATCAAGTACAACATAAGTTGGGAGGCCCCCCCCAAAAAAAAAACAGCTGGACATGCTTAAGATGCCCCCCCCCCAAGCACGACAACATATGAACTAGGATTAGGACGCCTTCCCAAACAGGGCTACATTAACTGATATACCCTCCTAACTAGAACAACATATGGCATACAAAGCAGGCCCCGACCACATGAAACAACATACGGAAGCCCTGAGGCCCTGAGGCCGAAACAATATCGCGCCAAAACATTGAAACTTGAGTCCGTCCGATCCGTCCGACGCCACTCGAAACGACTTGAACATGCAAGAGCAAGCGCTCCCCAAACAATGGCAAGCGTTCCCCAAACAGCGCTTGCACTGCAATTGAGCACGTGGCAAGCGTTCCCCAAACAGTGCTTGCGTGCTTGCGCTGCAGTTGAGCAGTGCTTGCACTTCTGCTTCTCCTCCCCCTCTCCTCCTCATCTTCGCGCCCGCGGATTTTTCTCGCCGCGTGAGCGCGTCGCGGGGGCCCCGGCGGCCTCGGCCTAAGCTATATACAACACATCCTCTGGGATGGAGGGATGGGGGGACATCATTCGGACTGTTGCCCGCGATATCTTTGGACCCAGAGGGTTGCGACATCGCAGCATGATGGGGCTGGGGATTGGCACGGGGGCACGCGGCATGGGGTTGGAGGGATGTTGGGATATGGAGACATGTGGAATATGGGGCATGGATGGGAGGATGGGATGGGAGGGGTGGGCGCCGGGAGGCCGGAAGAAGCGGGATAGAGGGATAGCGGGGGGGCGGGAGGGCGGGGGGAGGGGAAATGGGGAGTGGCACGCTCGGCGCCGCCGCCGTGTCACCGCGGCCCACGCGGCGCGGCCCTGGGGGCGCGTCGGCGCGCCCCCCTTGCCAGCCGCTGCGATGGCAGCGGGGGCGGCGGCGGCGGCGATCCCAGCCGCGGCCGCCGCGGCGGCGCCGGCGCCCCCGCTCGACGAGCGCGCGGAGAGGCGCGCATGTCCTCTTCATCCTCCTCATCCTCAAATTCCTCGTCGTCCTCGCTGCCCTCCTCAATGCGACTCCGTGCCTTCCTTGTCCTCCTCCTTCTCACCCTCCCTCCTTCTCTCCTTCTCCCCTCCCCCCTGCCACCCTCTCATCCTCTCGTCCTCCCATCCCCCCACCTTCTCTGAATCCCTACCCCCCTTCCCCCCTTCCCCCCCTTCCCTTGCTTCCCTCCACCCCTCCTCCCCTCCCCCCCTCCCTCCCCCCCTCCTCCTCTCTTCATCCTCTCCTTTCCCGTGATCGGGTCGGCGGGTCGGCCAGTTGCGGCGCCGCGGTCGTGGTCGTGGTGTCGTGGTGTCGTGGGTGTCGTGTCACCCTAATGAGCTTAATGAGCCTAATGAGTCACCTAGTCAGGATCGCGCTCTCGCTGTGCGCGTACGCTATCGCCCCCGGTGCTGAGGGCGCTGGACATCTTTGCAAGTTCCAGAGCCAGCGCCATCTAGTGGAGTGCGCTGTGCAGGTGCTCAGCGGCGTCGAGGCGCTCGATGCTGCGTCTCAGAGGGCCTTGCGATTGCGAGTCCAGGGCGAGGTGGGCAAGCTCTCGCACAGAGCTGGATCAGCTGGCACCCCGTGCGACATCGCGCACTTGCGAATCGTCTTGGAGGATTCCTCGTTGCCTATCCTCCCCTCCTCCCCCCCCCCTCCTCTCCTCCGCCCCCCCCCTCCCCCCTTTCCCCCCCCCCATCCCAGGGCGGGTTTTGCGTGCGCGTCGGGGTCTCGTGGAGCGATCTCGACGTGATTATTGGGCGAAGGTTGAAAGCCCGCGGACACCTCGCGCCCCTGGGCAAGATGCCCGAAGATCCCCGAGCCCGCAAGGGCAGGGGGAGAGGGGGAGGAGGAGGCGGAGGAGGGGGAGGAGGAGGAGGAGGAGGAGGAGGAGGAGGAGGAGGAGGAGGAGGAGGAGAGGGAAGAGGAGGCGGAGGCGGCGGCAGAGGTCGCGGCCCTGGTGGCCGAGGAGGTCGTGGCGCACAAGGGTTTCCAGGGGCTTTCGACCTCTCGACCTCTCGACCACTCGATCTCGACCCCTTCGACACCTCGATGCCTCGAGACCTCGATGCCTCGATGCCTCGATACCTCGATGCCCGACCCGAACCCAGCGTGTCCCGGGGTCCCGGGCCCCCAGGGGCCCCAGCTCCCATCTCTGCTTGCTCCTCCCCCTCGGGCCCCTGAGGCCCGTGGGGCGAGGCGGGGGGCAGTTGGCGAGGTAGACGAGCCGCCCCTTCGGAAGGCGCGTCGATTGCGCGCCGATCTCCGCGCCCGCGCTGAGAGGAAGATGTTGAAACGAACGCTGAGGAAGGTGGCGCTGGGTCGGCGGTCGGTGGGTTTGGCGGCTCGGCCTTTTTCGCCCGTGCCCTCCGACCCACCCCCCCAATGGCCCAATGGGCCCCGTGGGGGCCCAGGGTCCGAGGCACCCTCGCCGGGCCCCGTCGGGCCCCGCGCGCCCTCAGCCCCCAGGTGGGCGTCCTGGGGGCCGAGAATTTCGAGTTGAGGATGCAGCTTGCAGCCCGAGGGGTCACGTTCGCTTCCAAGAGGCGCAAGGCTGAGGCTAGATTTTTCAAGGTGTCCACGGACGGGGGGTACACGATGTCTCTGAAGCGTAACCGCGGGCACGCAGGATGCAATGCCTTGTTGGACCGCATAGAGGCCCCCCTGAAACGATGCGCCGTGCAGGATTGGGAACATCGGCTCTCGACAGCTCTCCAGATGATCAGCCGTTGCCGGTACGGGGCCCACTACAAAGCGCTCATGCTGTTAGAAGACGCGGCCGACAACGGTCTGCTAGCAGGCGAGATTTGACGAACATTGGGGGGTTATGGGGGTTAGGTGGGAGGTCGGGGATGGGGGGGGGGGGGGGGGGGGGGGGGCCAATCGCCTGGGGGTCAGGGGCCGAGGGGCTAGTAGGGCTTCGGTATTCCTTCTCTCCTCCTCCCCATCATGCCCCCCCCCCCCCCCCCATCCCCCCCTCCTCCCCGGCGGCCACCCGCCAGGGATGCCCCGGGCGCTGACGTTCGAGGCGCGCGTTGCCAGGGGGGGCGCGACGAATTCGGCGGTTGCCGCTCATCAGTGCAAGGCGCACAGTTGCCGGATAAAGAGCTGCTTCGGTCACCCGCCTACTGAGTTTTTCTCGAAGGCCATCGATGCACCAGAAGCTAGGCTTGAATTGGCCGATACAGACTTGAAAGCAGAGACAGCAGAGACGGCTGAGGAGGTGGCCAAGGATGAGGCGGCGGGCGAGGAGGTCAAGCAGGAGATCAAGGAGGAGGCGGAGGCGGCGGGCGGCGTCAAACAGGAGAGCGAGGTCAAGCATGAGGCGATGGCGGCGGAAGCAGCATCGCACGGCACGGCGTTGCCAGTCGGCAGCGGCCTCGAGCACGGGCATCTCGAGCACGGTGAAGCTGGAGACGCCCCCGGCCCGGCGGGGGCGCTGGGGGCGCTGGGGGGGCGGATGCTCAACTTGCTCAACTGGCCAAGATGGAGGATTGGTGCGGGGAACATCTCGGAGGGAGGAGAGGGCGGAGAGGGTGGCCCTTTCGCCCTTTCGTCGTCCGTCGCCCCCTCGCCCTGTAGTCCTGCGGCTGCCTCTGGCTGTTTTGGTTCGCTCGCAGGGCCCCCCTGTGGGGCCCCAGGCTATCGGGCTATCGGGCTATTGGGTCTGAGGCCCTGGGCCCCTGGGCGGGCCCCTGGGCCCCTGGGCCCCCGGGCCCTTGGCTTCTGCCCCCTGCCCTGCCCCCTGCCCCCCCTGCCCTCAGGAGCTTGTCGACATGTTCTTCTCGCTGGCAGGGAAGAGGGACGTTGCGCATCCTGATCTTCAGAGGGCCCCGAGTAATTGTGATGCGCGGGTCCAGCGAAACATGCTCTTTCGGCAGGTGGAGTGCGTTCGCCCCCGCTCGCGGGTTACAGATGCATGGGCCTCGCCAAATTGGATATCGCATGGCGACGCAGCGGAGCACGAGCGTGATGCAGTGCATCGGCATGTTAGAGTATGGATATTCGGCGCGGACGCTGGCGGCGACCAGGCGGGTTGCCACAAACTGTTGGTGAGGGATTTCAGACGCCGCGTATGGATGTGGATGCTGGGGACTTGGCGCTTGCATCATCAGCTCCATTTGATCTTTCAGCGGCAACTTGATAGGACTGGTAGGTTTGACAAGTATTTTAACCACCTCGCGATGTTTACAAACGCGTGGAGGGCCGCTGGCAACGCGAAGGGGACCCGCGCTGCCTGGGGCGTGGCTTTCCCCGAGAGTGAGAGGTCGGCATCGGCGCGCCAGCGTCTACCTCCGAGACCGCTCCGCGGTCGTTGGTGCTCGACTCCCAAGACCGAGGAGGCGCGCCCCGCACAAAAGGGGAAATGAAGAGGAGGAGGAGAGGAGGAGAGGAGGCGGCGGAGGATGACGAGGAGGAGGAAGGAGGAGGAGATGAGGAGGAGGAGGAGGAGGAGGAGGAGGAGGAGGAGGTGGAGGAGAGGAGGGGGAGGGGAGGAGGGGGCGGAGGAGGGGGGGGGGAGTAAGAGAGTAAGAGGAAGGAAGATAGCAGGGGGGGGGGGGAGGCCCCCCCCCCCCCAGATCCCGCCGCCCTTCCATCCCCTCCATCCCCCTATCCCTCCATCCCTCCACCCCTCCATCCTCCCCTGCCGCCGCCGCCCTGCAGGCGCTGATGCTCTGCGGCCACGTGGAGGCCCAGACCGCGTTCGAGTGCGCGTTCGGCCTGGGCGTCTGGCGGCGCCCGGCGGGCGGCGGCAGCGGCGCCGGCGCGGGCCGGCGTCGCCGACGCGGCGGAGGCGGGCGGCAGCGTAGGGAGAGAGGGGCGAGGATGAGAGGATGAGAGGATGAGAGGATGATGGGATGGATGGCGAGGAGGAGGATGAGAGGAGGGGAGAGGAGGAGAAGTGGAGAGGAGGAGCAACAGGAGAAGCAAGCGGTGAGCGAGTGGGGAGGAGGGGGGGGGAGGCGGGAGGGCGGGAAGTTGGGCGAGAGCGGCGAGCGCCAGCGGATCAGGCGGTGATGCTGACGGTGCAGATCCTGATCCTGCTGGGCGTGATGCGCCTGGCGACGAGGACCTCGCTTCTCTCGGCGCAGGGCTGTCGCCTGGCGAGGTCCTCGATGAGGTGGAGTTCGGCGACAGCATGGCGAGGTGCACAGAGAAAGTTGGAAGGTGGATCAAGTTGATTGCGGCCGCGCTGGGCGACATGCGTTTTTGGCAAGATGTGCACATGCAGTGTAATTCACGTTCGCCAGTGATTCGGCTACATCATTGGTTGATGAAGGGTGATGGCGAGGAAGGGTCGGAGTTCCCGATGCTCGACCTCGTCTACTTCAAAGTGGGCCAGATTGCGTTGCTGTTCGACGATATGTTCACCACCGAGGGTATGCGTTATTATTGGGGCCCGCTCCTGGATGTTGTTCCGGATGCAGACCGTCTGCCATGTGTGCTTGCTGAGGCTGTCATTCATTGTTTGGAGGTCGGTGCAAATCTCCACGGGCGGTTTGTCACTATGGTGCGCAGGTTCCCTCATGCGTTTATGTGGATGGTGTTCAATGAACCCGCGACGACGTGCACTAATCGGCAACTTTGCGCTGCCGATCTTCTGGATGCGGATCCAAATGTTCTTCGCGACGCGTCTCTCAAACTCCGAGTTTTGTTCAGCAGCGAGCTGGGGGCGGCCCGGAACACTGGATATCTTGATGATGCTCTGTACAGGTTGTTGGTTGAGGTCGCTTTGGCACGGTGCGCGAACGCGCAGGAGTTGGAGGGCGTGAGTAACACTGTCAAGAGCATCGGCAAGGCCGCGCCGCACATTGGTTGGAAGCTCCTCTGTGCACGGGCCACGTGCAAAAAGGATATTGAAGCAAGGTGGGCGGGGAAGAGCAATTGTGGAGGATGAGCAGGGGGGGCGGAGAGGAGGGCGAGAGCGGGGGGGAGGGAGAGGAGGGAGGAGCAGCTCGAGCATGGAGGGATTGACGGGCGGGCTGATGGGGGGCGGGGCGGGAGAAGGACAAGGAAAGGAGGGGGGGGGAGAGGAGGATGGGAGGATGGGGAGATGAGGAGATGAGGAGGATGAGATCGAGGGATCGAGGGGGGGAGAGGAGAGAGAGAGAGAGAGAGAGAGAGAGAGAGAGAGAGAGAGAGAGAGAGAGAGAGAGATGAGAGAGAGAGAGAGAGAGAGAGACGAGGAGAGAGAGAGAGAGAGAGAGAGAGAGAGAGAGGAGAGAGAGAGAGAGAGAGAGAGAGAGAGAGAGAGAGAGAGAGAGAGAGAAAAAAAAGAAATAGAGAGAGAGAGACGAGAGAGAGAGAGAGAGAGAGAGAGAGAAAAAAAGAGAGAAAAAGAGAGAGAAAGAATGAAAGAAACAAGAAAACAATAGAAAGATATATATATTAGAGAGAGAGAGAGAGAGAGAGAGAGAGAGAGAGAGAGAGAGAGAGAGAGAGAGAGAGAGAGAGAGAGAGAGAGAGAGAGAGAGAGAGAGAGAGAGAGAGAGAGAGAGAGAGAGAGAGAGAGAGAGAGAGAGAGAGAGAGAGAGAGAGAGAGATATTCGGTTCGGGACGTGCGATACAGCTGACGATCGGCGACATCTCACCCAGGAGTGCGCCCAGGTGAACGAGTTCGCGAGGCATTCGCTGAACTCTCAAGGACTGCACCGCGGGCTGCGGGGGGGGGCGGCTAGGTCGAGGAGGGGGAGGGGGGGGGGGGGGCGCGAGAGAGAATTGGAGGATGGGGGGGGGGAGAAGGAAGAGGACGAGGAGGAGGAGGAGGAGATGGGGAGATATTGACAGCACGAGCGGAGGCGAGCGGGCAATCGGGGGGCGAGCAGGGGGGGCGCTTGCGGCGGCAGGACACAACGCCCACGTCGACGACGACGACCCGGATGAGCTGGTTGAGCCTTTCGAGAAGATAGCCCGCATCAGGCGCCGCTGGGCCCTGGTCGAGGATTCGAGTTGCCCGCCGCCGAGGCCCCTCCCAGACGAGGATCGGTGTAGAGGGGGGCCGCGCCATCCGGAGCATAGGGAGAGGTGCTGGGCTCGCTTTCTCGCTCGGTCCAAGAGGGCGTTCGTGGGCGGCAGCCCTGGGGGGTCATGCTGCGCATGGGGGCCATCGAGCAGCGTTGTGTTTCGGGCCTTTGCGCTGAGGACGTACCAGGACATCGGGGTTCCCGGGGGGAAGGGGGGGAAAGGGGGCCTGGCGGCCCGGCCCGATGGGGGGGGCGGCCGAGGAGGAGGGGGGGGGGGGGGGCGGAGAGCGGAGGAGCAGCAGGGGGAGACGGAGGAGGAGGAGGAGGAGGAGGAGGGGAGAAGGAGGAGCAGGTGCACGAGTGCACGAGTGCACGAGGTGGAATCCTTGTTGCTGCTGGTTTCCTCTCCCCCTCCCCCTGGTAATTGCTCAATTGGGTGATTGGGCGGGGGCCCATCCATGGGCCCATGGGCCCATGGGCCCATGGGCTTGCGCCCCCTGGAGGGCGGGGCGGACCGGGGCGTTTTGGGTGAGCGGTTGTGGTTTATTTGTTGATCGCATCTTTTTACGATGCATGTGGCAAAAGCCTCGTTCTCGGAGTGCGCCCCTGAGTCCGAGTCGGACCAGACGACCGCGCCCGCGCTCGGGTTCGTCAGCATTGACGTTCCTCTTCGCCACGGGGAGTTGCCCCACATCATGCGCAACTTACACGACTTGGCGTGTATATACCCTGGCGCCGACCCGATGGCCAGGAGCGCCATCCCCCCATCCACCCACCCACCCCCCATCCACTCATCCATCCCGAAAACTCGAGCCCTCGAGCCCTCGAGCCCCCTGGCCGCCTGGCCTGGCCCCTTTGTTGCCTTCTTGCCCTTGTCCCTGCCCTCCCTTTGCCCCTCTCCATTTCGCTCGCCCCGCCCTCTCAGGCCCTCTCACTTCCGCCGCGGGCTCGCGCGCTTCCCTGCGCCGTCGGAGGCCGGTGCTGACGGGCGAGGCCGGCGACGTCCAGTTCGAGGCCCACCTCGTCGAGTGGTCGCTGTGCCCCACCAGGGTTGGCAAGCTGGTCGACGTCCTGGCGCTCGCCGACCTAGCCGACTCTTGCAGGCGGGGGGCGCCGCCGCCGGGCCGCGCGGCCAGGGCGGGGGGGGGGGGCAGGAGCAGCGCGGCCCCAGGGTCCCAGTGGCCCGATGGCCCGATGGCCCGATCGCCGACCCCGTTACCGTCACCCCACCCCGCTACCAGTTCAGCTCAGAGGAGGAGGAGAGGAGGAGGAGGAGGAGGAGGAGGAGGAGGAGGGGGGGAAGGAGAGAAGGAGAGAAGGGAAGAAGGGGCGATAAGGCGATAAGCGATAAGAGCGATAATACCGTAGATTAGATGGGCGGACGGGCGAGGGAGGGGCGAGGGGGCGAGGGGGGTGGAGGGGGGGAAGGAGGAGAAGGATGAGGAGGAGGAGGGGGGGATGAGGGGATGAGAGGATGAGCCAGTCAGGGAGTCCGCAAGGTCAGCCAGATAGCAACAGGGGGCGGTGGAGCATTAGACTTTGAACCGCAGGAAGAGAGGAAGAGAGAAAGAGAGACGCACATATTAAAAAACCTGGCCAGCCAGGTGCCGAGAAAGGGGCAAGAGTCGGCAGCTTCGGCGAGAAGCAGGAGGTGGTCGGGGGCGTCGAGGACGAGGGCCAGGGCGAGGGCGGCGAGGGCGAGGTGGCGGAGGTCGCGGAGCGCCCCCGCCGCCGGCGCCGCCTGGGTCCCGGCCGCCACGGCCTCCAGGCCATCGGCCTCCACGGCCTCCTCCGCCACCTGGCGGCGGCGCTGGCGAGCGGGGCGGGGGGGGCGGAGAGAGTGGCGGCGGCGAGACCATCGCCGCCTTCCCGAGCGATGGCAGCGATGGCGAGGACGAGGTGGAGGGGGCGAAGGTAGACAAAGGAGATGATGCAGAGGTCGATGCGATCCTCGCGGACGTCGGGGCCCCCAGGGGCGACGATTCATCCGAGGGCGAACGCGTCGATGTCGAAGAGCACGACGCTTGGGATATGTTTGAGGACCGCGACGAGGATTTGAGGGCGGCTAGTTTCCTGAATGGCCTGAAAGGCCACGCGGGCCATGCGGCTAAGGGCGCTGAGGGCCCTGAAGCGGCCCGTCAATTTGAGGCTGCGGTCGAGCGCGCTATGGGCGCGGGGGGCCACGACGAACTTTTTGAGTTCCCCGAGCGAGTTGCTCTTGACGTCGCCGCGCAGCGCGCAGAAGGTGTGATCGCAGTTCCCGGAGCCGGATGGCCCCAAGAGGCCCAAGAGGGCCAGGGCGCCCGAGAGGAGGCCGCTGCCGCCAGCGACGCCCTCGCTCAAGCATGGGCGGAGAACTTCTGGCGCCGACTTCTGTGCTTCAACGCTATGGGGGGCGCTGGCTGCAGGGCGCCTGCCCCGAGGCTGGCGCGCGGGGGGCGGGGGCGGGAAGAATGGGAAGGGGGGGGGGGCTGAGGAGCTGAGGAGCTGACGGAGGGCAGGTGCGGGGGGCGGAGGGGGGGGGGGGCGGGTCGCCCGCAACCCCCCCTGGCCCGCAGACAGATCTGCACGATCAAGCACTTCGCCGCCGTGGGCGACGAGTTCGCGAGTGGCGCGAAGTACATGCACGTGGACAGCGCCAACCCCCTTATGGGCCGCGAGCTCAAAATCACCAAGGCTGGCAAGGTCAGGCATGCGCCGCTAGGGGGGGGGGGGGGGGGGCAGCGAAACGTCATGAACTTTGAGCCAGACCGTGAAAAGGGCCTCCTGAGATTACTGCGGCCAAACGTTGGAGTGACAATGTTTCGAGCGAGCGACGATAGTTTTCTTCCTGAGTTGCCTGCAGAGGCGGTCAGTGTTGCTACATTCGTTGAATCTTGCAGGAAACATGAGTTTCACGCGGATCTGGAGGTCGCATGCGACGGCCTAGACATGTCTGCGTGCATGATATGCGGCAAACACGAGTTGTTCATTGCCGCAGATTATGGCGCGCCAGCGACGTCGCAGCGAACGACGACGTTTTTTTTTTTTTTTTTTTTTTTTTTTTTTTTTTTTTTTTTTTTTTTTTTTTTTTTTTTTTTTTTTTTTTTTTTTTTTTTTTTTTTTTCTGCGAGTGCGTCTTCCACGGCGCATGCGCGGCCCGAGAACTTCAAAGGTTCAATGACAAGTTGCTCGAGAAGCTTCTCGATTCAGAGTTGCCTGACGGGCGCGCGTCCCCCAGCGACGAGTGGCCCCGACTTTCTGTTTGTCTCGAAGACTGCCCGTCGTTCCAGTCAGCGACGAGCGAGGAGTTCAAACAGTTTCTATGCTGGTGGTGCTGCGACATCATGAACAAGGCTGGCGTGCGCCGAGGCGCCGCTGAGCCCAGCGCCGCCTGAGTCGATGAAACTGCGGACCCCCCCCCCCTCGGCCCCCTCGGACCCTTCGAACTCGATTCGACTTCCGAACCCTTCGGGCCAGCGAGCCCGCTGGGCCGCCGGGCCGCGCTCGAGGTCCAAATCAAAGATGGCATTCGATGCGATCGGAGAGGCGGAAGGGGGGAAGGGGGGGATAGCGGGATAGCGAGAGGCACACCTCTCACAAGGACCGTGGCCCCAAGGGGTCTCCACCGTAGACGGTATTCACAGTTGCTGTATTCACTACTGCATACGGTTGGGGTTCCTCGCCCAGCTAGCTCATTTGGGGCATCTACAAAACTCAATCACCTTCGTGGGCCGCCGCCCTCAATCCCACGGCGAATAGAACACCTATTGGGACGCTGGAAACGAATGAAATAGCACTCGGCCTGGAGGAGGACACTGGCCCCATCTGCATGCTAGACCACTGGTACTACCACAGTTACGACCAGACATGCCGTTGCTGCGACCTTATGCCAGCACAACATTGGCTTCAACCTTACAGCGGCCCAGAATGTAACATCATCGTCGCAACCATAACCGCAACAGACCTTGCAACGCATCTTAGGATGGCTGGCGCTGCTACTGCCAATATGACCATAACCGCGGGCATTGGATTACTTATTAGACGCATACCGCTCCAATATGCATAGCATAGTCTGCATAGTATACTACTATGTCTGCAGCTGAGCATGCTGTCATGCCTACTACGGCACCTATTCGTTACATTATTACCAGTGCGACTGCGTCTACGCCAGCTGCTACCAATCTATCAGGCAACTACTGCGACGGTGGCACGGCGCCTCCAACTTCCAATCGACCTGATGACATCCCTGCCTGTGATCTGCGATAGGGGGCGGGGCCCGAACCAGAAACACCGTGGACTTCGAAGCCCCAGGGGCCACCCAACACAAGGCCAGACATCTGCGTCCGATGAATCGGCCCCCGACCTCCAAATACATGCGATTAGCAGCGGTTGGCGCGGACAGGGGCCCTCCCCTCCCCCAGTCGATCCCCCCCCCATCCCCCGAGCTTCTCTCGCAAAAGCGTGGGAGCGGTGGGCGCGCCTGAACTGTCGAGCTTCGGGCGCTCTCAGATCGGGGGTCGGCGTTCGCGAGCGGCGGCGGCAAGGCAGGCGGGGGGAGAGGCTGCAAGCACCGACTGCAGAGAGAGGCGGGCTTGGCAATCGACGCTGACGGCGGCGCCAACAAACAGGCACGAAAACAAATGCGAGGCTGAACCGCAGAGCTTGCTCTGCTGACGTGAGTCGGGCAAGAGAGAGTCCAGAGACAGGAGAAACATTGAATAAGGCATTGCTTGAGAGGAGAGAAGAGGTGCGGAATATATTGGGCGCGAGGAGAGGAGGTGAGGAAGGTGGGCGATGACAGGGCAGATGACGTTAGCAAGCGAAAGAAAGCGATAGTGAGCACAACGCTGGAGAGTGATATGTGGACACCCTTCGATGTCACCCTTCATCGGCCGAACCCCTCGGACACACCAGAAATGTTAGCAAGCGTACAAGGTTGAGAACCGCTCGCTGAATATATCGCCGGCCCGATGGCAGACCCATCGAAGTCAACAGCAAGCATCCGCGAAACTTTAAACAACCCAGACATCCCCTGAAGGGCCCTCGAATTGAAGCGTGAACATGGTCGCCGTCTCTATCGTCATCGCGCTTATCGCCACCATCATAGGTATGACCATCTGTCGTGGTCGCCATCATCGCACCATTCATCACGCCGTCCTATGGGTCCGACTTGCCATATTGGCCTAAGTGCCTGGCTCAAAACTGAGGCGGTCTGACGCCTTACCCCTGAAAGAAATCCCGAATAATTCAACTGGTGCTCACCAGCTGGTGGTTAAGCATCTCCATCGGGCACAGCTGCGATGAGTCTTGGCAGCTGCCCGAAGAAACAACGGACCCTAGGTTCTGACTGGCTGGTGGCATTGTCACCGACCACGCCGCTACCACTGTTCTCACCGCTGAAGGGCGGATCTCTGAGCTTCCAGTTGCGACGCTTGGGCGGTGGCTCTCCCTGGGCAGCCGCTGGCGATTTCTTGGATGGCGCGTTGGCAAACGCCCCCGAGCTCTGAGCCTTGGACGGGGTGCTCTGGCGCTCAGCAAGCCCATTAGGAGGAACAGCGACCTTGCCGTGAAACTCACTAACACTAAGGCGAGGTCGGACAGAAACCATATGAGGACTTTCATTTAAATCTACATCTATTATGGGAACGGGTCCACCGTTTCCGCTCGAGCGTGAAGGCGCTGGCGTGCCACTGCGCCAGCCCTCGCTGGCGTCGGCCGCAGCTCCCGCGGTGGACTGCTCGCAAAGACGCGCAACTGGTGACAGCGGCGGCTCCTCACGGCGCTGGGGCGCCGCACCCGGTTGGTTGACAGCAGCCAGCTCCGTCGGGCACTTGCCCGCTGCCTCGAAGATGGGCGCGTCTTGCTCGACCACAACGGGCGGAGTAGGCGGAGGAGGTACGCGGCCAGCAATGAATGCATCGACTCTGGCGCACGAGTCAATCTGGCAGCAGTAATCTGAATGGGAGTACTCGCAAGGCTCCTCCGCTGCCACATCATCATCGCCACGCGGGGCAATGGGGCCGTGGTGCTCGCGCGCTGCCTCGCCAGTTGCCTCCTGCGCCACTCCTTGTTGATTGTCCACGGGATCAGGCTTTGCTCCGATGACAAGTACTGTTGTCGGCAATTCGAATTCAATTTTCTGCTCAAGCGAAGAAGGCAAATGTGGACATGACACCACCAGGTTCAAACTGCCTGCCAAGATACACTCCATTGAATCAAAGGGGATCACGGATCTCTGGGCAGCGCGGCGCAAGGCTTTGCCGAGCGCGTGAGCCAGACGCCTATGGGGGGATAGAGGGGGGCGACGAGAAGTCCCACCAGCCTTCTGGGCGTCGGTTTTTTTTGGGAGGTTCCTCTTCCACCCCTCCCTCTTCCCCTTCGGGAAGGGGTCGACCCCTCCCCCTACCCCCCCACCTCATGGACATGGCCAGGGGGGCGCGGGTAGTTAGAGGGTCCAAGATGGCCCCTGACGGCCCCAAGAGCGCCTCAGGGAACCCATGATAGCCTCCAGGATGGCCCAAGGTAGCGCAAGGTGCCCCAAGATGGCCCCGAATATGTCCCAAGACGCCCCAATGCCGCCCCGAGTCTGCTCCAAACGCCCAAACGAGTTCCCTAATGAGGCCCCCAGTAAGCCAAACTGCTTCAACACCATACGGAAACAACAACATGCGTTGCGTTCTCGCCGTTTCGCTTCCGACGCCCATCCGAGGCCTCAGGGCAGTCCCAACGTGGCCAAACATAGACCCAACCCGGGCCCAAGAGAGCCCCCAAACGGCCCCCAAAAGCTCCCCAAAGCGCCCCAGAGCGACCCCAGAACGCTCCGAGAGGCGACTTGGGGGGGGGGGCGAGGGGCAGGGCTAATAGAAGCTTCCTTTTCTGTGATCGATGTCCCCCAAAAAGGCCCTGAGAGAAGCCTTGGACCCTCATTTTGGGCCCTGCGCGCGGGCGGGCGGAGCGCCGCCCGCCCGCCCGCAAGGCCCAAGCGCCCGCCAAAACGCTTCAAATTATTTCCAAGACGCCACCAGGAGGAAGAGGATAATGAGGATGAGTAGGACAACGACCGCCGATGATCGGCGCTCTTTCTTCGAGCACCTGGTGTTGGATGGGCTGGTGGGGATGCGCGAAACGTCGACAGCTTAAGATTTGGCCCTGGCATTTATACTGGTGCCCGACAGGCCAAAGACTGTCGGCGGGGCACTGATGTGGCACACGTGCGTGTGATGCTGGTGCGCACGAATGTGATGAACGCGCAGCAATTAAATACACACCCGTCGCGTTTGGACATGAATTACAAACATATTGGCATGGCGCAACTACGACAAACGTAGCCGCGCGCAACGCGATGTCTTCGTCGGTGCATCTTAGGTGGCCAGAAGGGACCACCACTCTCCCACGCGCCTACCCACCCACCCTGCACTCCCCAAACCACCCGCACCACCACCGCCGCCGCCCGACAACCAATGCGCGCACCACTCGACCACCCCACCCCGTCAAGCCCATCCCCACGCTGGCGCGCGCGCGCGCCCCCCCCCCCTCCATCCCTCCCCCGCCCTCCACCCGCCACCTCGCGCCCGATCCCCCGCCCGTGCTTTCCGACCGCCGCCGCGCGCCCGCCCGCCCCCGCCCCCCGCCCCATCCCCCTGCCCCACGCCGCGCCACCCGCCCCCAGCCCCCCCCCCCCCACCCACCCACCACCACCACTACAAGCACGCCACCTCCCTCTCCCCTCCCCGCCCCGGCCCGAACCCCACCCCCTACCCGCCTGTCACTATCCGCGCGCAATCCAGACGCGTGCGCGCGCGTGCCCGCGCGCGCCAGCCCGCCGCGCCGCGCGCCAAACACGACGTGCGTTCGCGCCGAAAGCACCGCGCCACGCTGCGAAAGGCGAGCGCGCGCGCGCGCGCTAGCCCCCGCGCGCGCCCCTCACAGTGCAGCGCCATTGCGCGCCCCGCCAAGGCCTCAGACTGAGGCCCGATGCCGCGCAGCATGGAAGCGGCCACGATGCCGAGGGCCGCGCAACCCCTAACAACGAGCCCGGGCCCCATTGCAGCTGGCCCGCGCCCCGCGTTGCCGCGCGCGCGAAAACCAACCCTTGCGCAGGGGTCCAAGGGCTTGATTACGCGCAACTGGGCCTGCTTAGTGATGCGGGCTGTGGTTGTAGACGCGCCCCGATGTAGCAAGTGGGCGGGTGGCGCGGTGCAGGGCGAGGCGGCGGCGGCGATGGCGAGTCTGGGAGGTTGTGGAGCGGCGCGCGGCGGAGCAAGCAGGAGGCGCGGCAGCGGAGATGGCAGCGCGCGCGCGCTGACGGCGGCGGCGCGCGAGAGGGCTGCGGCGAATGCGGGTAGGCAGCGGGCGCGAGTTGCGCGCGGGCGCGGCCCCCCAGCGCGCGCCGCCCGCCCCCGAAGCGCCCGCGCGGCGCGCTCCGCGCGCCAGCGGAGTGCCGCGCAGCAGCCTCACAGCAATGGCGCCGCGCGCAAGGCAACCCCGAACCCGAACTGCGGCCCGCGACGAAGTTGCGATGAACTTGCGCCCGAAGGCCCATCGCGCAGCGCAGCGAGCATGTACCGCGCGCGGCCGATGTCCGACGACGACAGATCCCAGCTGGCGATAGCCCAGCAGGCGCGGGGCAGCAAGCGTGGCCCATGCGCCAAATCGCTTCGGACAGATCGAACGCGGCGGGCTCCAACGTTGCAAGCTTGCGGGGCCCAGCATGCGATGCACCCCACATTGGTTGCGCAATGCCACCGCCCTGGGCCGCGGGAATCGAAGCCGCGACGGCGCCTGCCGCACTTCAGATGGCTGGGGGGGGGGGGGGGGGCGCGGATGGCGAGGGCGGGCGCAGCCGCGCGCCCATGTGGCCGCGCAGCGCCGTCGCGAACCCCACCTTGGCGGCGCGCCCGCACTGCCAACAGGCCACTCAGCATGCCGCGTTGCCAGCGCGACCGAAGTCTGCGGCCCAGCGCGCAGACCGACATGCCGCGCGCCGCTTGTCCAACGCGCGGGGCTTGCGCGCTCCGCCGCGAGCGCCAGCGCAGGGGCCCGTCGCCCGACGCCCAAAGCCCTGATGGTACAGGTGGGTGCTTGGGGGCGTCGACTCACGCGCGTGACCGTGCTGCCGCTTTTGGGCGCCGCCTTCTGCTGCCAGGCCATCGCTGGGCCGCGTCGGGGCACGCAGGCGCGCAAGGGCGCGGGGGCTGGGCGCGCGCGGCCGCGCCCTAGCCGCGGGCGGTTGCGATGCCCACGATGCCCGCAACTTCCGCCATCGCCGAGCGGCTCGCAGCGGGCGCGGGCGCGCGGCACCGACGCTCGCTCAGCAGGAGGCCCCGATCGAGAAGATTCGCCCGCGCTTGGCGCCGCGACCGCGCGACTACAACAGCGCGCTTGCGGCCTCGGCACCTTGCCCCGAAGACTTGGGGCAGTTGCCCCGCTGGCGCCATGGGCAGCGCTGGGGCCCTTCGCGAGACGCAGCCCGCCCCCTGACCAACGTTGAAGGGATGGGCCCCGCGGCCATGCGACGAACCTCCAGGTGGCGCCGCGGCCAAGTGGAAGCCAGAACCGCGACGGCGCCGCAACTACCAATATTGGAAAACCGTCAGCCCGACGCGCCCCGCCCGTTGGCCGCGCTCGGCGCTCGCCAGCGCGCCCTTCCCAAGCGCGATGCGCAGTGTTTGCAATCAAAGGCCCGATGGGCGGCGCGGCCGCGCGATCGCGGTGGGGGAGGGGGGGGGGGGGGGCATTGCAAACTTGCGAGGCACAGTGGGCCTCTTGAGTAACAAATGTAAGCACATGGCCTTCGCGCGTGCGACGCCACAATTGCAACGCACTGTTCGAGCGCTGTTGGGGTGGCCGAGCGCCATGGTGATCGGCATAGGCAAACCATGTGCGCGCCGCGGCTCGCCATGCATCGCCCGCGCGGGTCGTGGTGTGCTTCCTCGGACGCTCGGGGTGTCACCATTTCTGGAATTTCTGAAATGATCGCCCGCCGCCTGGCATTCGAGGTGTCACCATTTGTTGGATTTGCGGCGTAAGTACGTTGTAGTACAAACTGGACTTCTGGGCGCCAAAACGGACCTGACCACTCGGGGTGTCACCTTTTTGTGGAATTTCAGAAATGGTCGCCCTGGCCAGGGCACACCATGTGGCGTCACGTCGGCGCATGGTGTCCCGCGGCCGCAACCCCATTCCCCGACGGAGCAGTGCGCGGCGTGACGGCGACGTTGTCGCATGCGCGACCGCCCGCTTCCACCGCTTACCATTGACGATCAGGAGGCGTCGCTACCGCCTGGCACGCGGCGCGATCGTTCGCGCAGGGGAAGGCGACGGCCGCCGAGGCAGAGACTGAAGCGCGCGGTGCGAGCGCCCCACCATTCAGCAACGCAGCTTGACGACGCCCTCGGCGTTGCCCGTGCCACCGCTCACCGTTCGACGGGGCTGACCAGAAATTGCATCGGCGTTTGGCGGACAATTCGCGCGAAGACGCGGGCGCCCGCGCGTCGCGCGGCGCGCCGCGCCGCCTGGGCCGACCCCGAGCGCGACCGAGCGACCGCCATCGGATTCCCGCCCCATTGCGCGCCCCCAGCAATGGCATCGCGGGCGGCGGCGACGGTTCGATGGGCGAGGGTGGCATCGAGGTCGGGCGCTCAGTTACCCCCCCCCCTCCCCCCCCCCCTCCCGCAGCGCGCTGGCGCCGCGCCGCCGCAGGAGCGACACCGCAGCGGCCGCCCGCAGGCCCCGGCGGCATGGCGACGGCGCCAATGAAGGCGCCATGGGCGCATGCGACGGCGCCGACTGACTGACGACACCTGGAGGCCCCAAATGCATCCTGGCAGCGCCTGGGTGCCCATGGACGCAGCCCCGATCCTCGGGCGCCCTGACAACAGCAGTGGCTGCGCAGACAAGGCAGAACTATTGTGCACGAGGGGGGTGATGCATGGATGTGGGCCGGGGCTGCGTTCCCCCTGCAGCCATCAGGAGGCCTGACCAGCAAACGAAACCTTCGCGCCGCAGCAAAAGGCGTTGCCAGGAAATTCTTCACGCTTCGCGTATCCCCACCAGCCCATCTCAAAACAGCAACTCTTGCGAAACATGAGGCCTCGTGGTGCCTCCTGGGGACCTCTTGTGGGCCGTCTGGGGAACTCTAGGGGCCATCTGGTGGACCTCTGGGGGCCATCGTGGGGGGCTTGTATGAGCGCTGCCCGTCCTCCTGGTGTGACTCGTTCGGGCTCCTCGTGGTGTGAGTCGTTCGGGGCCCGCGTCGTGGTGTGAGTCGTTCGGGCTCCTCATGGTGTGAGTCGTTCGGGCGGCTCGTCTTGGTGTGAGTCGTTCGGGCCCCTCCTTGTGGTGTGAGTCGTTCGGGCTCTTCGTGGTGTGAGTCGTTGGGGTCTGTCGTCCTGGAGTGAGTCGTTCGGGCTCCTCGTGGGGCCTGTTGGGGGCCTCTTGGAGCTCTTGGGGCGTCTGGGGGGCCTCTTGGGGGCCTCTTGGGGGCCTCTTGGAGCCTCTTGGGGCCTCTTGGGAGCCTCGAGGGGACCTCTAGGGGCCTCTGGGGGGCCTCTTGGGGGCCTCCTGGAGGCCTCTTGGGGGCCTCCTGGGGGCCTCTTGGGGCTATATTGGGGTCTCTTGCGACCTCCTCAGAAGCGCTAGTAAGCGCTGGCCCCTGAGAAGGACAAAATCAGCCCAAAACCTTTGTAAACTCAATGATTATGCTGAGAAGGAAGAGGAACGCGGCCCCCTGAGAAGGCCAAAAATGGGCCAACACCGTAGTAACATCGATGTTTTTTTTTCACTTCAACGACGAGTTCAGGCGCCAAACTCCCCCCCCCCCCTCGGGGCCATAATCCTTGTGAGGGTCGTCGTTTTTTTTTCCCTCCCAGGCGTCGGAACAGACCCCTCCAACGACCCGCGGCGCACCCTCTCCAGGTCCAGGGGGAGGGGGTAAGGGGAGGGGCAAACCCTTCCCCGAAGGGGAAGAAGGGGGTTGAGGACAGAGCGGGCTCTCTAAACCACTCACGCCCAAAGGGCTGGTGGGATTGTAGAGGTAGAAGTCGTAGTAGTGTGAGTCGTTCGGGGCCCGCGTCGTGGTGTGAGTCGTTCGGGCTCCTCGTGGTGTGAGTCGTTCGGGCGCCTCGTCTTGGTGTGAGTCGTTCGGGCCCCTCCTTGTGGTGTGAGTCGTTCGGGCTCTTCGTGGTGTGAGTCGTTCGGGCCCCTCGTCCTGATGTGATTCGTTCGGACTCCTCGTGGGGCCTCTTGGGGGCCTCTTGGAGCCTCTTGGGGCCTCTTGGGGGCCTCTTGGGGCCTCTTGGGGGCCTCTTGGGGGCCTCTTGGGGCCTCTTGGGGCCTCTTGGTGGCCTCTTGGGGGCTTCTTGGGGGCCTCTTGGGGCCGCTTGGGGGCCTCTGGGTGGTCTCTTGGAGGCCTCTTGGGAGCCTCCGGGGGGCCTCTTGGGGCCATCTTGGGGCCTCTTGCGACCTCCTCAGAAGCGCAAAGAAGAGCTACCCCCTGAGAAAAACAAAATGAGGCCAACATTTTTGTAAAATCAATGATTTTGCTAGGAAGGACGATGAGCGCTGCCCCCTCAGAAGTCCAAAATGGGGCCAGAACCTTAGTAAAATCAATGTTTTTGGCTTCACAGAAGAGGAGAGGGACTTATCTCCGTCCCCCCGTCGGGGCCAGAATCCTCGTGAGGGTAGTCGTTTTTTGGCCCTCCCAGGAGTCCGAGAAGACCCCTCCAACGACCCGCGGGGCCCCCTCTCCAGGTCCAGGGGGAGGGGGTAGGGGGAGGGGTAAACCCCTCCTCGAAGGGGAAGAAGGGGGTTGGGGGATTGAGAACAGAGAAAGCTCGCTAAACCACTCACGCCCAAAGGGCTGGTGGGATTCTGGACACCTATAGGGGCGCGCGTTGCGACGGTGTTAACCTCTATCGGCGGCATCTCGCGCCAGTCGGGGCCACCCTTGCGCTTGGATTCGTTCGGCCGAAGCTCGCGGCGACAGCGGCAACTGCGGCGGGGCGAGCGACGGCGACGACAATGGCGCCGCATGCAAAGGCCAAGGTGGGAGGGCGCAGCCGCGCTCTGTGGGCGCTGCGCGACGCGCGCGCCATTGATTCGGCCGGCTTGCGGTTCGATGTATCGCCTGCGCAACGCTCAGACAACTTAGCGGCCGGTGTTGGGGCGCGACCGTCCGCGCGCCGCGCGTGCGCGACGCCCGCGCCGTTGCTTTTGAACTTGCCCGAGGTCGCCCGCCGCCCGACCATGCGCGGCGCGCCCTAAAAGTGCAAGCGCTGAAAAGACAAGCGCGCGCCCTGGCACGATTTCCCCCGACTTCGGGCAACGATCGGGCGGCTCGTCGGTTCCGCGACCACGCGGCCATCTCTGGCGACGCGCGCGGTCGCGACGCCCGCGCATGCAACGCCCCCGTTCAGGCGAACCGCTGCGCTGGCTGCCACGCGCTGCGCTCGCGGCCAGCAAACAGGGCGCGCGGCGGGAGAAACAGCGCGCGCGCGCGCCAGGGGGTTGCCCGCATCGTGCGCGCGGCGCCCCCAAACCAAACTACGCATGCACGTATCAGAACGCATTCGCCGTTGGGCGTGGTTGCGCTCATCCCGCGGCTCGCGCCCCACGACGTGCAACAACGCGACGGCCGCGCTTGCGCGATGAAGCCGCGGTCGCATCGCACTGCCGCGCGCGACCGCCGAGCAATCCAAGCCGATGCGCGTTCGCCCGCGGTGCGCAGAACGGGGCGGAGGGTCGCGCGCGCAGGTCCAATGCCTGGTCGCGGCGCGGGCGCGCGGTCCCCGCGCGGCGCGCCCTTGCGCGGGGCACGCGGCTGAGCCACGTTGCAGACGAGATCCGCCACCGCGGTGACAATGATTGCTACTGGGCACTTGCGCACCACGGCTGCAAGCCAAAGCTGCGCTCCGAGTTGTTAGCCGAGGGCCGCAGCGAAACGATTTGCTGACGGCAGACCCGCGCGTCGAGCGCGCAATTGGCGAACCCTGGGGGGCCTCGGCCCGACGCCAGGCGAACCGCGCCCGAACAATGAAACCTTGAGAGGCGCCGTGGGGCGCACAAGTGGGCGCGCCCGAAATCTGATGCTGGGCGTTCGGGGTCGGCGCGCCGCGCCTGACGCGCGGTCGCCGCTTTAACTGGCGCATGCTGCGCAATGCTAATTAACGGCATTTGGGCTTACACATGATATGGTTACGGAACCAATGTGTCGACCGCGCACCGATATGTGTCCAGCCATCCCGTGGTGTTGGGCCATTTTTTGAAGAGAAGGCGCCCCGCGCTCCTCCCCTCGCCTCCTCTCCTTCTCCCCCCCCCCACTCCTCCATCCCCCTCCTGATCCCCATCCTTGCCCTTGCTATGCGCATGCCTCTGCTTCGGCACGCCCAGCACATCGTTGCGTGATTCCATAGGGGGCTCCACCGAAAGCCTCAGTGGCAGGGTTCGCATGGCGGCCGCGGGCCATGTCGGCACACCCCTCACAAGGTCCGTGGCCCCACAGGAGCTCCACCGAAAGCGCCAGCGGCAGGGTTCGCACGGCGGCCTCGGGCCATGTCGGTACACCCCTCACAAGGATCGTGGCCCCACAGGAGCTCCACCGAAGGCCCCAATGGAAGGGTTCGCATGGCGGCGCCGTGCCATGTCGGCACACCCCTCACACGGTTCGTGGCCACATAGGAACCCCACCGAAGGCCCCAATTGCAAGGTTCGCATGGCGGCCTCAGGCCATGTCGGCACACCCCTCACACGGTTCGTGGCCCCATAGGAGCTCCACCGACGGCGCCAGCCGCAGGATTCGCATGGCGGCGTCGTGCCATGTCGGCACACCCCTCACACGGTTCGTGGCCCAATGGGGGCTCCACCGAAGGCCCCATCGGCACGGTTAGCATGGCGGCATCGGGCCACGTCGGCACACCCCTCACACGGTTCGTGGCCACATAGGAACCCCACCGAAGGCCCCAATGGCAGGGTTCGCATCGCGGCCTCGGGCCATGTCGGCACACCCTTCGCACGGTTCGCGGCCTTAGAGTGGGCCCCACCGAAGGCCCCAATGGCAGGGTTCGCATGGCGGCGCCGTGCCATGTCGGCACACCCCTCACAAGGATCGTGGCCCCATAGGAGCTCCACCGAAGGCCCCACTGGCAGAGTTCGCATGGCAGCCTCGGGCCATGCCGGCACACCCCTCACGGGGAGCGCGACCCACAAGGGGCCCCACCGAAGGCGCCAATGGAAAGGTTCTCGGCCCAGCACAATGTCGGCACACCCCTCGCGAGAAGCGTGTCCCATAGGGAGCTCCACCGAATGCGCTGGTAGCAGAGTTCGAATGGCGGCCTCAGGCCATTTCAGCACGCCCTTCGCGAGGACCGCGGCCCCACAGGGAGCTCCACCGAAGGCGTCAGTGGCACGGCTCGCACGGCAGCCGCGCCACATTTCGGCACACCCCTCACGAGGACCGTTGCCCCACATGGATCTCCACCGAAGACGATGCTCACAGTTGTGATAGTCACTACTCTACTGCATATGGTTGGTTTCTTCGCCAGGCTAACCTCAAGTTCGCGCGCTTGCTTTTCGCGCTCGGATGTTCCAGCGCATGTTTCCTAGCGGTTGTAACCCCACCAGTCATCTGAGCGTCGGTGATTTAGGGGGCGCCCTCTTCCACCCCTCCCTCTTTCCCTTCGGGCGTGGGTTCACCCCCCCCTACACCCGCCCCCGCGCCCCCCCCCCCCCCGCGCCCCTCCCATGGACCTGGGCGGGGGGGGGGGGGGCGTAGTTAGAAGGGCCAGGATGGCCCAAAACGGCCCCAAGAAGGCCTCAGGGAACCCAAGATAGCCTCCAAGGTGGCCCAAGATAGCGCAAGGTGCCTCAAGATTGCTCCGAAGATGCCCCACGACGCTCCAAGACCGCCCCGAGACGGCTCCAAGCGCCCAAAAGAGTTCCCCAATGGTGCACCCAAGAGGCCAAACATGCTTCAATAGTCTATGAGAGATCAATGTTGCTGGCTGTCTCGCATTTCCGCTTCCCGCGCCCCTTCCGAAGCTCAAGGATAGTTCCAAGATGGGCCAAGATGCCACCAACAATGGCCCAAGAGAGCCACAATGCGGCCCAAAGAGCGCCCGCGACCGCCCCGAGAGCGGCACCATCACGCTCCAATAGGCGACTCGGAGGGCCCCCGAGGGGCAGAGCTAATTGAAGCCCCGCCGCTTCTGCGATCGCTGTCACCCGAAAAGGCGCCAAGAGACGGCTTGGACCCTTCTCTCGGGCCCTGCGCGAGGGCGGGCGGAGCGCCGCCCGCCCGCCCGCAAGGCCGAAGGGCCCGCCAAACCGCTGCAAGATCCAAGATGCAACCAGGGGGAACAGGAAGAGCATAATGAGGAGGAGGAGGAGGGGAACAATTGCCGAGCATCGGCGCTCGTTGTTCGAACACCTGGCGTTGGATGGGCTGGTGGGGATACGCGACGCGCCAGCGCGTTTGATTGCAATGCATTAGGCGCTTATTGGATACGCGAACGTACATATATGAGCGCAGAAAGACGCGCGACATGACCTTGTGTAAGTACAAGTGGCCTGCACTGTTGTCAAGTACCATGGCTTGCGCGTCTGTCGGCGCACGCATGCGCACACGCGTGGCGCATGCATGTCGAAGGCGGTAGTGCTTGTTCCTAGGCGCGAGAGGCGTTGCGTGTGACAGTTGCGCACGTGAATGCTGTGGTGCCTGTGAGAGCGCACACATGGGTGAATACACACGTTGGCATGATTGCATACGAATGTGCATACAACGTCCTATTCACATGGGATGTTTAGCACGCGTGCAATGCTGCGAAAACATGGCTGTGTTGCGCGGGTGGCACACTGCACCCCCGCCCCCCGCCTGGCGGGTTGGCCGTCGACTCGGCGGCCGAAGACACGCAAGGGCCCATAGGTCAAGGGGCGCTCGAGCGGGGGAAAAAAGGAGGAGGAGGATGGGGGAGGAGGAGGAGGTGGAGGAGGAGGAGGACCAGGAGGAGGAGGAGAAGGAGGACGGAGGAGGAGGGGCCTCCAAGATTGCCTCCATGGGGGCCCCAACGGACCCTCCAGGGGAAGGAGAGACGGAGGGCCGCAATCCACGGTGGCAGCGGTCGGGGCATACTGTCCAACGGCGGCGGCGATGTCGGCAACGACGGCTGCAATGTCTCAAGTGCTTTTGCGGCCACATGCCTGCAAGACGCAATCTCGAGCGGGCCCGCAACTAGCGTCGTGCTTCCTCGAGCCGCACTTTGGGACGAGAGGAGTGTGAGCTGAAAGACGGAAAGGAATAGCTTGTGGGGAAAGAGGTCAGTGGGAGGGAGAGGTCAGTTCGGGAGTGAAGCGAGGGAGGACAAACCACAGCGCAGCGAGTTAAAAGCAGCACGCGCCAGACATCTCCACTCAGAGGCAGACCTCACTCGCCCCTGCGGCGAGGGGCTTGAACGTGCCCTTTCTTGCCGTCACACACAAGGGCAGATGCCGCCAGCCGACGGAAACGCTCAATCTTCTTGCTAAGGTAGGTGTGTTTCTTCTTGTAGAGGAGCGCGATTCCGTTGCTGGCACTCAACGTCTGCTCAAGAAACTTGACCCGCTTGCGAAGGGCTGCCACTTGCGTGGCAGTGTACAACACTTTACGGCGAGCCATCCCCAGGAACTGGAGCAATCGAACACAACAGGGCGGGTGGCCTCAATCAATCCTCGGGCCGAGATGCGAACCCACGGGATGTCAACGATGCGCCAGAGCTGTCTAAACTAGGGGAAAACGAACACAGAGAACAGACCAGACACGAGGCACTGGGGTGCAAGGGTGGCAGCCCAGAGCAGGAAGGTTGAGGCAGAGAGGGGTAGCCAGACAGTAGAAGCAGACCGAGAGGGAGACGGAGGGAAAGTAATAGAGAAATCCCACATACGTCGTAATCGGGTCGAGAGCAGCTGTTCGTTGTCTTTTGCGTTGGCTTCTTGTATGTTGTGAGTGTTGATACTGGCTCGGCTTTCATGGTGGGATGGGTTCTCTGACATTGTGTTCATGTGCTCGCTCATGGTTGTTATGCCTTAAACTTGTTCAATTTTGATTAGCGTTCAACCTTGAATGCCCCAACCTCGGCTTCTCATGTATGCTTGAGTGCTGCTGCAAATGCGAATGCGATGTTGGTGCACCTACAGGCGTTGATCCAGAGTCTTGGGCTGGGGGTGGGGGTCGGCATATGACATTGTTGGTGTTGTTGTGGTGCAGTCCCCCCTGGAGGCCCTGGAGTTCCTTGAAGGGCCCTGTTTGGTTTGTTCTGCAAGTCGCTAGCGAGGCGCACGATGCCTCGCGACACAAATTCACATCCTGCTGGCCGCAAGCGACGGCCTCAGATATCATGGGGCTCAGGCCCCTCGCCAGGCCGCATCGGCCTCTCCGCGGCAAACGGCTCCTCCGAGCCTGGAACTGCCGCCGGCCGCTCCCTGCACTGCGCCCGCTGCAGAGCACCTGGCACGACGTGGTCAGCAGGCCTCCGCAAAAGCATGCGGTCGTCCTTGGAGCAGCCAGGACACTGCTCCAACCGCCACATCGTGAATCCAAGAGGACGCCCTTGAGATGGCTTGGAACCCGCGTACGTCTTCCTGGACAGGCGGACCTTCTGAGCACCGCACTCGGCAACCATCTCACCCCTAGCTTCGTAAAGCGTGAACTTGTCGCCATTGCCAAGGTGGAGAGTGCAGGCGCCACCTCGCCGCTCGACGTAGTGCGCGGCGGGCCCCGCTGGAAGTGGAGGTGGCGGGGGCGGCGGGTCATCCCGGGGTGGGTCGACGCCGCCATGCCCGCCGCCTGAGGGTGCTGACCCTCCATCGCCGCCTCCTCCTGGATCACCTCCTGCATGATCGTCGCCGTCGTCAGGATGGCCGAACGCCGCCTCATGCCAATCCTGAGCGTGTAGGTCGCTCGGAAGGCTGCCCTCCTCACCCGAGGCCAACGGCTCAAGCTCGCCCTTGAAGCCGGCGTCCGAGCTCTTGCGGGACGAGGGCGAACCATAGGGTGAAAAAAAAAGATCGCTGGCATGCGAACCCTCGCTCGACGAGCCGAGCCCGCCACTGCAAGCGCCTGAAAGATCGCTGCCCAGCGCGCTCCCCTCGGCACCGCCGAGGCCGCCCTCGAGCGCTGGCAGCTCCTCCGCCGGCTCCTCCTGACTGGCGCGCCCTGCTGCCCGACCGCGCCCTGTGAGGTGCCGAAGCGCGCGATCGCACGCCCCGCCGCGTGCTGAAGCGCCTTCTGCTTAGCAGAGGCGCTCCAGCTGTTTGGTGGGCAGGGGGAGGGCGTGGCGTGCGAGCGCGCGCTTCGGCATTTCAAACCTTGGCCTCGGCCCCGACGACCGCCGCCGCAACCTCGCCCGCCACGAGGTCCACGAGGCCCACGAACACGCGCGCCCTCATCACCGTCGCAGCCGTCGAAGCCATCCCAGAAGCACTTGGTCATGGATCCGCCGTCGGAGATGTGGACGCCGATCAGGTTCACAATGCTCGGGTCCACGATGCCGACTACAGCCTTCGACGAGACGACCTCGAAGATGCGCACATACCAACGAACATCCTTCCGAAGGCTGTCCAATAATCTGTGTTGACACACCCACTCCCATTCCGATGTCGCCTGGAATCGACCAACGTCTGCAAAAATTGGCGCCATCACATCACCTGGACGGCTCAAGGTTGTGAACGTACCATGCCGAGGATTATCATTCTGCCACGCTGCGTGTAGCCACAACTGCTGGACTGCGAACTCGCTAAGGACATCACCATCAACATTTGGAGCGGTAACATCAACTCCCGTGACGCTGTACACAAAGCTTCCATCATGCAGCTTGGCGTTCACGAGCTTACCACTGCAGAGGCTGACGATGCTACTGTTGAAGTTACTGAACATGCGCGAAGTCAAAGTACCAGAAGGCCCACACAAGCAAACACCAGAAGAACAACATGCTGTCCGCGAGTATGTTCTGCCCTCTGTAGGCAAGACCTTCTGCGACGATGCATACAAGTAAGGCTTCCACCAATGCTCCCACACCTGATCACATACTTGATGAATTGCCTGCCCAAGCCTAGTTTGCCTGTTGACGTTTGCCAAGGCCTTAGCAGCCTCCGTCACCAGGTCGAACTGCCCCTCGACGACGTGAGAGAACATGCACTCGCGATCAACCTCGGGGATGGAAGCCGACGCAGCAGGTCCAGATACGGTGTCGATCACGTCGTAGGCGAATCGCGTCGCATCTCCATCGAGAGGCTTCCGAAGATAGAATGACGCCAACTTCTCTTTGACGAGAGACTCCAATCGCCGATCCAGTCTGTTGTCCCACCGCACAGCATCGATCACTGAACGTAACCTCTCGTCCCAGCCGGGGGAATCACTCAGGACAGGAGTGCCAGCAAACGTGTGAAGACCAGGCGCAGAACCCAAGTCATCCTTCAAGTGCCTAGTCAACTGCTCATCCATGCTTCTCCTCTCTGCCCGCTCGCCTACTAACCTGCGGGCGCGCCAATCGTCCGACATGCTGCCGCAACCCATTGCATGTGACTCTGCAGCGGCGGCACCAACCCGCTGCAGACGGTCAATCTCTTGAGGATTCTGTGCCCTGTACAAGGCTGACAACCCAGGTGCGCAACATCCTTCTCCTGATCGCCCCGATTGTTCGTGAAGGAGTACCCGCCACGCACCGCCGCCGCCTCGACGCTTCTTCTGCTCTGGCTGGTTGCATTCATCGTCAGCATCTGCTCCAGGGTCGTGTTCTGATGGCGCATCAGGCACGCCGCCCTCGCGCGACATCATGCTCTTCCTGAGGTTGGACTCGCGACGCAATCGTCGCCACGAGCGCTGGATAAACATCGAGCTTATGTCAACGATGTCCGTTGGGTGCGTCTGTGTCGAACTTATATGAAGCTCTCTCCTGATCGAGGCGTGGCCGCTCTCAATTTTGGCAGTGCCCAAGCATGCCAGGGTCTTCATGGCAATGAGGTCGGCACGGCACCCAGGAGAAGATATACTCCGCGGCGCAACCGACCAATACTCGAAAAACTCATTCGTCCACGGGTCGAAACGCTTCTTGCAGCCCTCCTGGGCTCAACGCGAATTGAAAGCCGCTGTCTCCCCCCCACCACCTCCGACCACGCATTGTCTCAACCAAAGCCCCCAGGACCGCAACCCGAACATGTTTTTTCGACCTCGGAACTGGTAGATTTGCAGCGGGGGCCATGGGGGCCGAGAAAGGCTTTCGAATCCGCGCGATAGGCAGAGCCTTGCCGAACGCGGCCTCGCGGCCATCAGGGTCATCCAGCATGGCGAAGGTCTTGAACGGGTACTTCTCGTGCTCGCTGGTAATGTGCAGGTGGGCCAAGGCGCCCAGGGAGCTGATCAACTTGAAAATCGTCGTCTGGCTCTCCAGCGCGCGCGCGGTGTAGCACAGCACCGTCCACCCGTTGACGTTCCTGGCAACAGATGCAAGTTTGTCCACGGCCCTGCGCTGAATCGCCCCATCAGCTGCTAGTGATACCCGATGCACCCGACCATGCCCATGCGTTGCTCGTGCTTGCTGTTCGTTTTTTTGTTTTTTCTCATTTCTCTGCTGACAGCTTGAGGACGTAATGCATCATGTCGAAAACGGGAGTGAGACATCTCCTGAACACGATCGCAATGATGAAAGACGCAGGGTTCAGCACAAATGCCAAGCCGCTCTGCCGAAAAAACTCGCTGCTGAAGCTTGGACGCCACCTGCGCCATGTCGTTCGCGTCGGCCTCCGCGATGAGCTTGGACAACCTCTCCCCAGGCTCATCTCCGACCGCGCCTGCCTCGGCGTCGGCTCCGCCAGGCTCAGCGTCGGAGGCGTCACATTCGGCGGCGCAGCTCGCGTTGCCAGCGTCAACCCTGCGTGAGCGACGGCCCTCAGAGTTCTTCAACAGGGTGCCAACATCGGAGGTCCGTGCCAAGACACTGGGGGCAGGGACATCCGAGTTCGACGCCCTGTGCCGAGAAATCTGGGAACCGCCGTTCACGCACGGCAGCCTTCTTGCCAGTGATGTGCTCGTACCAGCGCGCGTAGATGTCGCCACCCATCCCGTGGATGGCCTCCAAGAGGCCGAAGTAGTTCACGGAATCGCGCGCGTCCACCTCGACCTCGGAAAGATTGGTGGCAACCGCCCTGCAAGTGATCGAACGAACCGTTTCTGCAGCTTTCGAAGGCAATGCGGGCGATCTTGGCAGCAGCCTGCTCTGCAGTAGTGCTGGAAAGTGCCGCGCGCACGGATGTCGCCATTCGCCATGGTAGTGATGATGTACCGCCGAACTCTCCGGTATCTCGTGTCGCCCTTGCTCGGCAAGAATGCGTTGTAAACGTGTTCTCTGTAGCGAGCTGCATCCATGCCAGGGCCAACGGGGTGATCCTCGTACTTGTAATCCAAGTTCTGGCCAGCCACCCGCACATGATGCCCACGAACGACAAGAAGTAGTTGGGCCCTCGCAGCGACAAGCTCCACCTCACAATGCCAGTGATCCAAGGTCGAACCGTCTTCGTCGGCTTCCCAATCACATGCGCGACCCTGTGGACCAAGCGCTTGATGTGGAGACAACCAATGGGATCAGATGGTGACCGATGTCGCAAAGCCCGCTCTGCTAGGTTCAACGCCAAATCACCATCTGTTATGGAGAGCCGCTGTCGTCGTCGAAACCGAGAAGCTGCAGGCACGAGGTTCGATATATCTGCAAACAGGTAGGCATGCACATCGGCCTTGCATCTGTCCAGGGTGCAAAGAGGCTGCATCAGCTCGAACGTTACAAGCAGCGCCTGCGCGCGACCCTCACGCGTGAACAATGCACCACACATGAGCTCCGTCTGATACACCTTCACGGCCCCAACCTCAAACCACACACACACACAACACATTTACGGGCAAACCACACTGAAGCACAACACTCCTACAAAACCCGAAATCGTGGGTGCTTGGTGGCCCAATAATCATTCAACAATCCCTGACCTTCGTGTTTGCACCAGCTGTGACGATAGTCTCAGACCCAGCCGTAGGCGCTGCTATCTCCGAGCCCACGATTGAGTCCACGGGAGCGGGCGGCGCACCCGCACCGACTGGAAGATGCTCGACAGTCGTTGTCACACGAAGTCGAGCATACGACGTCTCATCCCCACGATGCCGTTCGACGAACACAGCTGGGGACCATCCTTGACTGGCACCTTTGTCAACGAGCTGGTTCACGAGGACGTCCGCCTGCCCGCGCTGGCACGACACTAAGCAACTCGACAAGATGTGTTTTGTCGTCTTCATTGTTCTCCTGTCGACGCCGCTCCCATCAGCGTCAGCTGCGTTGGATGACACTCGATGCTTGTGGTCTGGATCCAGGAGGGCCGTCACGAATGAAGATACGTCAGAGGTCTCATCGACATAGAAGGCTTTGTCAGCATCATTTTCAAGAAGGTTGCGGCCAACTGCAGAACACCATTCCGCTGCGCCAGTCGTGGTCGTCACAGCGAGACCCTGGTTCGCAAGGTCCCGACTGGCCTGGGATGCATCTGACGAAGCTCTTTCGACATGTCCAGGCGGGGCAGCAGCGACACCGTGCTCGGATGCGTCATCGCCGTGGTCCAACTGTTCAGCAGCGGCTGACCATTCGTCCTGCGCTGCGGCTACGTCGTCGATCAACGCTGCTGCCGCCGCCCAGTCTCTGCTCTCACTGGCGGGCTCGAGGAGCCCGAGCTCCTCCAGTCCAGCAGCCGACCGCTCGTCCATGCGGCGTCGGTGCTGTCTGGATGGGCGCGGCAGCAAGCCTGCAAAATGCAGGAAACAACGAAGGGTTGCGCCAAGGCCAAAACGGCGACGGAGGAGGATCAGAGATGGGGAGGGGGGGGGGGGGGCAGTAATCGGCTTCCCGGACCCCTCGTGCCCTCAAGAACTACAACCCCCTAAAGACATGCATCTAGGAAGCCACATCGACATTGCTGTTTGTTTTTCCTTTCGGGGGGGGGGCACTGGGCTTGTAGTTTCAGTGGCGCTGTTGTTAAATTATTGGGCTCCTGGGGGGTGTCGGGTGGCTTGGAGGGGGGGCGGAGGCGATCTCTGGCACGTGCGTTGTCGGCAAGCACGAGCCCCCTTCGACCTCAATCGAACTTCGACCAACCCGTGGGCCTCTTCGGGGCCTTGTGGGGGCTCTTGGGAGCCTCGCGGGGGCCTCGTGGGCTCGCGGGGCCTCTTAGAGGCGCGGTGCAAATACGAGGGCGACGAACGCGACGACTACTAGCATAAAGACGTGGGGCGGGGGGGGGGGGCATGAAAGGGGGCGGCGCAATAGGGGGGCGCGTAGACAGCGGCGGCCGAGCTTCGAGCAACCAATTGCTGAAATGAGAGGCGGTGATGAGACGCGCGAGGCGCGAGGAGGAGGACCGATGAAACGGAGGAAAAGGGGTTTGTAGATTGCACGGTAATGCAACGACAACGGCTCACAAGACTAGCGAAACGCGTCTGAAGACGAACGTGGGGAAACGCACATGAGAAACCCAGAAGTGGAACACGGGGGCGTCCTTGCCACAACGCCTACGTCAAGCATCCGCGGGTCTGACCATGGGCACGGCGCTAAGACGAGAGAGCCATCCCGATGCAGGACCAATTGTGCGCATGCGTGCCTGCGCGGCAGTTTCACTTGGCGGCGATTGTGGTTTCAAGCAGAAGTGGCGGCTGCGTTGCGCGCGTTGGCATCACCCAGGTAGGATGCATGTCTTGGCCCCTTCGCCGACGTCAACTGTCCTACTTGCGGAGGTATGCATGTTTGCCTCCTTTTTCCACAGGCTCTTTTAGCGGGCAACCATTTGGGGAACCATTTGGGCGATCATTTTTTGGGGGCGACCATTTGGGCGACCTTTTTCTTTCGGGCGACCATTTGGGGAACCATCTGGGGATCCATCTGTGTCACCATTTTTGCCCCCACCCTCCTGTGCGCAAGATGCCCTTCACAAGCCTGGTGCGACCTTGCGCATGCATCGCTTCGTCCTGCACCTGTCCAGCTCCGCCACCTCGCCAGAGTGGTGGTTCACCAACCCCACCAGCGCTTTCGATGATCCGTCGTCGTCCCCCAGCTGGTGCGGCGAAAACTTTTGCGCTGCTTTGTCCGGAAGCTCCTCGAATAACGTCTGGTAGTGTCCCCGCAGCGCGAGCATGCGCGAGCGGCCCTCCTGCCCCTGGAAGCGCGGAGGAGGCCGCGCCAGGCCCTTCGCGCAGAGACCTCTTAGATGTCGCATTCAGAAACTCGCTCGGGGCCACGGCCGCCGCGCCGGCGCCGATCAGCTTAGCGCGGGCCAGCTCGCGGCCGAAGAACAGGCCACGGACGCCTGTCCCTCGGCGCTCCCGATGTTCACCCCAGGCCTCGCTCCCGATGTCCACCCCAGGTTGCCCCGCGCATCGGGATCGCCAGGTTCGTCGATAACGCGGTGCCGCGCGTGCTCCACGCCGCGAACCTTCATCGCACGAGCGTCGTCGACGGCGGCGTCACTGGCCATCGGCTGACCCTGCGCAAGCTTCAAGAAGTCCGGGATGGGAAGAACTTCTGCGCCGAGTGCGACCCGGACCTCCCTGGGCCCACGGGCGGCAGCCGGGCCCCCATTGGGCTCTCCGGCCAGCTCCTCGCGCAGGGCAGCCGTCATCTCGAAGTGGCTCACGTCCGCCGCGTCTTCTCCCCAATCGACTTCTTCGTCCTGCTGTGGCTGCTTCTTCTCCGCATCCCCCATCGCCCTCGTGCGTCTGCCTCTCGGTCGTCGGGCCGACAAAGCCTGGCCCCGACCGCTGGGCCTCGCCTGCCGCCCCCCCCCTTCCCCCGCGAGCTGGCTTCTTTGCCGCCTCCAACTCCTTGCAGGTGGGTGCTTGCCCAACTGGTCGACCTCATGATGAGGCCCCTAGGGTCGTCGCACTGGAGCCGCGCGTCCAGCATCTGGCCAGGCAAAACGAAAGCTTCGGCGCACTGGCACAAGGCCTCGTTCTTCGCGAGGATGGATGGGTCGATCGCCGTGTCCCTGGCCACTGCGATGAGGTGGTGCGCCTTGTTGCGGAGAGTCTCTAGGCGCCCTGGCTGCCTGCCGCCGAGGCATCGACCTGCGCGGCGCCAGAGCGCGCCACGGCCTCCGCCTGCGGCGGCGCCAGGGGCTTCGACGCCCCCAGCGGTGCCGCTGGCGACGGCGGCAGGGCCGACGGGGCGATCGCCTGGCCCCCGGGCATCACGGGGGCGTTCTGGAAAGGAAACGGGAACGTCGTCCCACTACTCGGCGCCTGCGTCGAAGAGCTGGCAAAGCCTGGCCCTTTTGCAAGGCCCGCCGCTTCGCTCTCCTCGGCCGGCGGCCCGGTCGCGCAACCCTGACTCATTGAGGCCTCCGCCCCCGCAGGACTGGCAGCGCCTGGCCTGAGCGGGGCCCCCTCCGGGCCCTTGGGCAGCGCGTCGACATCCCAGCGACCGTGTCTCACCAGGGAGCCCTTGCAATATTCGCGGACGTGCCGTGGGAGGAGCTCCCTGCCCTTGACAGTTCGCAATGGCGCGCGCCACGCTGCCGCGTTATGCCGCGCGGGGGGCCCTTGAACATGGCCGCCTCAGTGGCAGGGCGACCTCCCATCTCCTGCATGTGCATGTTCCGCGCGAGCTCGAACTCCAGAGCAACGTCGGGCTCGCGGCGCAGGTGGGCGCTCAGGTCAGGCTCCAGGAAGTGCGAGCCGCGATTATTGCCCCGCGAGGTCTTGGTGCTCTTGTCCACGACCTGAGGATCACCCTCGTGGCCGCCCTCGCCGCGGTGCCCCCCCCCGCTTGAGCTCGTCGGCGCTGGCAAAGTCCGGCGCAAATTGAACGCCATGCCCTGCCCCCGTTTGAACGCGCCCCGACCCAGACCCCGCGCCCCAGACTCGCACTCAAACCACCCCGAACCACGAGTGGCCACAAAACTCTGGGCAAACACAGAGACCTGTAGCACCCCTGGTGCTGCCAGCAAGTTCGCCTTGCACTCGTCCCGGGTCAGCGGGCGCTGAGGATGGAGCTCCACCATGCCCGCTCTGGACTGCTCAGAGTACCCGTTACGCTGCGCCATTTTGCGCGAGCCCTGGCATTCTCCTCCTGCGCCCGGGCTGGCAGCCTGGCCCTGGGGCAGCGGCGGCGCGGCCAGGGCGTGTGCGAGCACGCGGGCGGCGCTGGCCATGGGGGCGGCGCTGGCCGAAGGTTCGGGCGGGCTTCACGGCGGAGCCGCAATTGGTATGCTAGTTTTGCCGGGGCAACTGGCTGCGGTCCGACAGCGGCAACGGCGGCGCAGCATGCAGCGCGGCATGACGATTTGCCATTCGATTTGCATATCGATGTGACTTTCGATTTGCTTTTCGATTTGCATGTCGATGTGCGCCTCGCCCGCACGCACTCACGGCACGCTTTTTTGGCGAGCAGGGTCGGGCGACAAGCGCTACCGCAAGCGCCCCGAAGAGGCGCCCGCAGTCGGGCACCTTGGGGAGCTGCGCGATACGCCGCGCCGCCAGCGCGGCGAATTCGGAAACGCTGCCCCCAGCGCAGCGCACGTCGCGCAGCAAGAGCAGGGCCAGCCCCCGCGCCGGCAGCCGCTCCCTCCACGCACTCCCGAACGCCTCCGCCCGCGCCGCTGCGCTGGCGCCGCGCCGGAGGCAGGCGGCGCGGCCCGGCCCCTGCGCGAGGGCGTGAAGGCGGCGAGCCTGGCGCCAGGGCGGCCGGGGTCGTCTCCGCCGCAGCGCCGCGGCGACGGCGGCGCGCCGCGCCGCTGGCAGGGGCGCGCGCCCGGCAGCGGCGGCGACGCCCGGCGGCGCGGAGCCCGCGCGAGCCCGAGCCCCGCGGCGCACGCTGCGCCAGTCGCGCGGCCGGCGGCGGGCGGCGGGCGGCGCCGCTGCCATGGCAGCCAGCTGCGTGGCTGCGAGCACGCGTTGCGCTGCTCCCAGCTGCTCGAGCTCCCGTCGGCGCGCTGCCGCCGCTGCCTGAGGCGGGGCCCGCTGCGCGGCGGCCGCGCCAGCGTTGCCGTCGGCCGCCGCGTTGCCAAGGCGGTTCCGCTCGTCCATCCCGCTCTCGCGGGCCTCCGCTGCCGTCAGGTGCGCGGGGGCCCAGCGGGCCCTCAGCCATCCGCTGCGGATGGCCTCCTCCGCATGCTGCCAGAGGTCGGCGTGCCCCACTCCCGCGCGTCCGCGCCGGCCGCGACCTGCGCGCAGGACCGAACGATGTACTTGCTGTCAGAGGCAAGGTCGACGGGGTCGCCGACAGCGCGCGCGGCCGCGACTACAGCCGCCACCTCGGCGCGCCGGGCAGTCTGCGCCCCGTCGACCGGGCCGCCGAGGTTGGGCTCGCCAGAGCCTGCGCAGCGTAGACCCCGCGCCGCGCGCGCCAGCGGGTCCGTCGGATGGATGCAGGCGCCGTCGCTCCAGACAGTGCGGCGGGGCGCGGTGGGCTGCAATTCGGCCTGCGGCGGGAGCCTCGGGTCCTCGTTGCTTGCGGCGTCGGCGAGGGCAGCACGGCGTGGCATGGCCAATGCCCCCGTGGTGGCGACCCCGACCGGCAGCTCCCGGCGAAATGCTGATACTTCGGGGGGCAGAGCGCCCGAGGAGGTGAAGGCGGCGGCCAGCGCCGCGTGCCGCTTGCCCTCCCACGCTGGACACGCCCAGAAGCAATGCTCGTGGTCCTCCGGGGCCAGGCCGCAGCGCGGGTAAGTCGCCGAGCGACCGTTCCACTTCGATCGCGACGGATTCCGTGACCACGCTGCCACATAGGACGCTGCGCAGCGCTCCGGCGGCGTCGGCCTCGAGCGCGCCGGACACGAGCAAACGTCGCGTCGCCCAGCGGTCCACGCCGTCGGCCAGCACGGCCGGGGGACCGCGCATCGCGAGGGCGACGCGCTCGGTTGCTCTCTGCGGTCAGTCAGCGGGGCGCCAGCCGCCAGACGCCGTCGGCACGCCGCCCCAGCACTCCACGTCGCCACCCAGCCCCAGCTCGCGCATGCTGCGCAGCGCGGCGGCAACGGGCTCGATGGCGCGCCCCGCCCCCGCGTGGACAGCCGCGGCCGCGCTGCGCCACAGGGCGAGGTCGAGCTGGTCAGAATGAAGCGCCCGCGCGGCCCGCAGCACCAGCGCGAGGGTCACCACCGCTTTGGGGTCCAGTCGCCAGGTGGGGCTGAGCACGCCGAACACGATCTCCGCGGCCGCCCGGGAGCCGTGGCGGGCGGCGCCCTTGGCCGCGCGGCGGAGCTGCTCCAACTCGTAGGCCGCAGGGCGCCCGCAGGACGACCCGTGGGTGCCCGCGGCCGTGCCAGCGGCAGCGCCCATCAGGCAGCGCCAGCGGAAGGGCACCGGCAAGCGACGGAGCCGAGCGAACCGGCCGCATGCCAGCTGCGCGATCGCCGCAGTCACGGGGTGCTTCCTGCTTGCCGGCCACCGCGACCACCCCGAGGTCGCGGATTTCGGTCCCAGCGGAGATCGATGGCATCTCTCGCTGGAGCCACCGCCGCAGCGACGCCTTGTTGGCGAACTGCTTGCTCTTGACCTCATGCAGCCGCCAATCCACGTCGCCTTCGTAGGCTCGGGTGATCCGCAGGGCCTCTGCGACGGCCTCGGCGGTCTCGTCGGGGTCGCCACGCGCCCGCAGCGTGAGGTCGTCAACGTACACGCGGCGCCTCAGACCATCGCGCACGCACCCCGCACGCTGGTACCGCGGCTGGACCAAGACGCTGAGCACGAAGACGGCCAGCGCGCAACCAGGAAGGATGCCGCCGGTAGGCGCCCACGGCAAGACAAGGGCACCATCGACGCGCAACCGACGAGGCGCCGCGTAGGTGGCAAGCAGAGGCCCGCGCAGCCAATCAGGGACGCCTGCGCGAGTCAGCACTCGCTCCAGGAACTGCAGGCTAACGCGGTCGAAAGCCTTCCTCCAGTCCAGGGCGCTGCCACAGATGGCCTCGCCCGCGGCTTCCGCGGCCTCGAGCTCCAGCGCGAGGTCTCACGCGAGCTCTTCGGCCCCGACGCTGCCGTCGCCGTCGCCCCACGCCGAGCGCCGTCGCGCAAACAACTGCGCCCGCCCTGCAGCCCATGCGCGGTACAGCATGGGGAGAAACCAGATTCGACGGCGGCCCATGGGCCCGCCGTCGCCAGCTCTAGGCAGCAGCAGGCCCTCCAGCTGGCAGAGTTCGTCGGGCCATCAGCCTAGGCGCTCCGCTGCCTCGAGGAGCTCCGCGACCCACTCCAGGAGCTCGGAAGGGAGCAGGCGGAGCTTGGCCACTGTCCAGCCCTCGAGGCTGGGCGCCTTGCGCTTCGCCATCGCCGTGAGGAGCGAGCGGACCAGCGCGGCCGTCCAGGGGGCCCTCTCTGGGAAGGGCGGCAGAGAGTCGAGTTCCACCAGCCAGTGCTCGAGGTCAGGCGGCGCCAGGACGCGCCGCTGCCACCAGGCCTTCCAGCGGTGCTCGAAGTACCGGAGCTGGGCCGCCGCGCCGCCGCGGAGGGAGCGGCACCACAGGCGACACTCGTGCCTCGCACCGGCTGCGTCTTCCTCGCCACCATGCGGGGCGGGCACGAGGGCGCGGCAGACAGGGCGCTGTCTGCGTGGATCCAGCGGCACAATCGCCCGCCTTCGTTTGCCAGCGCCTGCTGGGCCCACTCCTGCCAAGAGTCGCGACGGCGTGCACGTGCAGCCTGCTGCGCCTCCTGATGCTCCGTCTCAGCCCGTGCCATGCTGCTGGCCAGCAGGCCCGGCGCGGTAGCAAGGCGCCACAGGTCTGCCATCCACGCGCTCCCAGCGGGCTCATCTCTGCACAGTGCTGAGGCCACCGCCCGCGCGTCGGGGGCGGAAAAGAGGGGGGTGATGACTAGGGGGGGGTGGATATCATGGCGCGGGCCATGTTTTTTCCCCAGATATCATGGCGCCTTTTCTTGTTTTATTACGTCCCTGGCCCCCCCGCTGGGCCGCGCACGTGCCGCCGGTCATGATTTGCACCCCCCCCTCTTGGACACCCCCCTCTTGGCCGCTTCCGAGCGCGGGCTGGCAGCCAAGGCCCCGCCGCCGCGCTGCGTGCTGCATGGGACGGAGGCGCCGCAGCCGGAGCCACGAAGTGCCCGCGGCCTTGCCACGCGCCTCGCCACGCGCGCCAGCGGTGCGGGGCCGGCAGGCCTGCCGCCTCGCGTAGGCACGCCGCCGCTCGGGCGGCTGAAGGTAACCCATTCGACGGCCAAGCCATTGGAGCATGGCGGCCTCGAGCATGGCCCACGCCGCCGCCGTGTTTCAAGAGGAAAAGAAACACACAGACACAATTAATTTTCGATTCCCCAAAAAATATGGGAAAATATGGGAAGTGGTGGGGAAGACAAAAACCCAGAAAATATGGGAAAATATGGGGACTATTGTTATTTGTGTGTATTTATTTGTGTGTCCTAATTTCCCTTTGCATTGGAGCATGGCGGCCCCAAGCGTGGCCCGCGCCGCCGCCGTGTTGCCGTCGCAGAGGGCGGCCTGCAAGGGCCGCCCATGCACTCGGACCACCTCGTCGGCGACAGCCTGTCGGGCGTCGGGCCACCCGTCCGGCGGGGGCCCGTCCAAGGGGCAGAGGCCGCCTCCGCATGGCAGCCACCCGCGCGGGGCCGCCTCATGGCGGTCGGCGCCGCCCTCGCGCCCGAACCGCGCGAGGCGACCGCCGCCGCTGGCGTCGTTGTCGTCCTCCTCCACCCTCCTCCTCAGGCGCCTCGATCGACAACTCCACCTCCAAAGCCGCGTGCGTCGCCAGTCCGAGATCCCAGCGTAAGCCGGCGGAGACCACGTGTTCGGCAGCGGCCCCGTTGGCGAGAACGTGATGCATCCTGGACGGGCGGCCCGAGCTTGGCAAGCACGTTGGTCCGGCCACTGCCAAGATGTCCTGCTAGCCGGCCATCGCCAGGAGGGACTCCACGCTCGAACCATGGAGCGCGACATTCAATTCACCCACCAACAGAGCTGGCACATCCCCAAGCGAGCGGATCCAAGATACGGCAGCCATCAGCAGTCCCTCGCTGTCCTCGGCCGCGGAGGGGCCGTCAGCGCAGCCCTTATACCTGGACGATGTGCAGGGCCCGCTGGCCACCGAGATGCAGCACGCCATGTTGCAACCAGCACGCCTGCTCTGCGGCGAGGCCAGCCATGCTCACCGAGTGGAGGCCGTGCAGCCCCTCGCGGTGCCAGAACGCCAGCAGGTGAGTGCCGTCACTGGCAGGCCCGAGCTGCATCCGCAGGCCTCGGCGCCGGGCGCCATCAGCAGCCGCCGCCACCGAGTCTGCGTCTGCGTGGCACTCTCGCCTCTTGCACGCAGTGCACGTCCGCATCGGCAGCCAGCAGCCCGCGCCAGCTAGCCCGCCAGCTAGTGACGTTAGCCACCGGGAGGCGCGCTGGAGGCCCAGGGTGGGACGCCTCGCCCACGCGAACGCCTCGGCACGGCCATCCGCTCCACCGGGCAGCCAGCAGCCCGCACCTCCGCAGCCGAGCCGCATCGCGCGCCACAACAGTGGCACAGGACCTGTCCCCATCGCGCGGCGCGAGGCCGCCGCCGCCGCGGTTGCCAAAGCCGTCGCCTGGCAACCCAACGCCGGCGCCGTGGCCAACGGCCCCAGGGCGGCAGCGGCCTGGCAACCCAGCGCTGGCGCGCTGCCCGATGCGCCTGGCACCCAGCTCCGGCGCGCTGGCAACGCACGCACGGCACGCACGACGCGAACCCGAAACCGAAATCGATTTCCTGGTAGGGGGGGTCTCCGTTTCACGTTTGATTCACCCCCCGACCTCCGATATTACAATATGGTTGTGCTGAATGTTCGGGTTCAGCGCACGCCTCCGAGGAGGACACATCGTGCTAGTCTGTCCTTCTGCGTCCCCTCCTCCTCCTCCTCCTTTTCCTCCTCGCGCCTCCCTCCTAATCCTCCTCCTCCTCCTCCTCCCTCTCCTCCCGTTCCTCCCTCTCCTTCCTCTCTTCCCTCTCCTCCCTCTCCTCTCCTCCCTCCTCCCTCTCCTCCCGTTCCTCCCTCTCCTCCCCCTTTTCCCCCTCCTCCTGCTCAGCCTTCTCCTCCCTGGCGCCAGGGGGCCCTCTTTGTTGCCCCTCGGAGAACCACGCCAGGAGCGACGGCGACGACGACGGACGACGACGGCTGACGACCGACGCCGAAGACGACGGCGACGATTTGCGACGGCGACGACGACGACGACGACGACGACGACGACGACGGCGGCGACGACGACGACGGCGGCGGCGGCGGCGGCGGCGATCCGCGGATGCGGCGACGACGGCGGCGACGGCGGTGGCGGCGACGGCGGCGACGGCGGCGACGGCGACGGCGATGAGCGATGACAGCGACGGCGGCGATCGGCACCGTCGGCGATGGCTGTAAAATCGACGTCGGCGACGGCGGCGACGGCGGCGGCGGCGACGACGGCGATGGCGGCGATCAGCGGCGGCGGCGACGAAGGCGGTGGCAGCGACGGCGTCGGCGGCGACGGCGACGACGGCGCGACGTCGACGTCGGTGATCGGCGGCGGCTGCGATCGGTGGCGGCGGACAGGCCGTGCTTGGGACGCCGCTCCTGGCCGGGGTGGGCGCGCGCCTGCTCGCGCGCCGGCGGCGGGGCGGGGCGGGGCGCCGCGCGGTGGTCGAAGACGACCTCCACACGCAGGCTCCGACTTCGCCCACCTCTTCTTTCTCCTGCTCCTCGTTTTACGCCTTTTACGTCCTGTGGGGAGGGGCGGCCAGTGGCCAACCCCACCCTGTCAGAAGGCGAAGTGGCACCGGAAAACTTGAGACAGAGCGGTTCCCATCGAGACGATTTTCCGCTACCGCCCCGGCTCAAGTTAAAATGGATCTCTGCTCTTTTCCACACCCTAAAGTCCTCCCCGCTTGAATTTGCCCAGGCAGTATCCCTCGCTTGAATTTGCCCAGGTCCCTGTTCTTAGGGTCTGGGCGACATACAGGATCACGCAGCCTAACAGCCCGACTAGCCGCCATCGCTCCGCAACCCGAACAGTACAGCACTGGCACACCACCATCCACAGATTGGGCGGCCCAAAGGGTTGGGTGGAAGTCAGGCTTCAGCGCGGCACTAAAAATCGGATGCATGGACTCCGACAGGTTTCGACACGCTGATTTACTTAAGAGCTGGCTCCCCGATCTGTGGCAGGACACACAGCGCCAAACACCCCAAACGCACACCAGACTGTGCGGCCGACGCGCTTGGGGGGGCAGGGGCGGGGGACTGGGCACCCACTCCAGGGAACCATACAGCTCTTTAGTAGGTGTCTATAAACCACGCACAGTTAACATAGCTAAGGTAACCCTAGTACACAGCTCCGAGCTCTGTTTAAAGGCATCTGAATCACAGCATGAATCTTATTGTTGTAGGCTGCGTGCTTAGTCTTGCTGTCCGCATGGGCATCGCCACGGATTAGCGGCAGTTCCTGGGGCGACAAAGCATCAGACTCATTTTTGTGAGCCTGCACGTTCTGCAGATCTGGGCTCAGAGGCCCTGCAAGTCTCCCATAGGCTGCATGTGAAGCGTTGGTACGACTGCGTGCTCTGAGAAGGTCGGTGGCACCATCGAGGAGGCTCTGGCAGTCCACGTGCAGGGTGGAGGAACCCGCTCTCGAGGCGCAAGCCCCATCACTGGCGGGTCTGCCAGACAGTGAGAGCCCGAGCCGAGGGTCGATCCGTGCGGGGAGGGGGCCATAGTGGGCGCTCCGAAAGGAACTCGCGAAGCCCCCTCCCCATAGCGGCTCTCGCCGAGGCGAGGTCTTCTCAGAGCTGGCAGGTCCCGCCTTGCCAGTTGCTTGCACTATGCGGTGGGCCCGTGGAGGTCAAAAAAAAACTGCTGCCGGTGCTGTCTGGTTGAGGGCAGAGGGCATGGGCCCCCGGATCCATCTCAGGAGGGCCCCACCCTCATTGATTTGACAAACGCACTAGCCCGCACGGGCCACTCCAGGTTTATCCCCATGGAAGCAGCTCCCATCCGAAAATAAGCAGCTTCGTTTAGGAGCATGTCATGGATCTCTTTCGACATATTGCCCATCACGGTATTCAAAATACTGGACATGTCTTCCACAGGGAGGGAAGTCAGGACAGGGATGGGCATCCAGAGGTGAGTGAAGAGCGGATCTGTCTCCCCCATGTGCTTCGCCATATCTACTATCTCCTGATCGAGTCCCTCCCTGGTCGCAAACAGTACTTGCAGTTGCCGTTAGTGTTGTACCCCCATCTCCTGAGGTCTAAAGCCGTGGTATAGCCCCCAGAGAATACAACCACCAGGAGACGTTTCTGACTCGCTGACAACTTCTTACCTGCAAGCAATCGGCGCGCTGGGACGTTCCACAAACTTATCGCGATTATCTGTTGCGCCCTGTCAATTGTGTTATCTTCAAGCTTCGACGTTAGAGCACGCTGCAAGAAGACGCTCCTCAGGTCCTTCACGAAACTCTGAGCAATAGTACCTGGGGCGCCCTGGGTAAGCGACCACCGAACACCCTGACGACTGATCATGATAGCTGGCCGGTCCGACTCCCACCCTGCTTCCCGCAACCAGAGGTGCATGTCGGTGAGAGGTCCTGTCGATCGCTGTAGCCAAGAGGCCTTCTCAGGAAGACGTCCAAGCGTGGCTAAGGTGGTCACAATAGCCTTAGAGAGCTTTCCCACCGTCAACCCACCCCCTTGGAACAGCTCCTTGTCAGTGGCTCGCCACCATTCTTTACCAAACCGTTTCAACATACTGGCCGCAAAACGAATGGGGTCTCGGACAGGGAAAAGATGCAGACCAATATCACGTGACCCCGCTTGTGGAATCCCAAGAGTCCTGGCAGCTTGGAGCCTCAGGAACGCCAAGTCTTTCGGGGTGTAGCCAGAGACTTCACCCTCGTAAGTCGCTGCACTCTGCAATCCAGTAAAGAAAAGCTTAGCCTTGGCAAACTTGGGAGCCTTGATGGTTTTGAGCTTTCTCATCCTGGTGGGTATGTTCTGGAACCTCTTGTTACGAACCCGTCGGGCGCCAGCTCGGATTTTGTGTTTCCCAAGACTGTAGTCCACGCCAAGGTTCCTGGGAAAGTCTTCAGGGACACACACCTGCAAGGACCCCCATGGCTACACGCGCTGCTTCAACCGAGGCTGGGAAGGATCCAGTAACCGAGAGCTTAGTGTAAGATAGTGGGACCTCTCATTCCTGCGTAGCCAACTGGGCCAGCGCTGTGGCCTTCTCTTTCATCATGGAGACGCATTGGAAGAAGCCTGGTTGAGCTTCACTCAGGGTGAAATCATCAATGTGGATCGTAAGGGCTGAGCTCTGGCACTTCAACTGCTCTGCCCAATTCGCAATACCTGGCACAAAGAAGGTTTTCATCTCATATGTTGCCGCGGACGTTCCTGCAATCATTCCACGTGTTGGCCAGATCGGGGAGGCTGCAAGTCCGTCCATGGCGACGATTCTCTGCCGCTTATACACATTGAGGGTATATCTTAAGGCGACCAGATGATATCATATTAGCATAGTCTGCTTACATAATGTAGTGTGGCTGATGTGCTCGTAAAAATGTTTAAGATCCCAGAGAACGCTCAAAAGATTATGCCCCTGCTGAGATAAGAGTTCTCCCCTGGCACTCTGCCTCCAGACTGCATCTAGAGGGCCTCTGCCCGAGGCCATGGACAATAGTAGACTGCCTAACTCTCTCTCCCACTTCTTAGCTTCATACGCCAGCGTGGGTTCATGGAGGCGCTCAAAAGACGTGAAACATCAAATGGGGCGGCGTCCTCTTTTGGGTTTCCCGAATAACTGCATGATCACGTATTGTTGAGACGCAGGTGCATTACCCACTGCAGTCATCAGAGTGAACGTCCCAGACATGACGTTTAGGCTCGCCGAGGAAATCAGGGAGAAGTGCTTCGGATGGAAGCCTCCGGTTTCTGTCGCCCGAATTTTTTCAATTCCGAGATATCCGACGCAAGAGGTCTGGCTCAACTCTGGGTGGCAGTTCAAGTGGGCCGTCGAACGCGTGCTCTGAAATATCAGTGGTATCCGAAGCTGCCCATGCTTTACTCCAAGACTCCCTCTGATGATGTAGCCCCACTGTGATATCGCCAGTGAGCGTGCCATCCTCTCTCCTGTAAACCCTGGTCCTCGTACTCAGGCGACAGTCTGGTCATGGCATGCGCTGCTCCTGCTCCTGCTGCTAACGCCTGCTCGCACCACTGCTGCCTCCTCTCTCCTTTGCTCTTCTTATCTAGGGCGTACTGCTGCTGAGTAGATATGTCGGCGACCTCGATGAAGGCAGTCATCTCTGAAATCAGCTGGTGATCTGGCCAGACGTGATGCTTGAAGAGACGCAGGTGGAAATGATCAAGCATCATAGTCCAGAACACCGCCTTCTCTTTCCCAAAATGCCGACGAAAGGGTCCTCCAGCATGAATGATGCGTCCCGTAGCTCTGAGCAGGGTCCGAAAGTGTCCTGACGGCGCTGACTGCCCTCTCTGGGTGTGCAGTTGACGCAGCTCGACAAGACAGTTCCTCAACCAGTGGAGGGCTCGCCCTGGGGTAGGGAGAGGCTTCTATTTGGTGGTAAGAACCGTCCTCACTGGTTTGAGGTCTATAACGAAACGCTCCCCAGCAGGCACCCCAGCCGTGGGTAGGGATTGCGTTGCATCCTGGAGCTCCTGCCGAGCTTTTGGAACCCAGTCCTGGCAGGTCTCATCCAAGATCTGCTGGCCTCTCTGCTGCATATCTCCCGAGAGCGTATACTGCAAGCCTCCAATCCTAGCCTCCTCCAAGAAACCGTCCAGCTTCAGAGCAATCTTGTGGTAATCTGGAGGTGGGGCCCGAGGGCCCACCGCAGCGTGGACAGGAAGCCTGGCAAACCTCTTGAGAACGGGCACAGTGACGTCATTCACGGCGCGCTTTACCGAGATGGATACAGGCCTGCGAGGCGAGAAAACACTGGCCAGATCAACCTTCGGGTCCGAGGTAGTGACCGAAAGGGTATAACTCAAGATCAAGTATTCCAAGGTATTGCTTCTAGTCTTGCCATCCTTGGTGTACACGTGCGAGTGAGCATGTATATCACTCCGAATGGTAGTTGCTATACCATTTAGATCCACTGATGCTCGTATTAATCCTAGCGTGTTGTTCCAGTCGCCTGCCGCAGTGAAAGGAACACCTGAGGACAACACATGATCACCGACTACCCTAAACAGCTGAATAGTATCTTTGACCATGCCTATGCTGTCCTTGCGGTAGGCCGAATACACCCCAAAGCTGCCTACAGCTGCTGTTCTGACATAACAGTGGGCAACTGTATGAGGAACTACCGACGATGACGGAGACCATGTATCCAGAAACCTACATACCATAATACATGCACCAGCGATCGGGTTGCCCTCCAGAGAAACTCCAGCCTCCGTCCAGAAACTCTTCCAACCGAGCCTCGTCAACTGAGCAGCCTTCTCCTTAAGCTCTGACCCCCGAAGACTGTGCTCTTGAATCCAGACAAGGGGACATGTCGTGCGCTCAATCTCGGCGAAAGCCGATCCCCACCCAGAGCCATTCACAGTGAGGATGCTGAGGGGCATGCCCCCTGCTGCGTGGCGCTCCACGGCCAGATGCTGCCTATATCTGCTCACGCCTGGGGGACCTGCTCTCCCGCATGTCTCCTTTGTCACTTCCAGCCCCTGCGCTGCCGTCCTGACTGCCGGGCGCTGCCTGCTGCCGCTGGGAGTCCGATGCTGCTGCCGCTGCAGGTGTGCTGGGGGTTGCTGCGGGTGTGCCTGGTGCTGATGGTTGTGCTCCTGCTCCTGCTCCTCCAGCTGCTTCCACCTCGGCCCTGCCATCTGCTCCTCTCGCTCCTCCCCTGCCTTCTCCTCTGCCTCCTCTCCCGTCTCCCAGTCCTCGACCACGTCCTTCAGGAAAGGCTGCGGGCCTAAATATCTGCTCGGCGCGCAGAAGGTCCTGGGCCGAGGTTCCTGGAAAGGCATGCGAGAACTCCTGTTGGCTTCTCGAAACCTCCTCCTCCTCCTCCTCCTCCTCCTCCTCCTCCTCCTCCTCCTCCTCCTCCTCCTCCTCCTCCCTGGGGACTGGGGATGGTGCGGGCATAGCCTCATCAATAATCGACTTGAGGGCCTGCTGAACTTCTGGCTTATGGCTGGAAGCAGCCGCTTTGAACTTCTGGCGAGACGCTTTATCTTCTTCTGCCTGGCCTTCCGTCCTCCTGCGCTCCTTTGCTGCCTCCAGCTCCTGCTTCGCTTTGACGATATCCTCTCCTGCTAAGCGAATAGTCTCCTCCAACTCCTCCCTTCCTTTGATGAGATCGGCCTGGCGCTGCTCAGCTGCAGCGACAAGTTTCTCAGCCCTGCCGACTGCCTGTTCAGCACGCTGGAACCTGATCCCACGGGGAAGGGCCTCAAACTTGTTCTGACGAATGGCATCCACTCCTCGCTGCACCTCTGCTGCCAAGGTCTTCTCAGCCTCAGACTGCCCAAGGCACTGCTGGAGTTCAGTGGCCAGCTGAAGCGCTTTAGCTGGGGCGGAGCCTTTACCCTTACCTCTGGCATTGTGGCCTGCCTTGCCCGAATCCTGCTGCCCTCCACCACCTCCTCCTCCTCCTCCTCCTCCTCCTCCTCCTCCTCACTCGGGCTTTGAATGTTCCCAGTCCTTCCAAACTCCTCGAGGCTTGGGGGGTACTGATGGACTGACACCTTCGGGTCGCGCTCCACAGTGCTTACACCATTTCCAGTAGTACAGATCCTTCCGACATCCACACTTATGGCAAGCCCAATTAGCAGTAGATTTGCCACTGCCACGAGAGGCATACTGCCACACCATGGGACGGCGCGCCCACAGGACCGAGGTCCCGCAAGGTAAGAGGGTGATGTCGCGAACCCCTGGCCAGGAAGACTCAAAAGGGTCGGAACCCTGAACACGCCACAATCTCTTGAGCGAGGTTGGAAGTTCAGGAGCAGGCCCCTTGAGCCAAAATGGCTACGGCTCTCTTGCTCCTCCTCCTGCTCCTGCTCCTGTTCCTCCTCCTCCTCCTCCTCCTCCTCCTCCTCCTCCTCCTCTTGCTCCTTTCTCTTCCTCTTTGGCCCAGGTTTTGCACATATGGACTTCTGTGCACCGCTTTCGTGGTCACGCATGTCGATACTGGCAAAGCTTCAGGCGATTTCTTTGCGGTGGGACAGAACACGCAGGCTCCGACTTCGCCCACATCCTCGCCCCAGATCTCCGACGATGTAGTTGTTCCAATCCCTGAGGTCTTCTTCCACGTCGGCCTCCGGGGCCGGTTCTCGGGCCCCAGGGCGATCAAGCATGGGAGGGGGTCGGGAGCTCTGGGGCCGCGCAGTGTTCGAAGACGACCTCCACACGCAGGCTCCGAGGCTGGCGCCACGATTCCGATCCGTTTCGGCTCGGTGCCCAGCATCGGACCGGGCCAGCAGGAGCCCGGCGCGGCGATCCGGTTTGGATTCGATGCGGAACGATACGTTGGCAGCACGATCCGTTTCCGATCCGATCGGTTCGATCTGATTTCGAGATTCGATCTGATTTCGATCTGATTTCGAGATTCGATCTGATTTCCGTTTCCGTTTCCGATCTGATTTCGAGATTCGATCCAGCGCAGGCCTGCCACAACGGAAGGTTTCGGCTATTTTCGGCTTTGGGGGCCCTCGCCGGGCTCCAGGACCGTCGAAGAATGGTGCGGGATGGACAGCCCGTCCCAGGGCATGGGTTGAGATTTCTGGGGGTCGACGCTGCGAAAGATCATGCGGTCGAGGAGTGGGGCATGCAGGCGCCGACTTGCGCCTGTCTTTGTTTTTTCGTGCGTTTGCTGATGTCTTCGCCAGTTCTCCGAGGTCTTCTCGCCTCGGGACGAGCTTGCCAGCAGCCGCGACGCGTCCCGAGGCGGCGGCCGGAGGTCCGAGTTGTGGCCCGAAGAGCGACCCAGCGCGGCGCCGCTTGCGCAAAAAAAATGTAGAGAAAGCCAAGCCCCTTTGTGTCTCGGGTCGGGCGAAAGGGGGGGATTGGGAAAGGGGGGGTTACGAAATTTGCTGCATGCAGCTGGTTTCGGCCTCACCGAAGGGCCAATTCCTCGATACATGGCCGCTCCCGGCGCCGGGAGGCGCCGGGAAAATCAGCTACGTGAGCTGATTCTCAAACCCCCCCTTTGCTATCCCCCCCTTTCGCCCGACCCGAGTGTCGTGACAGAAGTCACGGTGCTGGGCATTGGTGGCAGAAGTTCCTGGAAGTGGCAGGGGTCCTGCGCCAGGGCCCCCGGAGCCGCCACCCGTAAAAGAGGCATCTCCGTCATCTCTTGCCTTTGACCGCCATCGCACCGCTACCAGGGCTCATCGAGGATCGGAGGGTGGGGGGTTTAGATCGCAGTGGAACGGAGAGCCCCCCACCGGGAAATTGATTTCGGTTTCGTGTTCGTGTCGTGCGCGCGGGCGAGGCGGACCTGCGTGGGCGCGCGGGAGGAACGATGCCGCCGTGGCTAGGGGCTGAGAAACTGGTTGTCCTCAACCCCCTCTCCCCTGGCGCGCGGTGGCCAGGGGTGCCTCGCGGCGGTGTCCCGTCGATGTACCGTCGGTGGTGCGGCGGTGTCCCGTCGGAGCTGCGGGGTGTCCCGTCGGTGGCGCGGGGTGTCCCGTCAGTGGCGCGGAGGTGAGATTGATAGTGAGATTGATTGTGATATAGGTTGAGATCTGTTGTGAGATCGGCCGTGAGATCTGTTGTGAGATCGGCCGTGAGATCCGTTGTGAGATCGATGGTGAGATCGCTCGTGAGATCTATAGTGCGATTGACAGTGGGATTGATGGATTGATACTGAGATCGATCGTGAGATCGGTTGTGAGATCGATTGTGGGACCGGTCGTGAGATCAAGATCAATTGTGAATCCGAATGTGAGATCGCTAATGAGTTCGATTGTCAGATCGATGGTGAGATCGTTTGGGAGATCGATAGTGAGATCTGTTGTGAGATCGCTTGTGAGATCGCTTGTGAGATCGATAATGGGTTCGATTGAGAAATCGATAGCGAGATCGATTTTCATATCGATCGTGAGATCTGATGCGAGATCGATAGTGAGATCGATTGTGAGACCTGTTGTGAAATCGATCGTGAGATCTGCTGTGAGATCGATCACGTTATGTTGTGAGATCGATCGTGAGATCTGCTGTGAGATCGATGGTGAGATCGCTCGTGAGGTATATCGTGGATCGTCAGTGGGCGCGATACTGAGATCGATCGTGAAATTAATTGTGAGATCGATTGTGAGACCGATCGTGAGATCGATGGGAAGATCGATTGTGATATCGGTAGTGAGACCGATAGTGAGAATTGTTGTGAGATATATTGTGGGTCCGAACGTGAGATCCATAGTGAGTTCGATTGTCGGATCGATGGTGAGATCGATTGGGAGATCGGTCGTGAGATCTGTTGAGAGATCGATCATGGGATCGTTTGTGAGTGAGATCGATAGTGAGTTCGATTGTGAAATCAGGAGTGAGATCGATACGGAGATCGATCGTGAGATCAGTTTTGATATCGATAACGATCGATTGTGATATCGATCGTAGGATCTGTTGTGAGATCGAGGGTTTGATCGATGTGAGATCGACTGAATGAGACGTTGGTTCCCCACCCCCCGCCCGAACCTCCATCTCGCCCGAGGCGTGGTCGTATGTGTACTTTAGTTTCTTGAAGAATTGACCCCGAATCGACTCGGGATGAAAAGCCAGTCCCGCGGATGGCGCCGAGTTCTTTGGGACTCGATCTCCACACGCAGGCTCGGACTGCCCAGACCTCCGACAACCCTTTTGTTCCCTTTTGTTTCAGTCCGGGCGCGCGCTTCCTCGATCGCGGCCCTTGGAGATCGCTATCGGGCCCCAAGCCAATCAGCAATGGATCGGGGGTAAGGCACCTGCGCCCGTGGGGACGGGATCGGGATCCCTGGGGCCGCTCATTGATAACATCACATCGTTGTACGCTGGGGGCTTCAGTGGTCACCACGTCGTAGTCATCTTGTGGGTGGTTTGGGGGCGTTTCGGAAGACTCGTCGTAGCGACGGCTGGGCGCAGCTCGAACAACTGGACAGGATGCCTGCCGGGAGGGGTCCAGATATCGATTCCGATCCAGCAGCCCGGCTTCCCTCCATGTCCGGGGGCAGTGGCCATGCGAAGTTGTCGAGGCATCCAGCCGCCGTGGTCGACGTGAGGAGAGAAAAAAAACAAGGTATCGATTCCGAGCGAAGTCGCAACGCCATGAAAAGCCAGGTGTTCTAGAGGAAGGCGCCAAGGCTTTGTTCGCCGTCTTCGGCCTCCCGAGCCTCCCCGTGCCCCAGGGCCTTCGGAAAACGACTCAGGATGATCCCTAAGGGCTTGTCGACTTTTCGCCAATCGACTTGTGAGAATCGAGCCAGATAAACCCAGGTAAATGCAGATAAATCGAGGTAAATCCAGGTAAATCTAGATAAATCGGGGTAAATCCAGGTAAATCCAGAGATCTCCAGGGAAAGTTCGAGCACTTCGCGGCCGCTCCAGCGCGAGTCGAAGGACGGCAGAAGTCGTTAAGCCTTTAACGAGATGAACAGTCTGCTGGGCAGAAGACCCCAGGGTGTCCAGGCACTTTTTTCTCGTGACCCCTCTGATGTCTTACCCTTTCTATCATTGCGACTCTTTCTCGGCGAAGGTTTCTGTGGGACTTGCACGCTTTTTGGTTACCTTTCTGGGATTCCTGGGGCGCCCTAGTCGCCACGGCTGGATTCCCCTTCGGAATGCTGGCTAGAATGGCAGAGGTCAAGGAGTCCATTTCGAGGGCCACGCACCAGACCTCCAGACTGTCCCCACAGGAGTCGTAGGAGCGGTAGCCAGCGTCAGACCCAATTCCGTTCAGGCCCAGGGGAGAGGGTAGGGGGAGGGGTCAAGACATCCTCCTAGACAGCAAGCCGTCTAGCTCACTCCCACCCGCTCTCCCAACACACAAGTAACACCCGAGCCTCAGCATGTTCATCGGTCGTCTTTGGATGGGCAGGTGCTGGGAACCAACACCGAGCCCAGGTGCGCGACGCTGGGGCGAGGTGCGCCACGCGTGCCAGGCGCGCCACGCGCGCCAGGCACCCTTGGGGCCCGAGCGTGCCAGGCACGCCTGGTGCGCCAGATGCGCCACGTGCCTCCGCGTGCGTCAGGTCTGCCGCATACTCCAGCCGCGCCAGGTGCGCCACGTTCGGGGCACGTACAGAGTGTACCAGGTGCGCCTGCGCACTTGAAAGCACACATCGGGAAGCATGTCGGCCTCCACCATCCATGTCGAAAACCACTGCCCATCATTGTGTCTGGTAGGCCTGCGTACAGCAGGCCATACGCCACCATTTGACATTGATCGCGGGGTGGCCGCACATGATCCAGATTTAGCCGCGAGGTGTACGTTTGATTGTTTTTGTCAGGGATGGTAGCCCTGCGCGCAGCAGACAATATGCTGACACCCCCGCCGCACCTGTCAAAAAACAAAACAAAGTGCTCGCGGGCCTCACGAACATGACTCCAGACGTTGCCGCAAAGTTTACTTCGTATTGTTTTTGTCAGGGATGGTGGCGGGGTTGGTCTCATGGTGTCGTCGTTGTTCCTGGTTGGCTGCCGGTCGCCTGGGGGAGGGAGTGTATATCAATAGGGACCAGTGATGAACCCCTCCCCGACGGGGAAGAAGGGGGTTGGAAGAGGAGCCTCCCTAGACCACCTATGCCCAAAGGGCTAGTGGGATTTTGACTCCGAGCGGCTTCATATGTGTGTCCTCGCAAGCTTTCGGAACCTCTGGCTGGGCCAACGGCACCACGTTCTTGGTTGTCGCCGCCGTGGTGGTTCCCAGCAGAGGCTCGTTCCGGCCGTGCTGGATGCCTACGTGGTGCTTAGCCCTGGTGTAGTGGACACCCCTATCGTGCTGCTGCTGCTGCTGGTGCCGTCCTGCGGCGCACAGGAGGGTGTAGGAGCCGTTGTTTTGCCCGACCCATCGCCCGATCCAGCGTCGTATTGCTAGGATCCGTTGTGCTGCTCGTCGTCGTACTGCTGGTGACCGTTGTGCTGAGTCGTTGGTCTGGCCGTGGCTGTCCGCAACGGCTACCGTCGGACTGGGTCAGATAGTTGATGCTAGTCAAGCAAATTGCTCGCTTCACTCGTGAATGTGTGGGTCAAACGGCCCCACACTGCTCCTCAATGGTCGGTGAAATCGTTGGTTTATCGAGGCCCGTATGACATGCTCCGTCGTCCTCTTATTCCCTGGGGTGCTGATCAAAAATGCAGTGCTCGTTACTCTGCGACTTGGGGGTGACTCGGACCTGCAGCGTGATGCAACACGGGGGAAGCCCATATCACCCAATACCTGGACCTGGGCTCGCCAGTGACCTGCAGCGTGATGCAACACAGTGTAAGCAGATATCATACATTATTCGGACCTAGGCTCACCTATCCCGGCCGCGTCGGAGATGGGCTCACTTGTCCCGGCCGCTTGGCCGATGCTAGTTCTAGTGCTGATGAGAACGCTACCTGCCTATCCTGCCTCGAGCCGCCGCGCACCAGGTCCGTGGACTGCAGCATCACCGACTCCATCAAGTGCAACATCACCGACTCCACCGAATACACCACCACTGACCCCATCGATTACACCACCTCCGACACCTGTCATGGCGGTTCCAGCTTCGACCCTAGATCCGACTCCAGCTCCTTGCGCTGCCTGCCCCCGCGCCAACCCCGACTTGGGCAACGACTCCAGCTCAGACGCCGGTCTCAACGACCACAGATGTGCCGCAGCCCTTCGCCACGTTCATCTTGGAGGCGCACTCGCCCGTCCTGCCGCGAGTCGCCGTACGCCGAATCCGTGACATGCAACATGCGGTCATGCAGTCTCTCGCGGCCTATCTTGTCACGAATCGCCGCGCACCGAGTCCGTGACATCCACCGTTCCGTCTTAGAGCAGATCATCGCCCTCCTTTGGTGCCACATGTATGCCAGCGCCGATGCCAGCATCGACTCTTGCTCCGACTAATCGCTGACACTGGCTCCCAGTCCAGCCCCGACTCCAGCGCTGGCTCCAACTCCTGCTGCGACTTCCCGTCCAATGCCAGCTCAGGCTCCTACTCCAGCTTCAACGCCGGCCCCTTTCCCAGAGCCGACTCCAACACCTACGCCGGCTCCGATTTCAGCTGCGATTCAAAGTCATCTCCGCTACGACCTACAGCACGACTGATACCCTCATCACTGCTATGGCTACCCCTTCCCCTTCCACACCCGCTCTCATTGCCACCACCGCTCCTCGCCCGATGATGGGCTGGCATCCCCCGAGCCAAGCCCTATGCGCATCCGATTTCTTCTCCACGACCCCTTCCTGGAGTCTCCATCGGGAGGGACCTCGGCGAGCATGAGCATCACATCGACATCAGCCCAGACACCATCACCAACGCCAGCACCGACACCACTAACGACAAGAGCACCCGCGCCAGCAACGACCCTTGAGCCCAGAAGCAGTGCGGCCTGAGAGCAGCACTGGCAATCTTCTCAGCCACCCCAGGCAGCCATTCCAGCCGCTTGGCCGCCAGCGCTCCCGAACCTCCTCCCGAGGGAGGCGCTCGGCGTCGGCCGCAGCAGCCCCCCACCCCCGGGGACGAACCACCTGCCGACAGCTGGACGTCCCGCGGGGTCGGTTCCCTGCCGCGGCCCGCGCCCTTCGGCTGCGGATAGCGGCGGGCACCAGCCGTGACTCGCCTGTTTCGGGGGAGCGTAAGACCCGGGTTTGCCAGGACTCGGGTTCGCCGTTTTTTTTTGACGACCGCGACTCGGATTTTGACGAGTAGGAGTTTCGTGGGATGTCTGCAGCGGGAGGCCTCGTCAAAATGCAGGCTCGGCCTCGTCATTTTTTTGACGACCTCGTCGGGGATTTCCGAGTCCCCCGTACCCGGGTCTTACGTCTCCCCGACTGTTGCCGCCCACGACCAGGCCATACTCAGCAGGACGTGCAGTGTGGAAGGCGACGCGGCGGTGAGCAGTTCGACGGCGAGCAGCAGCGCGATGCCGAGCAGCGCAGTGGGGTGCACGGACAGCGTGCGATTGCCCTCCCCTCTCCTCGTCCCCCCTCCTCCTGGCCTTCGTTCGCGATTGGGATCCCTCTTTGGGGCGAGGAACTGGATAGTATAAGGCAGTGCATGGAGGCAGATCCAGAAGTACCGTCGTTTGCGTGGGACAGTTCGGGCCGTAACTTGGGCTTCCAGGTGGGGCCCAGCAAGGGGACGAAGTCGTGGGAGAGGGCGATTGCCAAATACAAGTCCAGATTGGATGAGTGGGAGTGGAGAAGGTTAGCACACATCTTTGGAAACGTACAATATCTACGTGCTGCCCGTGCTGTTATTTTTGGCTCATTTGTTGGCCCAACTGGAATGTCCTCCACCATCAGTGCTACGCCTGGAAAACATAGCTGTTCGACGCATTGCCCCGGGACCAGGAGCGTGGTGTCAACCACTAGATCTCCAGCACGGATCGGAACTGGACTTTCCTGGCAATTGCGGCCTCTTCGCGAAACGTGCATGTCCGCCATGTTGCGCATTCATGCTTGGGAGTCGCTGGGGGACAGAGGAATACCGTGGAGACGACTCCAAAAGGAGCTCGTAGACGCCAGGGGGAACACAGACCACGTGGTACATGCCGCGCGGTTGCAAGGTTGCTATGCCCAGCACATTCCTACTGTGATCTTGACTGCCGTCTATGAGGCCTCGATGGTGGGGATTGACATTGGGGTGGCACGACAGCAACTTATCGGGGAAAAGGGCGGGCGCTTTGACGGCACCAGAGAGTTTTGCATCCTGCTTCGGAAGTCCATGTTTTAACACGACATGTTCGCGCACGCGTCGCCTTCGATTTGGGGGAAAGGCCCCCAATGTGCCCGTCAAGCCCACCAACACGGGAAGCTGACAGACACAAGACACACAGCTATGAGCTGGGGTCTGGATGTGCGAATAAGAATTTGGGCATGGCTAAACTGAGTATGAGTGTACCGAAGTCTTCAGCGGCGTGCGCAGCGTTGGTTTGGGAAACAACCTCTTGCACAGCGACGTTATGGCCCACTAACCACTGCGGCTCAGGACATCCCTCGGCGCGGTGGCGCCTGGCCGGTCCGCCCGCTCACACATCCTGGCGCACGCGCGCAAACCTACACCTTAGGCGATGCTTAAGAAAACCTAAGTTTTCGTCCTGAGTCTCGATTATTCTTACCTTTTCAATGTAAATCCCAAGATTTTGATAGAAATGCTGGGGTTTATTCCATTTCTGAGACTATGAATTTCTTAACCCATGATTTCTTAAGCATTTCGCAGGGTGTACTGAGGTTGCGAGGATTGGTGCCCCCCCCGTATACGAGCAGCGGCCCTTAGCACCGTGTTCAATCGCTGGACCACCGACCGTCGCATGCGGGCACTGCGTGGTCAGCAGCGCACGTGTTTGTTGGGCTGCCCGGGCGCCGCTGACGCGGTGGAACATTAGTTACTTGTAGTATCCAGCTCTACGGTCTTGGATGGCCACGCGGCTTGGGATACGAGATCTACCTTTCTGCATGGAACGCTGGATGTTCGCTGATCGTCAACTTAGGTTGTCAGCAATACCAGTATACGTAGGTAATGCACTATTTGGTCAACCACCTCTGGCACAACAGCAATAACGATCGCGACTACCAGTTGAGATTCATAAGCCAACTTCTTCATGAAACTGTCAGGGGGTCTACGATGCTGCTGCGGGGGGGGGGCCCTTGATCTCGGGCAGGCGTCGGCGGCAGAATTGAGGTGGCAACCTCCAGTGCCGACTCCCGCGCCGACTAGCTCACCTACTCCCGCGCCGACAAGCTCGACGGCTCCCGCGCCGACCAGTTCACCGACTCCAGGGCCAGCCAGATCGCCGATTCCTGCGCCGACCAGCGCACCGACTCCCGCACTGACCAGCTCACCGACTCCCGCGCCGCCCACCGAAGGGTATTCCGTGACATTAATATGGCCTGCTAGAGGTGACACGGGGGGCGAGATTCGTGACATTTCCGTTGGGTGAGGCCGCCTTGCAGCGTGATGCAACGCATTGGCAGCAAATCGCACTGCTCCAGATCCTGCCACCGCTACCTTCGCCCCATATCATCGACCTCCACCTCCAGCGCTCTGACTGGCGCTGAAGGGGCAGCGCGGTGCCGACGACGCCTTCCTCGGGCACGCTCGCCAGGTGGAGATCGTGGCCGACGCCCGTCCGACGACGCCGCCGCCGCTACGACGGTCGCCAGGCTGTCGCCCAACGACCGCCCGACGACGCCCGACAGCGCCTGACGCTCGTCCGGCTCACCACCCACCAAACCACCCCAACCCAACCCGAAGGCCTCAATTTTTTGCCCTCCATTTCCAGTTGGGGGGGTCGGGGAACGCTGAAAAAACACATATGGAACCCGTACCCCCCCCAACCCGAAATTGGGGTCTTCGGGTTGGGTTGGGGTGGTCTGGTAGGTAGTCATCGGCGACGACGCGGCGCCGTTGCGACGGCCGCCCGGCCGTCGCCCACCGACCGCCTGGTGGCGCCCGACGGCGCCCGAGGCCCGACGGGAGACGCCGCCGCCGTTACGGCGGCCGTCCAGCGGCGAGTTCAGCGGTTCGAGCGGCTCTGCAAAAGACAGCTTCGACAACCCAGAGATCCAACGTATTGAAAAAATCAAGACGGAGGTTTTTCGCAATTTTCGGCCTCAAGGGGCCCTCGCCGGGCCCCGGGACTGTAAAAAAACGTCTCAGGATGAAAAACTGGTCCCGGGGAACGGGTCGAGACCTCCGGGGGCCCCGTATTGAAAAAATCACGACGTTGGATCTCTGGGAACTCAATCTTGAGCCATCTCAACTCCGTCGGTGACTCCAGCGCCTGGTCAGGCACAAGCTCGGACTGCCGTTTTGCGAACGCCCGAAGGCGACGGCGAGCACGAAAGTGATCAGCACGACGCTGACCAACACTACTACGCGTAGCACCAGCACGATCAGCGCGACGAGCACGACCACGACCACGAGGACGAGCACAACCAAGAATACGGCTCCTACCGCCGCCTCCAAAAGATCAGCTACCACGATTACTTCTGCCCGCTCCATCTGCAGCTGCCCGCTCGCCCTCTTCTTGCCCCATCTTGACTCCTCGTCCTCCATCGCAGCCGTGCAACTCTCGCACCTCTCGCGCCCCTGTCGTTCCCGCCGCGACGACTTTGACCACAACCACATCGTTGTCCGCGGCTCCCCCAACCACCACCACGACCATCACGAAGGCGAACGCTTCAGCGGCCACCAGTGCCACCAGGACGACTTCACGGAACGGAGGCGGACATATTCTGCCCCTCACATTATTTTCAACAGCATCGATGCCAGCACTGACTCGAGCATCGATGCCACCAGCATCGTTTCCGACATCAACTCCAGCGCCGGCGTCAGCAACAGCGGCGCCGGCACCGGCCCGAGCGCCAGCGCTGGCAGCAGCAACGCCAGCACCGATTCCAACAGTGCAGACGCCAGCGTCGACCCAGGCATCAGCACCAGCAACATCGACTCCAGCTTCGACCCCGACACCGATGACAGCAGAGTCGGCGTCAGTACCGATTCTGGCCTCGACATCGGCACCCGCTCCAACAATATCGATGCCAGCACTGACGCTGGCATCGGAACCAGCAGCATCGACTGCGACACCGACTCCAGTCCTGACTCCCGCACCGTGTCCCGCTGCAGATGCCGATTCGCCACTACGCGCAGCACAATAGGTACCAGGTGCAACGCTACCAGTACCAGCTGCAGCACGACGAGTACCTCTTCACCAACGTCGACTTCTGAGGCTGACTTTCCTACTCCCTCCTCTCATGCATGGACTTTTTTTCCACGGACGTGATGTTGTTTCGGCGATCGTGGCGGCGCTTCTGATTGGCCATGGCGTGCATGTGGGCGCATGCTCCCCATGTTGGGGCCGCCCTCGTTCTGCTTCCGAGCGAGGCCGTCTCCACTCGCTGAGGAGCTGCTGCCCATGAGATCACACATTTCTTAGCTTTGACTTGACACTGTTTCTCTCCTCTCTCTCTCTCTCCCTTGTCTTCTGCCTTTCCTTGGTCCTGGGATTGTGCTGTTTCGGACGCGGCCAATTACACTGTCGTGCGCTTCTGTTGCAATTCATCACTATGCAGTTTCGTGTGAGGCGGTGGAAGAGTCCATGGCGCCGAGCGCACGCCGGCATAGAGGCTGGCTGGACGTTTCTTCTTGTATTTTCCCTCGTCCTCCTTCTATTGTTCCGCCCTCTGCTCGCGATGCCCTTGTACTTTAACACGATGTTGTATGCGGCGAGCTAGTTGTGAACGTTGGGGTAGAGGACTGGTACCATAGTGTACATAGGACCGTCGGTTGCCGCCGAGAGTCAGGGGAGCTCTTCGCCCCAAGGTCGCGTTTAGCGGCTGCATCTTCATCGGAGATCAAAAAATCCTCTTGGCCTTCGTTTGCCCGATCTGTGTGAAGGGTAGTTGTGCGGGTGCATACGACGGGGACTCCTGATGTGCGGGCTCCTGTTGTTCAGCGAGCTTTCAGCGTCCGCCAGTCGGAGCTGCCTCTGACTTTTGATATCAACCTTTGAGCGAGTTGATTTCTTTATTCCTTCCCTGGTCCTGCTCCCTGCCTCCGCCCGCTTTTTCTGCTGCGTGTGATGTGTGTTTCGTATCGCTGGCCACCTGGGCCAGTGGGGATACATTGGCGCTAGTACCCATGCTGTCCGAGTGCCTGCGCACTCGTGTTCAGGCCACCTTTGGTCCCGGTGCTAGTTTTGGTGGCTTGGACCGCCCTTGGATGCAGCCGTGCTCTCCTGCGGGGCAGGGGGTACCGCGCTAGATAATATTTGCCAGCGTTTCATTTGACTTGCTGTTTCCTTGTCTCCCGTCCCCATGTCACTGCGCGCTGCTTGCCGTGGTCTTCCTCCTTCCTGCTCTGCGTCTCCTTGCCGTTTGTCTCCTCTCCCTGCTCTTGCTGCTGCTGTCCACGCGTGGCGTTCAGTTTTTCGCATCTGGCCGCCCAGGCCCTCCAGTATGCACCCCGAGGCCTCAGGGCACAGAGAGATTCCTTCCTCCTTCCTCTGCTCCCCCCTCGTCTGCGCCAGCGTCTTCGTTTAATCATTTCACCAGGGAGAATGGGGCGATGACGGCCCCGCGGCAGGACGGCCTGCCGATTCCATAGGCGCATCTCTAGCGTTGGCATCGCGTCATTGGGGTCTTGATGTGTGGAAAAAACTGCTCTCACAGGGGTGACAAAGGTCACGCGAGACGTCGGGGGGCGTCATTGGATTTCGGGGGAGCTTAGCACCCTCCAGACGTCGCCAAAAAAGTCACGACGACCCCTTCTATCCATGGCTTCAGGCCTCCAGAAGCCACCGTCGGGCCCCAACACCGTCAAAAACGATAGGAGTTGGACTCCATGGGCATTCGTACCCATGGTGGCCAGGCCAGCTCTGCGTCCAGCAGTGTTGGCTCAGACGCCTTCGTGCTCTGGCTCGGATGGCGCATTTATTGGTCCTGGGAGTGGTAGCGGGCCTGGCCTGTATCGCTGACAGTCAAGACGCCGGAACAAAGACCACTTTCGGGCTCTTCGACTTAGGTCGTGGGACCTCTTCGTGGCCGAGGCCGCCGTGGTCTGAAAAGCCCGTTGGCTCCTGATTCAGCGTTCCCTGTGGTGGCGCGATGGCTGTATGTGGAGAGTTGGACACGGCGCCATTGGCAGGGTTTGGCTGAGCCGCTGGCTCCCGACGCTTGGTGTCTCTGGACGCGTCGTGATCGCTGCTTCCCCCTGCAGAGGTCGTGGGCCCCCAAACGGTGCGGTGACCACGACGACGACGACGACGACGACGACGACGACGACGACGACGACATCTTCGACGAGATGACGACTGGCGGGATGACGACGGCCAACGCGACGCCCTAAAAAATCTGGTGGGGAGGGGGACGATAAAAAAAGCTTCGCCCCCCGTGATTTGTCCGCGCGGTTTGGGGACTTGGGTCGTTCTCCGGGAATCTCTCGTGCGACTGGGCTTCCAAAGTCCCAGAACAGTGTGGTGACGCACCGTGCGGCGAGGTCGTTGGGGATTCCGAGGTGACCGCACGGTCCGTCACCACGTAGGCCTGGGGCCCCGAAGGAGGGTGGGACGCTGGGGAAAAAGCATAGAAGAAGAAGAAGAAGAAGAAGAAGAAGAGGAGGAGGAGGAGGAGGAGGAGGAGGAGGGGAAGCAGGAGGAGGAGGAGGAGGAGGAGGAGGAGGAGGAGGAGGAGGAGGAGGAGGAGGAGGAGAGAGTTGGCGCCCCCCATGCCCAGACATCCCACGACGTGATTTGTTCAATGCGCGGCCCTAGTGGTCCCGACCCGCTCCCCGTGGGGAGTTCTTCGCCCCGGCTCCCTTTTGGATAGACTCGGGGCCCCGAGGACGGGCACCTGGGGGCCGCAACGGAGGAGACCCGCAGGGACCGACAAAAGCATCCTGCCTCGGGAGGTGGCCTGCAGAGCGTGCTTCGCCCCGGATCCCTTTTGGATAGACTCGGTGCCCCGATGACGGGCACCTGGGGGCCGAAACGGAGGAGACCCGCAGGGACCGACAAGAGCATCCTGCCTCGGGAGGTGGCCTGCAGAGCGTGGAGTGCCTGGGCCCGTGACAGGCCTGATCCCAGACCATTCCGTCACGAAGGTGCATGTAGGCCATCTAAGCCGTCTAGACCATCTAGGTCTCGGGATCTCGGGATCTCGCGTGGGGGAGGGAGGCAGTAGCACCCGCCGTTCGGACGAAGCCGGTAGAAATATTCAGTAGGGAGGTGGTTCAGTAGATTGGGCTTCTGCCCGTCCTGGTGGTAGGCGCTTGCAGGAGCCAGCCATCGGTTCTTGACGTAGGACGGCGCTTAAAGTAGATTGGGATCTGGGAATCCAAGAATACTCTCTTTCAACGACTGGCGGGTACCCCATCCCCCCTCGCGAATTGTACCTGCATGCTCGATGCCATGCTTCCTGGTGATGGTTGAGGTGCTGGTTGATGGCGGTGGCCCACGCTTTCTAGGAAGGGGCGCCCGCGAAGCGATGCCAAGCCACTTGAAAGCGAAAGCAAGGGATAAGGAGGAGGATAAGGAGGAGGAGGAGGATGAGGAGGATAAGGAGGAGGAGTGATGAGGATAAGGAGGAGGAGTGATGAGGAGGAGGAGTGATGAGGATAAGGAGGAGGATAAGGAGGAGGAGTGATGAGGAGGAGGAGGATAAGGAGGATGGGGGGGTAGGAGGCGCAGGAAAAGGAAAAATACAGGGAGGAGGGGGAGGAGGAGGCATGGAAGGATGGCAGTGACAAAGACGAGGAAGACGGTGATCAGGAAGAGGCATACGGCGCAGGACGAGGGCGGTGGGGGAGGTTACAGCCGGAGCAAGGAGGACTAGGAGGGAGGAATGAAGGAGGAGATGTGAGAACAGGGCATGGGGAAGAAAATCGCGCCATGACAGGACCGTGATAGAGATGGGGTGAGAATGGGGAGGCGGAGGAAGAAGACGAGGATCGCAATGAAGGCAATGACAACAGTGAATGGGAGTACGAGGAGGAGGGATATATAGCTTGGGCGAGCAGAGGGATGTGGGAGAAGGTCATAGGCGGAGGGGAGAAGAAGAACACGAAGGAAGGTAAGGAAAGGAACTTAACGTGATGAGTGCGATCATGAACGCGGCGGATAAGGGGAAGATTGATGAGTTGGAGCATGGTGGGAGATTGGAGCAGGGATAATGGACCTGGGACTATAAAGGAAGGGTAGGAGCAGGAGTATGGGGTAAGGACCAGACGACGCCCAGATGCCCCGGCGATGGTGCAATGCCACTCCCGCCCCACGTCCCCTCCTCGTTCGTCCCAGCACCCCCTTCACTACGGAAGCGCCGCATGGACTGATGAGCATCCCGTGGACTTGCTATTCAGGCAAGACCTCTGTATCGAGAAGTATACGCTTTTTCGTCCTCAATCTATAAGAAGCTCCATATGTAAGCTGGTCCAAGGCGAACCTCAGTTTGAAAACGAGCCGCTGAAAACATGTCTCAAACGATAGCCAAATTCTAAAAACGAGGCGCATTCCATACGCGGAACTGCTGAACATGCTCATTGCTCTGGCCGCCATTAACTTTGAAGACTCGAGCAAAACCCATACTGAAAACGCGCCGCCCTTCATCCATGCGAGGGCCCAATTTCGACCAGGTCTTCCTGCAGGGGACCAAGCGCCGGCGACAGAATAGAGGCCGAGGAGAAGGAGTGTGAGCAGGCAGGAAGAGTAGGAGGAGGAGGAAAAGGAGGATGGAGGAAGGAAGATTGGTAGCACGAGAGGACACAGGTGGCAGGAGGGAAGGGGGTGTGAGGAAGGAGGAGACATGGAGGAGGCAGGAGGGGGGGATGGAGGTGGTGGTGGGACGCGGGCGTGGCGGGGTACCGCGAGCTCTCGTCTGCACTGCCTCCTACCCCTCCAGACCTGTGGGAGGGAGCGGGCAGCGGTGGATGGGGCCCGGCCTCGAAGAAGCCAGACAATGAGATGGCGCTTGACCAGGGCGCACGCCGTCTGTGCGCCTCGGCCCGCTTGGCCTCGTGGCGGCGGCGGGCCTCGGCGCGCTCGGCGGCGATGAGGTCCAGCTGCTCTCCCGTGAGGGGGGGCGGCCGCGGGGGCGAGGGAGGGGGAGGCGGCAGGGGGGCGGCGGAGGGAGCGGGGGAGGAAGGAGGACCAAACAGAGCAAAAGCTTCTGACTCCTCGTCCGAACCAGGGCGCACGAATTGCTGCGGCTCAGAAGCAGGAGTCGGATCACACCCACAAGCAGCCGGCGTCGGAGGGCCATACTGTGGGCTCTGTGGGCTGTCCTCGGGTTCCATCGGGTCCTTGAGAAACCTGTGGATCTCCGGATCGGCACGTGAAAATCCCTCCTGCTTCTTATTCCTGTGCACATAGTCAGGCGCAGGAGCGAATTCATCATCGATGTGTGGCATGTAAAACTGTCGAAGGCCATCGATGAGGGAAGGGTCTAGATCTTCGCCCACGATGTCTGCATCGTTGGCGTGCGCATATATCCTGGAAATGGAAGCAGCGATCGGTGCAGCCATTCTGTTACACATCTCCGATGGGGTACGTCTTTTCGGCACGGGTTCGGAACTGTGGGGCCCCTCCCTTTCCGTCCGTCTCCTTGCCACGCAAAATCTTGTGAGCCCCTTTTCGGGCGAAGAGAATTATGCACATGCGCCGATCCTGGCAAGGCCCATCTTTGACCCAGGATCGGTGCATATGCCTTCCTGGCCAAGGTAGGAGGGCGTATGCACTGATCCTGGGCTCAGGATGGGCCTGGCCAGAATCGGTGCATGTGCATAGTTCTTTTTCCTCTACCTTTGGGATGATGACACCATGCTTTCCTCGGAGTATCTGTCAACCTGCGGGCGAGGCATTCCATGCGCAAGCCCAGGAGCCGTGTGGGCGCACGCCCGTATTCACTGGCGCAGCGTGTGGCTGGCTGGTGCACGCACTGATCAAAATCTGCTGTGACAACGTTGGGTGCTGACGCGAGCGCTGCAAGGGGCTCCCATTGGAAGCTGCTGGGAGCCTGGGAGCGCCAGTAGGGGGGAAATGGGATGCTCCATCCACCCAGAGGTCCCCGCTGTGACATGGCAGCCCAAGAGGTACACCAAGTTTTGCAAGAGCGTATTGCCTACCTTTAGCTGCTGTGCCTGTCTGTCGGTAGCCCAGGGGACACCCCAATACCAGTCGTGAGTACGTATGGGGGACCCCCGTCCAGCCATCTGGCCGCACTCCATGTTTCACAGGGCCCCCCCCCGTATTCCAAACACGTCTTGATAGGATGTGTTCCCCCCACTGTCGGATAGTAGTGGCCTGTGTGAGATCCCCTAGGGTAGGATTGATTGCAATGTCCACGCTCAGCATACATACCTGCAAGTCCCTGTGTGTGTACATGCCGTCCAGCCAGTACTGTATGTCACCCTGCCTTCTTTTGCCTGGAAATAAATTCAAAATGAACACTTCAGCTCGATGGATGCGGCAGGGTATCCACTCTGCCGCCATCCCTTGAAAGTCGTGAGATCTGTATTTGTAGTGTCGGTCCATATATAGAGGCTGGTCCTGGGTGGGCTCCTCGGGGGGGTCGTCGAAGTGGGCCTGATAGGCTGGGAGAGCGTCGGGACTGATTTCGTAGGCTGCCTGCTGGAGTAGGGTCCTGGCCTCAGCTGCGCTGAAAGTGGCGGCTGCCAGCATGGCTGACGGGTAGAGCCCGTCTTCTTGGGTATTGCACTGATGCTGGGAAAGCTGCTCTCCAGCGTCCCAGTCCTGACTTTCTCTGGGCTGCATGACTGACTGCGTCTGCTAGGCGCAGTTCCTCGGCTCTGTCCGGGGATACTGCAGCTCCATGCATCATGTGCGCTAGCTGGCATAATGGAGCATCCAATGCAAGGTTGTCTCGCAACTGTCTTCTTGCTGCAAAAGACATAGAGCACGCCATGCATGTACTTCCCTCCCCCATGAAGCGTGATATGAGGTGTACCGCACTGTAGTGTACACGCACGATGTGTTGCCGTGTGCTTGTGGCAGACGTACCAATGAAGCTGCACCACATGCAGTGTAGGTTTGGCATTGAACACCTTGGGGGGTAGATAGGGTGTGTGGGATCCGTGATTGGAACAGGCACGCCAGCTGGCCGAACAAGCGAAAAGAAGTCGTTCTGTGCCTGCTGTGCCAGCGCTGATCTAGCTGCTGCCATGGCATGAGCTCTGAGTGCGCTGTTGAGCGCATGCTTCCACGCTGGCAAAGATGTGTGAATTATGTTCTCCCAACTTGCAAAGTGTGTGATTGGCTCGGGCATGTCACGGAATTTGTGGCATGTAGTACGCAACCACTCCAAGTCGTCCATGATTCTGTGCATCCAAGACGTGCGCCTGCCCTGTGCGACTCTGTACACATGCGCAACCAGACTGCGTAGCGTGGGCGTGCTGTAGTGTATGAGCCGTCCTAGTATGCGTAACCTTTGCACACGTAGCACTGCACGTAGGTCGGCTCTCTCTACCTTAGCAAGGATCAGTCTGTCCGGGACTGGATCTTCGTCCTTTTGCGGTAGGTGGAGCACCTGTCGGTATTTATTCATCAGGATGTGCTGCATGTGCGCGTGCTGTGCGTCGGTAAGATGGGGCCAGGTGCCAGAGTTGAAGAGGAGGCCCGAGAAGAGGAGGGTGTCGGTGAAGTGAAGACGGGCTTCTTGAGGGATATCCACTGGGCCCCAAATATACGTCGTCGTAGCAAGTTAGCCGATGACCGTATGGAGCCCTCCCTGTGGGCCAACTCGGGCCCTATAGATCCCAACTCATCCAGCTGTGTGCCCAAGTGTGGGTATGTACGGACTGCATGTAGCGTGAACGTGCCCAGTAGGTCAGACTGTATCTCGAATCGTCCCTGACGGTCCCGCCAGAGTTCACGTTTGGCCAGTCTGGCTCCTCGTCCTCGCAACTGAAACAGTACCTCCGTTTTGCCCGCTGCAAAGTTGAGGCGCAAGCCTCTGCGCACAAAGCTGGCTGCAACTACCTCTGCCGCGCGAGGTGCTGCAAGTAAAAGCATGGGAGCAGGGCCGATGACAATGATAGCTCCGACGTCAGAGAAACATATGTCCAATCCTCCTCTTAGTGTGTCCGGCCTGTGTTGTAATAGGTCGACCATACTTGCATGCAAAGCAAAGGGAATGCGGATGTCGAGCTCGAGCTCGCGTAGCGATTGCTGTGCTTCCTGGGTGCATGCTGCCATGACAAAGTTGAAAATCACATCCCCAAGCTGCTGTCCTGGCACCGTTCCCTCCAGTGAGTAGGCAACTGCAGTGGCCCCTGGGTGCCAGAACCAACTGCCCGTGTAGCTGGAGGCTGTAAGGGCCCTGAGGTGTTGGGGGGCCCCAGCGGCCTCCATGATGGTGGGGTGCCTGGCAATGTGGGCCTGGAGGTCCTCTATGGCGCCAGCTGGGGGCCCCGCAGTGGTGAGGATGAGGTGGAGGTCGGCGTCGCTTGTGCCCACCTGCATGACCAGTTCTCGTATGGCCATGTTAAATGCAGAGATGGCCTCTAGCATGAAAAGCATGGCTGACTGATGCAGAGTTGTGGCCAACTCTTGGAATGACCTGAGCGCGAGTGCTGCAAGATCCACTCCTCTGCTTGCTATTCCTCCAAACTGGGGGTCTCCTGCGAACGTTGGGAGCACCTCGGCAAGGGGAATCCTGATGAGCTGGCGATATTTCTTGCCCACTTGGGAGGAGATCATGACCGAGCGATGGTGCTTGCACTTGGCTGGTTTAGCCTTCTTCTTCCAGGTGTTCCGGTAGCTCCCCCCTCTCCACTGCAGTGGTTCTTCGATCCTGAGGCAAGCCTTGACCACCGCGGGGTCGAACATTTTACGTAAGTCTGGCGCGAACTGGCGTAGCAAGGCACCTGGGATGCCATCTAAGCTAGCTGCTGAGGGCTTGGCTGAGCGGCACGCTTGTTGGTAGTCCGCCAGGGTTGGTAGGAAGGCGTCGGATGGGTCGATGTCGTTTGTGAGACTACTCTGCAGCTTTGGGATAGACTTCGCAAGTGTGCCGGCCCCTTCCAATGGCGCCGCGACCCTGATCTCCTCGGCGGCAAAATGGCGCAGCCAACGATTAGTTGCTTCTGTGTGTGTGGAGGCGGTTGTGGCATCCTCCAGCTCTATGATAGGTAGTGCGCGTGTGCTGACCCTTTTCGCAGACCCAATACCCATGGCACGTAGCTTGGCAAAAACCTGATAGAAATGCCTTCGTCCCCATGCGTCGGCAACACGATAGTCCAGTCCTTCATAGTGCTTTAGGGCGCCTTGAGCTGTCGAGTGGCGAATGAGCAAAGTTGCCGGAAACAAAATGAGCTCGCGGTGGGCACTCGCACAGGCGCGCATTCCATGCGCACAATCCCAGCAGCATGTTACGTAGCTCCATACCTCCATGTCTCCTCCCTGCACCGTCCCGTCCATGTAGGTTGATGGTAGGAATGGTGGTGGTAAGATGATGGCGGAAACCCCTCGGTGCCCCCACTGTGCAAGCATCCTAGGTCGTCCCAATCCTTGTCCTCCTGTCCCCTTCCCTGAGTGTCGTTCCCGAATGTCGGCCTGTCTTCTTAGTAGTGACGCTGTGGCCTGCGGAAGTAGCATGCGCTGATTGCGCGGCGAACGTACTTGGCAAACCAAGGCGGGCAAGCTAGGGGAGCGGCCAGTGGCTGGCGAGTCGTCAGCCTCGAAGCTGATCGACGCAATCGCCCATCGCCACGCAAAGAAGAGTACACGCAGCATGTTGCGATTGGCCCAGAGGGGCATCTTGCGGGGGAGGCGTAAGCATATGCTTCTCTCGCCCTGAAGACCCAGAGTGTCGATGCTGATCCAGGACTGCCGTGGTTGTCTCCCTGTGGCCGTCTCTCGCACAGGAAAGGCCGTGCTCATACATTGTCGTGCGTAGTCCTCGCATGCCTTAGTATGGTCTGTGCTGTGTACGCCGAAGGGTGGGGGCGGAACTGCATCAGCGTGTGCTGGCATAGCTTGGCTGAGGTCGGGTCCGTGCAAAGAGTCGGACCGTTCTTGACCTTGTAGGGCCTGGGCGTTTCCGGCATGTACTCGGAGGTTGGAAACAAAAGGCGCGCTGATGCCACATTGTGATCTGGCTGTGATACTGCGAGATCAATATCGTGATCCACCCCCTGCGCTGGCACCGCAACGTCCATTGACGTCGCAACGTAGTCCCTGCGGTGGGATGTCGCCCCTGGGGCTGTCCAGGTAGCTGCCGATCCTGAGGGGTCCTCGTAGAAGGTCGATGGGGCCCATTGGGAGGTAGCCTTGAGGAAGTCATGAAAGTGCTTCCCTGGGAGGTTTTCCTTTTCCGCATGTATGGGGCCCACGTGAGTATCTGTTTCGGATCCCAGAGCAGCGTTGGCATCCACCAGCGTAACCAAGTGTTCGGAGTCCCCTTTGTGTTGTTGTATGCACTGTCGCAACCGAGACCACCAACTGTCGATGTCCGCTGGGGGGCGGCGGGAGTGCGGAGCATGCGCCACGCGCGCACAGAGCGACAGACCTGGGGCCCGCACGGCCACGATGAGCACTGCGGGCTCTGCATGCAATACCTGTAGGTGGGAGGGCTGCACTGCCAAACCAGGTTGGCATTCCCACTGCGCGTTGACCCATCGCGTGCAGCCTTCCCCTCCCGCGTTGGAAGCTTGTGAGTGCAACAAGTGGGACTGGCCTAGCTCGGAGGTGCCTGTGCGACGGAGACGCGTCTCAACAGGGCCCACCAGAAAGTTAGGCTTCTGCGCAAATTGGCCTGCGAGTTGCATCATTCTGCCAGTGGCATTAAAATCTTGGTGCCTGTCGGGGCACCCCTTGTGGGCCTTGTGCGCACGGGGGTCCAAGGAGAGCGCGTTGGCAATAGCACGCCACCCAAACGCAACCGCGACGAGGCCTTTGGGCATCTTCTTGGGGGCCGGGATGATGTCCATGAAGCCCGTGGTGGGAGCCTGGGGGGTGGGTGGGTGCAGTCTGTAGTGGGGCGGGTACGCGCCCTGCGTAGTCGGATCTGCATATGCCAACCAAATCCATGGCGGCGCCTTGTCGAGATGCCTCCAGGCTGGGTCAAAGAACTCAGGGAGTATATCCATGGCGTAAAGGCGCGCAAGCGTGTCAACGCACTCATTGCATGGGTGTGCTGCGTGTCCGTGCACGTGCTCAAAGATGACAATACGCACGCACATGCGCATGGCCTGGATGAGGCCGTCCAGGAGGTGTTTGACAGACCGCGAGGTGCCCTGCACAGATCCTCCCCTGTATACTCTGAGTACGTCCATGTTGTCAGTGTGAAAGCTGACTGTAGCCTGACGCAAACGCACGGGCGCTTGCAACAGCCAGGCGCTGGCCCAAATGGCCGCTTCCAGCTCGGCTCGTAGAGACGCACAGGTGTCCGAAGCGTCCCAGCCTCTAAGTGGCCCTGCCAAATGTCCTATCAAAGATACCCCCATGGCAGTGAGCGCGAGCACGCAAAAGGCCCATGCTGGTTGACATCTGTTGCCTTTATTTCGAAACCCTCCTGATGTGGCATCCGTGTATATTTGGATTTCCTCGATGGGTACGTCCATGGGAGGGGTATGAGATTGGCAAAAGCCTGGATTGTAGACGAGTGCCAATATTGGGCCCAAAACAAGATGTCGGTCGAGAGCGGCACTGGCCGTTTCCGTTCCAAGAGAGATACTGTGTCCGAGTAACGTGGGATGGGAGAAACCGAGATACCCTGCACTGATGTGGTCACCTGCTCTCTGATGCCGTGCCCCAAGCAAGGAGCATCGTGCTTTTTCCTGACGCGAAGGAGAATATTCATGCAAACAGGGGGAAGAGCCTGGATGGATGGGGGATTGCAAATTCGAAGGCCGAGACGCTTCTGACACGGCCTTTAGCGAAAAACTGGGCTCGCGGGCGATACGTTGGCTGGCGAAAAAGAGATAGCTTTGGCAACACCCGCAGGAGACTGCAAAGCGGCTTGCTCATTGTCCTCGGCAGCAGCTCTGGCTGCCGCTTCGTCTGCTGCCTCGCGGGTGGCCACATCTCCTGCACCTGCGCCCAGAGCTCCCCCACCATCTCTGTCAGCCCGTAGGACTTTGGCCCCCGCCTGTCCACTGTCTGTGTGCCGTCGGGTTGAGACTGAACGTGTGGCTCGGCGACCTAGTAGGGCTGCCTCTAGCTTCGCACGGTTGGCCTTCTGAATCTCCGCGGGCACCGGCTTGTCCTTGTCCTTCTTGGGGGTCTGCATGGCGACTGCAGACTTGCCCGCGTCGATCGCGGCGGCGGTGATGGTCTCCAGGTCGGACTTCTTTACTCTGGAGGGTGGCAACTGTCTGCTGGAACGATGACATGTTGTGCAACATCTGGGCGTTGGATTGCTGCATCGCTGCCAATAGTGCTGGCATGCTGACTTCATTACCCATGGCCGCTGCAGGTGTCCCTCCAGGTGATACCTGCGTAGTGGGCGGGGAAGCCTGGGAGCGCGGTGTCTCCTGGCCTCCAACTGCTGCGGCTTGGACAGGCGCACCTGAGGTCGCTGCAGGAGTAGCCGTCGTGCGCTGCACTGTCGCTGTCCTGGGCGGCGTCATGGTCAGTGAGGAACTGGCTGGTGTCCATGATGCCCTGCTGGTTGTTCCCCTCTGTCCTGGGCGGAAGCTCGTCTGTGCAAGTGGTCCGTCCATCATGAGCTCGTCATCGTCATTGTCTGGAACGGCGATGTTGCCTGCAATTGGTTGTTCATCTTCCTGCTCTTCAAAGTGTTTCAACAACTGTTCTGTTTGTGCCAGCTCGTCTGTGAGAACTTGGTATTGGGTTTCGGCCGCTTCCAACTGCTCCTGGAGCAAGTGCAACTTCTCCTGGGCATCCATGAGGCGCTTCTTGCAGCGGCCGACGAACATACGCTGCTTCGTGATTCTGGCCTGGGGGGACCTGGAGTGCATCATCTGGTAGAGGAGGACGCTGTACTTTTCCTGCATGCGGCTCATTTGCCCCCGGTCGAGATTGAGCGCGGCCGCGCAGTGCAGCTGGCGCTCGATGGACTCCATTGTATAGCGGCCAATGCCTTCCTGAAATCCCCGAGCTGTTCTGGGTCTTGTGGGGGTTCACGCCATCGTCGATGCGCTTGCGCAAACTCTGGGGAGGCCGGCATGATCGGAACAATATCATCTGGACCTCCTTCTGTCTGCCTGTTGGCCGTGCTCGCTGCGCCTCGCTGCGGGGGCTGCGAGGTGGCGGCGCGGCGCTGGCCGCGCGGGCGAGAGGCCGATATGGCGCGTCGTTCTCTCCATTCTGGAACTTGACTAGGATGGCATGTGGCGCAAACCTGCGCCGCCCACGCATTGTGATGAGCGCATGCTGGACGCTCCCACAGGCGCTTGTACTTGGCGACTGTCTTCCAAGGCGGTGAACGAAGCTCGCGCCCACGATCTGCACGATCTGGGCGTCCTCTGCTGTCACCTCTTGAACGACCTTTCGCCATGCTGCTGTGGTGTCGGTCTAGTAACTCACTGGATGAGGCGATCCGTAGCATGGTCCTGGCCCTGCCCCGTTCGGCCCTGGCGCGACGGTGCCAGGCCGGCTCGCCTGTGTCACGGCTGGCCCTCCTGCTGCGCGCCGTGGCGGGGCGCGCGGGATGGGCGGGCGCGTCTGGCAGCAGCCCCGCGTGAGAGGTCGTCTTACTTGGTAAGGCGCCCGAAATCCTCTCGGGCTGGGGCGGCGGCCGGGGGATGGAGGAGGGAAGAGGGGGGATGGGGATGGGAGGGCGGCGAGAGGGAAAAACAAGGAGGAAACAAAGATAACGCAGAAGACGCCGAGGAGGAGCAGGAGAAGGAGAAAGGAGCGAGGAGGAAACGAAACAACATAAGGGAACAATGCGAGGATGGCGGGGGGAAACAGGCGCAGGAATAGAAAACGGATGAGCAGGAGCATGGGGGGGAAGAGAGCGGCAAGAAAGTGCACAACGAAGAAGGGAAGAGTCAAGAGACAGGGGGCAGGAAGGGGAGGCGACAGGAGGGAAGAGGAAAAGGGAGGACAATGGAGGAGAAAGGTGTAGCTGAAAGGGGGTAGGGAGCATTGAAGAGCGCGGAGGAGGGAGGAGGCAGTGATGAGAAGGGAACAGAAGCACGGAGTGATCCACAACGATGTGTAAAGGAGGGTAGGGAGAGGAAGGAGGAGGGAGCTAGCATGTAGGGGAAGGAAAATGGGAGGGCGGAGGGAAGTGAGAGGGGGGAAACAAAAAACGGAAGAAGGAGGGAGGAGGTGGGACCGATGCGGTAGGAGGGCGACCCTCTAGGCCATCCGGGGCGTCCAAGCCAGTGAGGCAGCGAGGCAATTTGGACCCCAGGTGGCTAGGATGCCCAATATCTAGGCCGTAACGGCCATGCGTGGCCCCATGGCCCATCCCCCCATGTAGGCCATCTACGCCTTATGCGGCCTCGGTGGTGAACCTCGCCATCTAAGCAATGTAGGTCCACCTGAATGGCCCTGGCGGCAAATCTAAGGAATCTTGGTCCACCCCAATGGCCCTAGATGGCCGATCTCGCCCTCTCGGCCACCCGCGCTCCAGGAGGCCTAGAGGGCCGATTTCGCCAACAAGGCCATCTAGGTCCACCTAGATGGCCAAGATGGCGAGATCGGCTGCCTAGGCCATCTAGGCCATCCAGGTTCACTTTAATGGCTCTGGATGGGCAATCTCGCCATCTAGTCCATCTAGGTCCACCCAGATGACCTTGATGGCGAGATCGGCCAACTAGGCCATCTAGGCCAATAAGGCCATCATGGCCATCCAGTCCATCTAGGTCCACCTAGATCGCCTAGATGGCCAGCCTGGTCATTTAGGCCATCTAGGCCATCTAGGCGGCCAAGATAGCAAGATCCGCCACAGTCCATCCAGACCATCTAGGCCACCTAGGTCCACCCAGATCGCCCAGATGGCGAGACAGGCCATCTAGGCCCTGTAGACCCTCCTGGCCCATTTAAATGGCTCTAGATGGCAAGACTGGCCTTCTAGGCCATCTAGACCATCTGGCCATCTAGGCGGCCTAGATGGCAAGATCCGCCACGTTGTCCATCTAGTCCTTGTAGTCCACCCATACCATCTAGGCCATCTAGGTCCACCCAGATCGCCCAGATGGCGAGACAGGCCATATAGGCCATCGAGACCCTCCTGGTCCACCTAAATGGCTCTAGATGGCAATACTGGCCATCTAGGCCATCTCGACCATCTAGGCCATCTAGACGGCCTAGGTGGCAAGACCCGCCACCTAGTCCATCTAGGCCACCGAGACCATCCAGCCCATCCAGGTGGCCTAGATGGACTGGGTGGACTCGATGGCCGATCTTGCCACATAGGCCGTCTAGGACACCCATAACGGTTTAGATGGACTAGGTGACTTAGTCGACCGATCTCGCCATCTAGGCCATCTAGGTGGACCTGTGTGGCCTAGACGGCCTGGATGGCCTAGAAGGCGAGATCGGCCATCTAGTCCATTTAGTCCCATTTAGGCCATCTAGCCCATCTAGGTGTCCGTAGCCATTCTGGCTCAAGGCCAAAATGGTGCTCCGCGTACTGCCTCAGCGGGGTAGGCCCCCATCCAGAGATTTTGCTTTGCAGCCGCTTTCAGGGGTGAGCTGCCGCCCACTTTCATGTCGGAAGCACGCGCTGCGTGCCCAGATGGCTCCTGCCAATGTTGGTTCTGGCTGGGGTTGGCCTCGCCCCCCCGACGTGGACTGATGATGGAACGGGATCGTCCTGGGCCGTAGTTGTCAGAGGCCGCGGTGCGAGGCGCCATCCAGTTGGGGGCGCGCCGCAGGGCGGCGCAGCCGCTGGCCATGACAAGAGTGCGCAGTCGCGAGCTCAGGGTTGGAAATCTGCCAGACCTTTCAGCCAGTGCAAAGTTTGCGGTTAATTCCACTGCACGACACTCTCGACGACGCCAGCTACATCTGCGCCAAGTGCAACTCCAAGCTCAAAGGACATGGGCGACAACAACAAGAGCAATCGAGTTGGAACTCCTGGAACGGACGGGCACTGCCTCGCTCAAGTACCGCAGCGGCTGAAGCAGCAGTGGCCATCTTGGGCAGCCAGCTGGGTGACTCAATTCCTCCAGGGGCACAGGCAGCGCTCGCCGCCGTCAGGTCCGCGACGGAGAAGGCCGCAGCCCCCCACCTCTGTCGCCGACGGGGGCTCTACGCGCATCAGCAGAGGCGGTTGAATCAGCAGACGAAGCGGCAAAGAAGGCCACGGACAACTACCGGCAAGCTCTCGACGCCGTGGACTCAGCGCGTAAGAATAGTAAGAAGCCAGCCAGTAGCAGGAGCTCGCTAAAGAACAGCACCAGCAGCTGCTCCAACAACGACCGGGGCGACAATCCAAACCTCGGCAGCAGACTGACAAGTCAGTCTTCAGTATGCAGCAGGTTGCGAACATGCAGTTGGACTTCGACCCCGACTTCGGCTTCGACCTGGGCTGCGTTGACGCGCCCCCAAATGAGGAAAGTAACGCGAGGGCGGGGAAGTGCAAGTGGTGGAATAACTTGCGATGGCAATCCAGGGGGCCATGGGTCAGTTCTATACCAACGTCATGGGCAAGAAGAACGAGCTGCGCGCCATGGCGAAACGACTCGCCCCCAAACGTCCGCGCACAGCTGCTGGCGAACCACTTGGACCGACCAGCGCAGGGACCCCATAGATAACCTGGACCACCAGAGCTGCCATCTACGCCAGGAGCTGCGAGTTCAGCAAGGGCCTCGCAGCCCGCCCCCACGGCGTCGCCTCAGTCGCAATTCGCGGAGCAAGCAGCGAAAGTGGCAGAGGAGGTGCGCGGCAATATCCGCGCCGCCGATGCCACCGGCCAACCCGCAAGCGGGCGACAAGGCGAGGAAGAGTACCAGGACGATGTGCGTGCGTAGTCTCGGCAAATTGGCACGCCGCGCGCAGTCTTGGGTCATGCAGCGGCCGCGTGATGCTCATATATCTCCCGAGATGCACGTAATATCAGAAGATGCTAGCGACATGTTGGATCTGGAGTGCTGGAGGCTACAGAGCAGTCCATGCCCCAGTTAAACGCAAGGGAGGCGCTCTCCGCGCGGGTGTGCTGGCCGCGGGTACGACGCGGAGATTTCAACCGGTATCATTTAGACACTTGGCGGAACATCCCGAGCAACTTCAAGGGCTGCGCAGAGATGATTTAACGGACGCGCCCCTCGTAGACTTCGACGACGTTGCCGCCGTGCAGATGCGCTCGAAAGGACGCGCCCTCACGATTATCGGCGCAATCTCGACGACGCCATCGGTATCGAGGCGAGGAGCCTATGGAAGCCGTTGCAGATTGGATCACTTTTCTCATCCCTCCAAGGACCGTGGTTGGTTATAGGGACCGGAATGTGACACCAACGCAACTTCGTGATTCAGGACGGCTAGAGCGCGCCAAAGGCATTGTGCGACTACAGCCACGCGCGACCCGCACTTGCACGGCAGGAAATAGCAGTATTATGGATTTTTCTTTTGTGTTCAACAACGACCGAGAACCTCATCGAGGATTTCGAGCTGGACACATATGTGATCTTTATTGCAGGCAGGTCGCATTTTGGATTCCAGCTCCAGATCGACTGCCCGGCAAAGATTTCGGCGGCGCCCACCCCGGATCTCCCGCGAGGCTTCTAGCAGCCCAGCGCGCCCAAGAAAGACCCCGACCCAGGAAGCAGCATATCCAGGAAGAAAGCAGCTTATCCAGCCAAGTTACTAGTTGCGGTGCAACTGCCGCATCACGGACCACGGTTGGTTCCCATTGCATTGGAACCTCCATCGCTACAGTATCTGCGCTGGGGTGATTTACCCCGTGGAGAAGACGAGGGCGACTGGCCTCCAGAGCCTGAAGACCCACATCTCCAAGACGGCAGCCAAGCTTCTGAGGCACCATCGGCGACGACCAAGACCCTGGAGCAAAGTCAGTGGCACGCAGTGGACAGGGACCAGCTATGGGAGAACACCCAAGACGAGGTGGCTATCCAAGAGCCACCTATATACGTCACTCAATATACAGCCTACAAGCTCACGGCGAAGGCATCCAATCATATTGCACAATTATTTGGGCGTTGGGTTACTCGAGTGGAACGCTTCTACCTGCAACTACATCAAGTACCTCAGCATCTACAGAAGTAGTTCACTGGCAGAGCACAGGCACGTCGACTTCAGCAACGACGACGACCTACACCGCCAGCGTTCGGCACGACGGGGAACCCAGCGGCGAAGTGGTGGACCACTATTGCGGCCAACGTCTTCAACTTGCAAAAGTATGTCAACAAGGGGGGGTCGGAAATATTCAAATTGCTCACGGACAAGATTCAACATCCCTCGGCACGATGCCAGGCGATTCGGTGCTTATGATGCCGCCGCGTGCGCGGAAAAGTTGGGAGCGGGTTTTGCGACCGCCACCAGAACTTCAGACGTCACCATCAGTGAGATCGCAGCACAGGCTCAACGGAACGCAGACAACTCTAACCGACGTGTCTTACAAGCAAATATGAAGGCTTATCGCGAATGGGTTATCTCGGCGGAAGCTAGCAACATTGGCAGAATATTCCGCAAAGTCAAGGAACTCCCAGTTGCCATCAACGAGATCATACCTCGCGAAGCCGACCAACGACATGATCACGCTCATGACCGCAAGGGCAAAAGTTCGGCATGGCAAGTGGACCGGCCCCCGGGCTTCTTTCCACAGGCTCGAGTCAGTCTTCCAACAGGCATGCCAACTTGCACATAATCAGTCACTTTCCCCGCTCACGCTCGACACGACGAATGGCACCCTCAGAACCCTCACCCCCAAGAAGGCCATGGGTGTGGGGCGACTGGTGACAAAGGAGAGCATGCGGTTGCCGCGAGCGGCCAAGGCAAACCAACTCGACCTCTACAACACTGTCGAGCCTCAATTTGCTTGGCCATGACAGCTCATGCCAGCATCATCGTTCTGCAGCGCGAGTCCTTGGAGGTAGACCGTTCCATGGGGTTGGTTTCCATGGCTTATCAGATGTTGGGGCACCATGAGGTCTGGTGAACGGGCAGCCTGGGCACCGCAGGGAGCAGGTACCTGGGACACAGCCATGAAAGGGAGGTCAGCGCCAAGCGTGGCGATGGGCTGAATCTGCAAGGGTGAAGCTGTGATCTTGCAGGGCTCAAAGTACCTACGCCACGCGGGTGCGCACTGGGACGTCCAAGCTTTCTACGATTCTCTCGACTGGGTGCATAGTATCAAGACGGCGATGGACTTGGGCTTCCCCATGCGCATCCTCATCTAGGAGATTATTGGCCACGCGTCCCCAATAACCATCAGAAAAGCAGGCTGCTTTTCCAATTTCCTACATGCAGTGGCAGGAGCGAATGCAGTAGTGGATCTTGGAAGGTGTGCCCTGCATTTCATCTGCGAGGCTGCAGACATCCATGACCCTGCGCATCATCTTCCCGGGTGGATGATTTGGCGCAATACGCTGGGGGGGCCATTGCTATTACGCTGCAGGTCATGTCAGAGGCGTGCGTTACTCTTGCTCTAGGATGTGCAGCAGCAGGCCTTGGCATGCCACGCAAATCAACCATCGCCTCCCCGTCCTCTGAGCTGGCTCAGGCATTGCGAGACAGACTCAACAAGCACCACATGCCTGTCCGCACAGAGTTTTGCCACCGCAGGCCTAGGCATCGACCGGGGGCGCGTCGCCTGGGGGCGGCCCAAGCAGAAGTCCAGAAGCATTAAGATCGCTAAGAGAACCTTCAAACATTTGAGGCTTGCTAGACTTTCAGCGAACTACAAAGAGATCGCAGGCAATTCATTCACGCTGGGGGGCATTTCAATGGGTAGCTATGGCGACAAGGCCTGCGGCATTCCACCTCATATCAGAGATCGCTGGAAAACCTCCACGGGCAAGCTCCCGCACTCTAGCGTTGAACCACGCCTGGCTACAGCTCTTGCCCTTCGCTGTCGGGACAAGTGCCTCTGGATCATCAGCACGTTCAGCATCTCCCCGTCTTGGATCGACCTTTTGGCGGGTACTACCTCACCAGAACATGCGATTCGCACTGCTTGGGGCCAGGCGTTTCCAGGCGTTTCTGGGGATGAATGTACCACCCAAACAAAGATGGAGGAAGGTCATTGGACTTGGGGCGGCGATGGTGGCCAGCCTATTTGATTTGGGCTGGAAGCTATTTGGGGCGCACTGAATGGATCGCCCCAGGCGGGGGCCATTTTCGAGGCCAAATCCAGGACTTCAGAGGGCAATTGTTGACCTACATGATCTTCGAACTGCCTTGGCTAAACCTGCACCCGCGAAGACGTGGGCGATATGTTTGTGAACTCGTGGCAGGGCAAGGATCTGGGGGTGGTCCCAGATCTGAGCGACTCCAGGAGGCATCTCGTTCGACTGCGGCAGCAAGGCAAGCGCCGAACAGCTGGAGCTATGGAAACAGTGCGCGCTCACAGGAGCTACTTGGACGCTGCAACGCAGTCACGTTTGCGGTTACTCCAGCGAAATCGGTCTTTGCAGGCGTTGCGGCAAGGCGGTTGAAACGGACGGGCACATTTATTGGGAGTGTGAATATACCAGCAATGTTTCAACGACTTCTGAAGCTCTACGCTTGAAAGGAGCTGACTAATGACACTGCCTCCCCTCCCCCTGGCACCGAGGGCACGTGCCCAGTGACTGGTGCCCGATCCAACCACCACCAGACGAACCCCTGCGAGTCCACCAGGGAGTTCAAGATATATATAATATGTATATATACATATTACTATTCCCCCAACCCAGCACATCATTGCAGGTGGTGGTGCTAGTGGAGGTACCTACTCGTCCGACAAACGACTGCGGCGTGTTGCGTGGGCCACGGTTTCCACAGCTGACACGTTGGACGAAGCTGGGATGGCGCTACTCCATGGCAGGCCAGTCGCGCAGCGGTTGGATGGCGGTGGCTTCACAGGCGACAAACAAACTATCAATTGAGGTGAACTTATGCCCTTCCTCGCGCCTCCCACCATCGCCACTGATTGCAAGCAGTTCACATATGTTGCAGATTCTGCTTATGTCATTCGCGGTTTCGCCAAGTACCTCGCTAGAGCTAAACATTCTTCTGATCAGGACCTGTGGTGTCAAGCCAAGAACTCGCGTGAACGTTTTTCCTTTCGCAATGTCGCCCTATCCATGATCAGGTCTCACGTGGCCCCCCCAGGAGGCATTGTCGAGAGGCGTCAGCATGATCTTCTTTTCGGCCAATGATGATGCGGACAAAGCAGCCGAACACCCAGCTGATCAAGTTGCGGTTCGAGATGCAGATGCCAGTGCAATGGGGCTGACTGATGCGTCGGGCGGAACTATCAGATCGCACCTCACCAAAGTGTTCTTCGACATGGTCAAAGACAAGGAACCCAAAGAAAAGAAGCTGGCACCCCAGAAACATCGATTCATTAAGCTTCACGTCGCAGATCATAACTCTCTGGTTTGGAGAAGTGGTAGATTGCGATGCTTAGACTGTGGGAAGAGTGCTCGTCGACCAGCTGCAATGAGATTTCTCAATGTACCATGCAGACTTGGACCTACCAGTGGCAGATATACGGAGCCTTTCAGATCGACTACGACCGCAAGCACATTTGGCAAGGTTCACCCCATTCACAGTTAGATTTCTGTCGAATACCTCGATCTTGACATTTGCTCAGCGCATGAGAGCTACGTTGCCAAGCGCATGGCGAATTTTGAAAAGCCACGCAGAACGAAAGGAGGCCGACCTACGACAAGAGGGGTGCATAATCTCCAGCGAGTGCATGTGGGCATCCATCCGACCATGCCTCTCAGTGACCAAGTTACGAGAACAAGGCGCAGGACTCCGGCGCCCAGTTTCACGGACCCCGCTGCGACGCCAAAGAGTACGATGCGGAGTTCGACCAGCAGACGCAGCACCCAGGGCTGCGACTCAGGGCCAGCACGCGGGCATTACTGCAGCGGCGTCCTCCGCTTCACGGTGCACTCCGAATTTATCATTGGACGCTACGCGTCTCGTCTGCGATTCGTCAGGAGACTATGATTGAATGTGTGTGCGTGTGGCACAGTCCAAAGCGACACGCGGTGATAGCTCACCTCACTAGCGATCAGTGTTGGGCGAGGAGGCTCGCACGAGAAGAAGTATTACACATGACTTCAAACAACACTTCATCTGCACCCCCAGGGTGGTCAAACAAAAATAGCCCATCTAGGTGGCCTAGACGGACTAGATGGTCTAGATAGATGGCCGGTCTCGCCACCGAGGCCATCTAAGCCATTTGGATAGTCTAGATGTTCTGGATGGATTTACTGGACTAGATGGCCTAGTTGGCCGATTTCACATTCTAGGCCATCCAGGTGGAGCTATATGGCCTAGCTGGCCTAGTTTGCCGATCTCGCCATCTAGGCGATTAGGCGGACGTGCGCGGCCTAGATGGTCTAGATGGTCTAGATGGCCTTGATGGCATGATCGACCATCTAGGGCCGTATAGGTGGACCCAAATGGTTGAAATTGCCCAGATAGCTTGGATGGCCGATCTTGCCTTCCAGGACATTTAGATGGACTTAGATGGCCTAGATGACCTACATGGCCTAGGTAGCGAGATTGGCAATCTAGGGCCGTTTCGGTGGGCCTACATTGTCTAGATGGCCGATCCCGCCATCTAGGGCCACGCCATTTATGTGGGCATAGATGGCCTAGGTGGCCAATCTCGCCATCTTGGCGATCCAGGTGGACTTTGATGGCCTAGGTTGCCTAAATGGCGAGATTGGCCATCTCGGGCCATGCAGGTGGACCTTCATGGCTTAGATTGCCAAGGTGGCTTGGGTGGCGAAATTGGAAGTCTAGGGCCACCTCGGTGCCTGGATGGCGCGGTTGGCCGTCCAGAGCCACGTGGGTGGACCTAGATGGATTAGGTGGCCTAGTCGGCGAGATTGACCATCTAGGACCATTTAGGTGGACCGAGATTGCCTAGATGGCGAGATGGGCCGTCTAGGCCACTTAGTGCTTAGGTGGCCTATATGGCGAGATTAGCCATTTGGGCCACAGTGAGCCTATGCGGCCTAGAGATTTGGCAGTGAGGCTTCTTTCCTCCTTCTGCCTTCCCCTTCCGGCCCCCTCGTGTAAATTGACTCTCCCCCTCCTCATCGTGCTCGTCCTTGCCGCCCTCTTCCTCCCCAGCGCCCCCCAGTGGTCCCCGGCGCCCCCCAGTGGGGCCTCCCCAGCCGCGCCCAGTGCCCCCTCCGCCCCGACGATTTTATTTTTCGCGACGCACACCCTCCCTCCCCCCCCCCCCCCAGTGGGACCTCCCCAGCGCCCCCCAGTGGTCCCCAGCGCCCCCCAGTGGGGCCTCCCCAGCCGCGCCCAGTGCCCCCTCCGCCCCGACGATTTTATTTTTCGCGACGCCCCCCCCCCCCCCTCCCAGTGGGACCTCCCCAGCGCCCCCCAGTGGTCCCCAGCGCCCCCCAGTGGGGCCTCCCCAGCCGCGCCAGTGCCCCCTCCGCCCCGACGATTTTATTTTTCGCGACGCTCCCCCCTCCCCCCCCCTCCTTCCTGCCCCCCCAGTGGGACCTCCCCAGCGCCCCCCAGTTGTCCCCAGCGCCCCCCAGTGGGCCTCCCCAGCCGCGCCCAGTGCCCCCTCCGCACCGACGATTTTTTTGTCGCGACGCACCCCCCCCCAGTGGGACCTCCCCAGCGCCCCCCAGTGGTCCCCAGCGCCCCCAAGTGGCGCCTCCCCAACCGCGCCCAGTGCCCCCTCCGCCCCGACGATTTTATTCTCTTGCACAGGGTGTCTAGAGCTCCGACCACTTTATTTCGGCGTCGTCGTCGCTCCCCCCAGCTGCCTTGTGCCCTTCATGTGTCGCTATATGTGTCGCTGTGTGCCTTGTGCCCTTCATGTGCCGCTATATGTGTCGCTGTGTGTCGCTATGCGTCTCCATGTGTGCGTCGCTATGTGTCGCTGTGTGTCGCTATGCGTCGATATGTGTGTGTGTGTCGACATGTGTCTCTATATGTCGATATGTGTCGACATGTGTCGCTATGTGTCGCTCCTCAGCACCCCAGCGCACCGCCCCCTCCGCCCCGACGATTTTATTTCGGCGTCGTCGTCGCCCCCCCCCCATCTCCCTCTCCTATCTCGGCGTTGTGCCGACATGTGTCGCTATGTGTCGCTCCCCAGCACCCCAGCGCACCGCCCCCTCCGCCCCGACGACTTTATTTCGGCGTCGTCGTCGCCCTCCCCCCCCCCCTCTCCCTCTCCTCAGCAGCCTAGCGCGCTGCCCCCGCTGCCCCGACCACTTTATTTCGGCGTCGTCGTCGCCCCCCCCTGTCCTTTTCCCCAGCAGCCCAGCGCGCCGCCTTCTCCGCCCCGACCACTTTATTTCGGCGTCGTCGTCGCCCCCCCTCCCCCCATCCCCCTCTCCCCAGCAGCCCAGCGCGCCGCCCCCTTCGCCCCGACCATTTTATTCTCTTGCACAGCTGTGCTCCAGAGCTCGGACCTCTTTATTTTCGTTCGTTCGTCGTCGTCCCCGGCCCCTGGTCCGGTCCCGACCCTGGACCCAACCTCCCCATCCCGTCCTGGCCTCAGCCCCCCTCGCCCCGCTGGCCTTGGCCCTGGACCCAGCCTCCCCCCCACCCGGCCCTGACCCCAGTCCCCCTCGCCCTAGACCCTTTATTTTCGCTCGTCGTCGTCCCTGGTCCGGTCCTGGCCCTGGACCCAACCTTCCCCCTGGTCCTGGCCCCAGCTCCCCTCGCCCCGCTGGCCCAGGGCCTGAACTCAGCCTCCCCCCCGCCGGCCCTGTCCCCAGTCCCCCTCGCCCTGGACCCTTTATTTTCGTTTGTCGTTGTCCCTCTGGTCCCGGCCCTGGGCCCAACCTCCCCACCTGGCCCTGGCCCCAGCCCCCGTCGCCCCGCTGACCCTGGCCCTGGACCCAGCCTCCCCCCCGGCCCTGGCCCCAGCCCACCTCGCCCTGGCAACCCTTTATTTTCGCTCGTCGTCGTCCCTGGCAGCTGGTCCGGTCCTGGCCCTGGACCCAACTCCCCCCCTTGCTGGACCCTTTGTTTTCGTTCGTCGTCCCTGGTCCGACTCTGGCCCTGGACCCAACCTCCCCACCTGGTCCTGGCCCCGTGGAGCCCCCCTCGCCCCGCTGGGTCCCTGGTCCGGTCCTGACCCTGGACCCAACCTCCCCCCCTGGTCCTGGCCCCAGCTCCCCTTGCCCCGCTGGCCCAGGGCCTGGACCCAGCCTCCCCCCCGCCGGCCCTGTCCCCAGTTCCCCTCGCCCTGGACCCTTTATTTTCGTTTGTCGTCGTCCCTCTGGTCCTGGCCCTGGACCCTGCCTCCTCCCCTGGCCCTGGCCCCCCGCCCCCCTTGCCCCGCTGGCCCTGGCCCTGGACCCAGCCTCCCCCCCCGGCCCTGGCCCCAGTCCCCCTCGCCCTGGACCCTTTGTTATCTTGCGCAGCTGTGTTCTAGAGCTCGGACCTCTTTATTTTCGCTCGTCGTCGTCGTTCGTTCGTCGTTCGTCCTCCCCCCGGCGGCCACAAAAATAAACTCCAGGAGGAAGGAGGCGAAAGCCTCCTCTCTCTCGCGGCTCCATAGTGCAAGAGCCAGGGCACGCGTGCCACTTGTTTTATTCCTGCGCCTTCTCCTCCCCATCCTCATGTCCTTCCTTTATGTTTCTCCTTTCCCTCGCCCTTCCTTCTCCTCCTCTTACTCCTCGGTTTCCTTTTGTGCAATCCTTGCTTCCTCACTGCTTTTCCCTTTGACCTCTTCCCCTCCATCCTTCTTTCCTCTCCTCCGCGTCCATACCCCTTCCTGCCTCCTCCATGTTTTCGTCTGCCTTCTTCCTTCTGCCCTCCTGCCACCTCCTACCTTTCGTACTGCGTATCCCTGTTCCTTCTCCCGTCCTCATTTTCCTCCTCATACTATTCCGGGCTGCTCACACTCTTTCTTGCCTCGGTCTTTATTCTGCCTCCAGCGCCTGGTTCCCTGCAGGAGGCCTCGGTCGAAATGGGGCCCTTACACGGATGGAGGGCGGCACGTTTTCAATATGGATTTTGCTCGAGTCTTCTTGAAAGTTGACGGCCATAGCAAGGAGCATGTCTTGAAATTTCACGGATTAAGGACAATTCGTTTCCAAAATAAAGTTGTCTTCCCAGATCCCTTTGTTTTGTTATCAGCAGAAGTCAATCAGCGTGCAATAGTGAGACGGATGTAGGGCGGTTCGTTTTCAAAAGGACGTTTGATTGGAGCCACCCTTTGATGTTTATGAGCCTACACAATGTAGATTCTTATAGGTCGAAGGACGCCATGGGGTACTCATCAATCCAGGCGGCGTTGACCTACGTTTGTAGGATCGTGTGAGAAGGGCACGTGGGGAGGGAGGGGCACTGTACATTAGTTGATGCATCAGGGCCCTACGTGGTCCTGAATTAATCCTCGTTCCCATCCCTTCCGCTATTTTTTCAGCTCCATGATCTCCGCTCCTCCCTGTCTTTCCCCCCAGCACGCACTCTCTTACACACACGCTTCATGTTCCCACTCACCGCTACTCCCTTTCTCTTCGCCTAGTTCTTTCTCGAACTCATCAAATTCGTGCTCCCTCCTTCCTTGTCCCACTAATGGTTTTCTTCTCCCCTCCTACTACCTTCTTCCACCTCCCTTCTCCTGCCCCCTCATGTCTCTCCCTCTTTCTCGTTCTCCGTTCGCCTTCTCGGCCCTCCCCAGATATCTAGACATTTTAGATGGCCTAGATGTTTAGATGGATCGTCCTGGCGGAATGGCCCAGGATCGGGTAATATACGGCCGGGCCCCCCCCCCCTCCAGGCCGTGCGGCGCTGGGTCGACGAGTTCGTTGTGGGCCACAATTTCTGCCCCTGGGCGGGCCCCGCGCTCGCGGTCGGGGGCGTGCGCGTGGTGGCCAGCGACGCGAGGTCTGCGGAGGGGGTGCTGGTGGACCTGCGCGCGGAAGCCGAGGCGCTGCCCCCGGGCGGCAGCGCCCCATGCGAGGGGCAGGCGGTGACGACGCTTCTGGCCTGCCCGCACGTGGCGGAGTGGGGCCCTCAGGGGAGGAAAGTTCGAGGCGGGGATTTACGCATAACCACCGCCTGGAGGATCGATGTTCGCTGACCTCCACAGGCGGTGGATAACCGCATACCCACGATGATAATGTACTCCCCCCACCTATACACATAAGAGTTGATTATCCACGGCCAATAAGAGTTTGGTCGGGGGCGCGGGGGCGCGGAGGCCGAACTTCATTATCACCAGAACAGTTCGCCATCGAGGTTATTTCCTTCGTATGTTGAGATAGCAACATGAAGCGAAGCGAACACGTTTTTTTGTTTTATTGTCCCAAACAAAACCAACATTTTTGGGAGGCAGTCTCAAACGAAACGATCAATGTTTCAAGGATGTCTCAAGTGGGACCAACAATTCTTCGAGGATGTCTCAAGCGAAACAAAAACAATGTCGATGATGTCTCAAGCGAAACAAACATATACTCGAGGATGTGTCAAGCGAAACAAGCATACACTGAAGGGCGTCTCAAGCGAAACTGTACGTTTCTAAAGGATGTCTCAAGCGACATAAGCCATTGCTCGAGGATGTCTCACGCGAAACGAGAGATTGGTCGAGGAAGTCTCAAGCGAAACGAGAGATTTGTTCAAGGATGTCTCAAGCGAAACGAGCAATTGCTCGAGGATGTCTCCAGCGAAATGAAAGATTTGTCGAGGATGTCTGATGCGAAACGAGAGGTTTGTTCGAGGATGTCTCAAGCGAAACGAGCACGTTTTCGAGGATGTATCCAGCGAGACTAGCAATTATTTTGTTCCCGCCCGCAACCGTTCTGGCTCGATCGCTTCAAGCTTTCCGAGCTTTCGAGTCTTTCGAGCTTTCGAGCTTCAGCTTCCCTGCCATGGCGTCGCCCAAAGCCTCGAGCCCCCTGCTCGCCGAGAACAACCAAGTCATCGAGCTTCTGAA